>CVMT01000007.1:817569-864627 GCA_000985935.1 Talaromyces islandicus | reverse complement strand
TTTTTTTTTTTTTTTTTTTTTTTTTAAGCGCGGGCTGTATGAGCAGCGTATTCTGCAGCTTACGTGAACTTAATTTAATTGAAATTTGAAACAAGACACTGCAAGGCAACAATAATTTACCAATGAGGCCGATTGGATTGGTTTCAGACCTAACCGCCTACCCACCTGAGCATACCCGCTTTGGGTGCGCGCGATAAGACTAAATCAATCAAATAGCTTTAGAAAAGATCAAAAATCATTTTTCTGGATTAGTTCCATTGGAAACTATAATTGTCATTGTGTCGTTCCTTCCCCAACACATTGCATAACAACCTGAACTGAGTAACTGAAATGTTTATTTACCTGTTGACTATTGATCATATGTAATGTTTTCAATTCCTGGATGTCAAGACTTGTATAAACGCGAACGTGCTGTGTACATGTACTCGATGCTATATGGTGGTAGTAATAGTAGATCTCAGCCTGATATAGTTGGCTTCCATAATATCGCCGTCAACTTATGCAGGATCGTCAACTGTACCCTTGTCAGAGGGTTACATGACTAATGGTGCCCCGATCCTATGGCTAAGCCTATAATAGAATAGAATATATAAAAATATATTAAGATCCTAAGCGAGATTCTAATATATAAATCCGAAAGCCTTAAGATTTTCTAAAGCGATAGTCTTATCTGGATAGATTAAAAGTATAGATGCTAGTCCTTATTAACATTTGTATAGGAATATCTGGAGACTTTATCTTCAATGCTCTATCTGATATACGATCTTCATATATACGTATTAGACCATCTTAACCTTACATAAAGCGCAACCATTTTTATACGTAATATCTATAGTAATTTGATTAATAGCCTCTTATCCTTAAAAAATTAATATTAGGTTCTATCTCTTCTCAAGGATAAATCCTAATGCATTATTATAAAGTTAACACTGAAAGGTGGCAAGACTCTAATTTGAATTTTCTTGGAATAATTGAATAATACTATTAAAAAGAACGTAAACGCAGCGACATAAAAACAAATATGTAGACTGATAAATTAAAGTTAATATTTATATTATTCACCATAAATCAAAGGATAGAACTTTTTAGACAAGTATTAGACAAAAATAAGCAGCATCCTTATAAATTATTTTATATTTGCATAAAATCATAATATGTAGAATACTTGGTTAGATCTTAGTTTCGTCAACAATTAAGGGGCATGAACTTGATCGTGAGTACTGATCCCCAGCACCGCCTAAAGGTATCCGTCCATTGCTGGGATCAGATGCTATATAAACCGAGGAGAGAGGAAAAAAAAGAAGAAGAACGATCAAGTTCATTAATCATTGATGTTGTATTGTTTGTTCTGTATAATGAAAACTGGAAAGGGTATCTTAATGTATACTAATGGTCGTTTTCACGTAAAAATAAGAAGACAAAAGAATTGCTTGATAATGCAATTATTCGTTCATAACAACAGCATTGATTTCGCTGTTTTCTGTGTCGATGGGCGGCTGCATATGAGAGAGATGGTTCTCGATGCGTCGATTATCCAAGTATGTTGATTGAAACTGGTGCCAGCAACTATTCCTTAGTTAGCCGGGACATGTCCTCGCAACCTCTAGGGAGAGAAAAGTTTCAAAAAAAAAAAAAAAAAACTTACTTGGGAGCTTGAAGGACGTATCTCGCCATTGCCTCTCTGAATCGACTCTTATACTCTTTCGGACTGGTCACAGTCGGTCTGTTTTTGCCTCCGCCGGCAAACCCACGGTCTTTAATCCACGATTCAAGCTTCTTATCCCAGGTATAAGTCCGAATGCAGTCAATGATTCCAACAACCAGTTCCTTACGGGGCTCGTCTATTGCGATCATCAAGGAATAATCCATGACATTTTGTCGACCAAGGAATAGCGTGTCGTTCCATACGCTCTGACCAAGCAACCTTTTCGAGTGCTCGCGCGTGAAGAGGGGGGTTTCGTAGATGAAATCAACCATATTCTCATCCAGTAAAACTTCGTCGCGTTCGCCAGTGCTCTGAACTTTTCGGTTTCGCATAGACCCCTTCAGATCGAAGATCCGGGTGGGTTCTCGATCGTAGAACAAGTTCTCCATGAGAAGCAAGAACCAATTAAATTCAACTCCTGTGGCAGGATTCTTGATAATAACCTGGTAGAAGCCACACATCTTTGCGATGACCGACGGTAACTCATGAAACAGCGCCTCGGACATTATCTGAAAGTAGGCTGGCGCGAACTTGAGGAATGCCTGGGTCTCGATTTGAGATAATGATTTTAGGACAAATCGATCATCCAGAGTCTTGAGAAACAAAGACTTGGTTTTTCCGCCTTTCGAGTCCCATTTGGCACATCGAGAAAGAGATTCGACGATGCGATCAGCAACTCCACACTTTCTTCGTAGAGCATCAAACTGTTCCGCGTAGAATACTTTGCACAGCATCTTCGCTTGGCCTTCCTGGAACTGGTATTTCAAATGCGTTCCCGTGGGCCGAAGGAGTGCGTGCTCGACGTTTACTTCGTCCCGAGCCTCTAATCTGACATTTGAGGGTGACTCTTGCTGATCATAGTGGGCTTGGATGCTCGCCAGTTTACTCTTGTAGTCAGTAGAATCCAGTGCAAATGCAATCAGCGAGGTTGGCTCATCCTCGCGAACGATGATGTCGCAATCTGCAAATACATGATCAGATACTTTCAGCGGATAGTCAAGTGGCTGCCAGCCGCTAGCTGATCGTTCGGCCCAGAAATTTGTCAACATCTTCACCAATGTGTTTCTCTCGTGTTTGGGAAGCTCTTTCAAATCAATTTCATCTTCCAGCTTCATCGATTCTTCTGGTGATTCAGTAGTTGCTAGACTGTTGTCTTCGTCACTTTGTACCTCTTCACCCACATTTGATTCAGGTTCTGGTGAAGCTGTAGAAGTGTTTTCTGGGACTGTTTCTTTGCTGAGATTTGTATCTGTTCTGAAAAGTTCGTCACTACCCCTAGCAGAGGTTTCATCGAATGGCGTTGCCGGCTTTCCAGTCAGCAGCTCTTCTGCGTCCCCAGAAGGTTCTCGCTCTTCTACAGCTTCTCTGACATTTTTATAGACCTCCACGGTTGCCTTTGAAGAAGTCATAGGATATGCACGTGAATGTTTGCTCTTGGCGGCTCGCTGCAATCGTTCACGCTGTCTTTCTTTTTCGAATTCCCTACTCAGTTGGTCGAAGTGTCGCGCCAAACTGGACACACGAGGATTCTTCTTCTTGCTCGGAATGGAACGGGGAATCAAAGAATGCCCGGATGACCCTTTGCTTGGCTTCAATGCAGTAAGCCCCAAGCGATCTGTCAATTTCTTGTCGCCAGATTTGTGTTTTTCATTGATTGGCGGACTGGGCAAAGGACTGGGGGATTTGCTTGGGTTGCCAAAGCCAGACTTCAATGCAGCCATCGGGCCAGAAGTGCCTCTGGGAGGAGGTTGGGTATATGACCGCATTAGAGGAGGTGATTTTGCTTTACCAACACGGCGAGAACCGCTATTATCAACAGGCCGGGGAATGTTGGAAGGGGTGGGAATCGGTTGTGGACTGGATGCTTTATCTCGAGAACGTGATCGTTTCTTCGGCGTTGGCTCGGGATGGTCTAGCAGCTCAGGAGACGGCGTAGTCACTCGTGAATTAGAGGGTACGCTTGTAGGTGTCTGAGGTTCTAGTGAATGGTCTTCGGACATGGCATTTGAAACTGCAAGGTCAAGATGCTGTACTTCTTGTTCAGCCGTACCCGCATGAGAAGAGGTAGAATTCCTTTTTGAAACAGTTCCAAGAGTATGATCTGTGGGCTCGCTCTGCTTTGGTTCCACATCTCCCCCTTCAACCTTACCTGAATGCTCCTCAACAACAGACACGAGTACGTTTTGTGCCTTTTCTGGTGACAAGGTCATGCGACGTACAGGCCGAGGCCGCTCCAACTTTTCGTTTACCTCCTCAAGGTTTTGCTCGGTTGGAGTTGTTGGAGTCTCCTCAGAGGAGGTCAAAGATGTGGCTGAAGCATCTCTGTCAAGGAAAATTTTCTTAAGCTGCAACGAAGCCAGCCTTCTAATGTCCTTTTCTGATGGAAAAAAGTTCCTTTCGAAATCAGCAAACAGGGTATCCCATTCAACCACTTTTTCCTGAACGGCTCGAAGGACTTCGTTTAGTGGGATGACTTCCCAGTAATGAGAATTTGTATATTTTTCCTGAAGGTGTTTTGTCAAGCTGGCGTGATCCTCATTAGCCTTTTTGAAGAGCATCTCTGTTTCTTCCCTACACTCTTCTACCTTTTCTGGTAGGACACTCTCCACATTGATGCTCTTAAGTCGAGCTTTAACAGAACCCATGAATTTGGAGATACGATGCTCAAATTTGTTATAAACCTCATTGCGGAGGCGGAGATCATTGTCGACTTTCCAAGTGACCCTCGTTCGAGGAACAATGATCTCTAATAGAGTAATGGCGTCATAATGAATCCGCAGCGCCATATCTTTGAATCCAAAATAGCGTAGGTGGTCGCGGTGGATATCATGAGGACAAAACCCTGCTCTGACGCGAAGATCTCTACTCCAGAAAGAAAGCTCCAAATATTTGCCAAATGAGTATCTCCAGGTACTTTCAGACATAGGAATAGCCTGCGTTTCATTCCCACATATTTTGCAGGTGCTCCACATGAGAATCCTGTCCTGCAGACCTCGTAGCTTTGATGGATAAGGCTGTACAAAAATGCTGATTTGTGCATCTCCATGAACATATTGCCGATGGTGTTCAAACATGCGCTTTTCGCATCCATTGGCGGTACAGACTGAATTCGCCTCCAAGCACAGATCTTCCACATATTGACCCAGGGTGCAATCTGCTTCAAATACACGATCTTCGCTTTCGTGCTCATTGTAGAAGTCCAAGGCAAAGATATCAGGCCCAGAGCAGGGGATAGAGGTCGTGGTGCAAACTAAGCTGTAAAGTACAACCACATTTTGGTGAGAAAACGGGTCGAACAAATTCGAGTTCCCAGAAAGGTAAGCCTCCCACTGCCTTTTTTGTGTCTGATAATTGTGCATCGCTCTATCAAACTCTGCATCGTGTACAGCCCGCAGGACTTCGTTCACTTTCTCAGAGGCATTACCAGGGTTCTGATGAACCATTTCGGACGTAATAAGCGTGAACTTTTGAGATTTGCTCTTCTCATCCTGTATCTGATTCACCGGGACGCGATCACGGAGGCCTTTGAGATAAGATACACGGCGCTCTAGTTCACGGGCACGCATAAGTAAATGTGGAGGCTCGAATTTGACACATGGTGAAGCCGAAAGAATCTTAGTCTCATGCTTTTCAACCATGTCTTCATAGTAAGTAGGCATGGGAACGTCGTCAGGGACATCAGTGGCAACAGTTGTAGTACTATCTGGAGGAGATTCATCGTTGCCATTCGATTGAGTAGCGTCTACGTGGTTTGTGCCGGATTCACCTGCGCCTAAACCCTTCAACACTGCAGGTTTCTCACCATTTTGCAACCCCTTTTTGTTTACCTCCTCCGACGTCGGTAATTTTGCAAACTCGTCTCTCATCAAACAAGTTTCAAGTTTCAAATTATAGACGACGTAGACCATGAATTCTGTAATCCGTTTAACTCTCGACAAGACATTGTTGTCTGCACCACGTAGAACTATAGTGCAACCAAGCTCCTTTGGACAACCGGAAATGTACATATAGGTCTTTCTTCGACCTCCGAATACGTACGTTTTGAGGTCCATACTTTCACAGTGGCCCGTATGCGCTGGTGTAGTGACTAGTTTGTCCATAGAAGTGATGATCCTGGTCTGCGTGCATCTCGACACAGCTTCGAGAACAGATGGCTTCACATTGTATGCTGTTGCGATATTGGCTCGTTCGAGAAGTTCAAGGGCTAGGCCTGATACGCTTTTTTCGACAAGAAGTAGACTTGGCCGTAATGCTGCGATACGACTGACCAGATTCTCAAGAAATTCTCGTTCTTGTCGAATCACAGGCTCCAGGCTCATGAAGTGTTGTTGATGACGGGCATACTCGATAGCAAAGGTGATAATTAGAATATTGGGGTGAGATATGCTGCGTGGCATACTCTTCAATGCTAAATTTTTAGTGAAAACCAACCCTGAGACGTATGAAGTGTCTCCAGGGCGCCCACCAGGTATTTTCTTGAGCTTCACATAATGTCGAATGTCCATATCATCACCCCCTTGTACATCTGGGTCAACTTCGTCCGTAGCCTTCAGTAGGATCGGAATCAAGGCGGTTTCCCAACTATTTGAGTGGGGGATCGAGGAGTCTTTGAGAAGTTGCCGAAGAAGCTTATGTACGTGGTCTAAGCTGACTCGGTTCAACTCAATGGCGGGTGCACTGGCCCCTCTCATGGATGAGCTCCTCGTCATTTTGAAGCCAGTCCCTGCTGGTTGAGCTGCTGGATAAACGGTACCCGGTGGATGATGGTCGTGCAACAATGGAGCGTTGTCTTTGGCAATGCGTAACGACGGACGCTGATGAACACTGCTAGCAACGCTAAGGTTACGTCTCCGAGAGTTACGAGGTAAGTTGACAGCTTTAGAACTCGTAATGCTAACATCATCGTTTTCGCGCATGGGCCCTGGGCCATTTGGCATGCTGCGATCGCTAATTCGAGATCGGCTTTTCTTGACGGCCGCAAGTAGCCCGCCAAATGTGACTTTCTCGTGTTCGCTAGCTTTGGGTAAGCTGTTGTCAGAGACAACTGAAAGTAAGCTAGGTTGCTCATCCCCGCTAGATGCATCGTCTGACAAATATTGAGCCAGGTCAGGGTCAATAATGCTATCCCTGTGGAAAGCTGGCAACCGAGAGCTTTGTTGCGAATCGTCCAAGTGCCGTCTTTGAAACGGAGCGCGGTCCTCATGAGAAGCTTTGAAGCCTCTTAACAGCTGCTGTCGTGAGTGATGTCTTTTATGGCTGATTGAATGGCTTCGCAAATTCGCCGAGGACCTAAGCGACCGCGATGATGTCGGGCGAGTCAATAGTCTTTCAGGGCCAATCTCCAGAACAGCAGAGCGCCGATTACCGCTCTCTGCCATGCGTCTTGTTGCGGGAATAGCCATTGTGGGGGTTTTCATGACATGCTCTACCGACAGAGAAACAACAGAGGAAGTATCGTCATCGTCATCAGCAATAACACGATTGGCTGTTCCATTCGCTGGAAACTCAAAGCCGACAGCACTTGTCACCACGGGGCTTTGTTCGATGTCAGACAAGTCTGAGGAATCATATTCGCGTGAGTTTATCATATCCTCGCAGGGCTTGCAAACTCTAATAGAGCCGCTTTGGCCAAATAACGTGCCTGGGATCAGTGAGGTACATTTAGAGTCGAAGATTTGGCCACATGTCCGACAATGATGTTTCCGTCGAAACGTAGTGAAAGACTCCCCACATAAAAAGCAGTCCTTTGCATTTTCATCTCGCATCCAGAACTCTCTGCTTAGCAGTTTACTTTTTAGTTGAGACAAGGCATTGTTCTGAGCATCATCTGCTCTATTCAGGGCTCGTTGCCGATAAGATTGGTTCATGGACGGTTCAAACACCGCCGATCGTGTAGTGGCAGTTTCACTAGAAGATGCCCTAGACATCACATAACCAGGTAACCGGCCCGTGCTAACCCTTGGAACTGGTTTGTCTCGAGGTTTATCAAATGATGATGTTGAGGATATTGAAGGCCTCGAAGTTCGGTCTCCTGAGGAGATCGAATTGGTCGCATTAGTTGAGATACGTCCAGGAGGATGAGTTGCGTCATCATTGGGCCCTCGAGTCAAACTATTACTAGATGAAGTGGGAGCTGTCGACTCGTCGGCAGTGAAAGAGCTCGAGGAAGTTGTGTTTATGTTCCCTTGAGTGAGGTTTAGATCTTGGTCACTGTTTTCAACCTCCTTTGTTTTCCGCGACGGAGCTGCAACAGATGTGTCTATTTGAGGAAGGTCGCGATGATCAAGTGGTTCCGCCATAGGCTTCTGAGGTTTATCATACTCTGTCATATCGTTTCCAATCCGTAGTTTGTGATATGGATCGGGTAAGGTATGGCTATCTCGCAAGTTATTGTTTGATTTCCCCGTCAATACGGGCGAAAAAGATCGCTGACTTGAGAAACCACTGTTATTCTCACAAATAGAGGACCTCAAAGATTCCTCACTCGTCTCAATAACTGCAGATTCCAGGCCATTTGACTGCTTCTCACTAGAACTAGGATTAAGAGCTGCACTGACGTTTATTTCGGTCACCTCGGGGTCCGCTGTCTTTGTTGCCGGTGGAACAGGTGATTTGATGGCTGGAGTCGATGCCACAGAAGCTTTCGATGACACGCTAGCAGGTTTTGAAGCAAGTTTACTGCTTTTTGGTCCAGGGGCGGCACTGAAAACGTCTGTGACGGGAGAAAGAGCGCCCACAGACGGTGAATGCACTTTAGATGCCTGAACGGAAGTTGTCTGTGATGCTTGTGCATCTACAGAAGAAACAGAACCCTTGCCCGATCCCGTGGATTTATTGACTTGCTCGGACTGTGTACCTTCGGGCTCTCGGCCAGTGTTGCCTATAACTTCTTTGACGCCGCCGACGGATGCTCGTAATCGACTATACAGCCCGCTAAGACCACCATGAGGATCGCTGGCGGTATTTCCATTTTCTAAGGCTGATGACGGAACTGGGGGGTGTGTGAACTCGTTAAAGACGGTCAGGGAGTCGGATTGATAAGCGGCAGAATGAATCTGGTCGAGAGCTTCGTTCAAGGTTTCACGCTCGGCTTGGGTTGACAAAGACGCCCGCGAACCACGTCTTCCCAGCGGAAGGAATATCGATGATGCTGATGGGCTTGACGGTTCTCCCACTTTGTGAGAAGCCATGGTGAGTGGCAGGGCTAACACCTATGAGCTGCGGATAATGAATGACAAGACAAGACCATTCTGTGCAGTTCCTAACAGGGTGCTGAGGCGCTGCTGCTTCGCGATGCTTCAAGATCCAGAGAGATAGACTTCTGAATGTCCTTGGTAGGGAAGATTTGCGTGGTCAAGGCAGCAGCAGGCCTGCCCAGTTTCCGTGTTGTGATGCGGAGTTGTCTTAGATCGACAAGGTCTGGGCCCAACAATGATTGTGGTGCATGTGATGACGTGGGGTGGCGTGCACCGAGTGTGGCTCACCGTCCCGACGCGCAAAGTGTGGCTGGTGGTTGCAATATTTCTATTTTAGGACTAGGACGAGTCGCGTGTGCCTGAGGCGCGCATGAGCAGCATCCGCATATCCGGCGCAGACGTTCGTTTTCAAAGACTGGGATGGGATTGCAATCGACGCAGAGCTTTGCAAACCCAACTCACATTTATCTTTTGAACAATTGAATCTCGCCTCCCCAAACGGTTACCCGATAAACGCGTCGTAATTGACCGTTTTCTTTTTACTTTTCCTCTGGTTGGTGCCACTTCTCAGATCTCAGAATTTCCCTCGCAACAGTGAAATCTTCCAAAGTCACTTCAAACTTGGTACCTGTTTATACCGATCGCTTTGTGTGTCTACTATTAGTCTTTTTCCTTTTTTTGTCTTTAACCGGACCCCCCGCGGCGTTTTATCTTTACTGAGAGCCAACTGATCGATTCAGGAATTTCCCTAGATGAATACTTCCACAAATTTCAAGCGTTTCAAAAATTTCGAGACATAGTCGCCATATTTCCGGGAAAGCAGAATATATGGTATTAGGCTATCGCACCAAGGCTACGCAATACGGCTTATTCGAAGGTTTTCTCGTTGGGCCTGCGTCCATTGTCAAGTTGGCGCCGCGTGGGCCGTCGAGTTCGGTGAAAACAATCTTTTCAGAAATAATTCGCATGTACTACAAGGAATCCGATCTTCCAATTCCACCAAGCGCTTTCTCGGTACGGGTTTGTTAACATAAACGTGGAGGATTATATGCCCTCACGAAGACAATACTGCGAAACTTATTGTTGGTGGATAGACGTGAAGACTTTCAACGTATAACACGCTACGCCAAATAATAGGTCAAAATAAAATGATGAAAACGGCGGCCGGCGCTTTTAATGTGACTCGCTACCAAAATATTCTTCCATTCCGACAGCACCCCCAACATGGCTAGATCTGCCAGGGGTTTCTAGGGCAATAAACACTTCGTTGGGAATAAATATTACGAAATCAAGCAGATAATACACAGAATGTCCCATCGCAAGTCAAACCGCTCAAAAGGTGTCGGCCAGCATGCCAATGGGGGGATAGTTCACGACCACACGGTCAATGACCATAATAACAGGGCCAGGGAGTTCAGGGATCCATCTCCGTCAGATTCTATCCAATCTCAAAACCCAGAGATAATGCACGGATCCACCCTCGATTATGAGTCACAGGGGATGCTGGCAACGCAATTCCCTGTGAAATCACCGCCTAGACCATCCTCTGCAGGATCTATTCAGCCACAAGCTGCCAGTATCAAGGAGTCATCTACCGAACCGCACGAAGAACTATCGGCCCAAGCTTTACCACAAGAGCCAAATGGCTCCATACCGAATATTTCGGCTTTCAAATATGCTATCTCTGATGTCTCGAACAAGGGAAGGGCTCTTTTGCAACATCTCCAAGCTGGAAAAAAAGATAGTACCCAAGAAAAAAAGCCCCTACACCAAGGCCGAGCTCCCACTACACGTACAAACCGAGGTTTACCTATAGATGTCCTGTTAAATCCAGAGGGAGGCCCTGAGATTCCTAGCGACATTGCAAGTAATGGGATTGCAGCCCCCATACCACCGACCCTCACGACGTCATCACGCCAGCAATTTGGTCTCTCTACTCCTTCACAACCGCGCCCTACTCCCCATCCATCTCATCAAGAAAAGAGGCCCGCTATCGAGGAACGTCCTCGTCCAGTACACCATAATGTTGCTAGTGTACCACCAGTGACGAGCGACCCAACCATTCCAGCCAAAGCTAATATCAAAACCAACACAACGGAGCCAACTGAGTCGAAACGTAAGCGTGACAGATCTGAGTCAGACCATCCCTGGACCGGTATGCGCAAAATTAGGCGGAGAGACGTCAGGATCCCTAAAGACCAGGAAGCACTCTTTAACAATGGCGATTCTTGGATACCTGCCGATGTAGGCCATCCTACTCCACAAGGTCATGTTCCTCCAACCTTGCTTCAGGAATGGAACGTGCGGATGACACGCAACAAGGAGACAATCGTATCTCCTAAACGCTCACAGGCTACTCCAGAACAGGAAGTGTATGTCTCACCATTTCCATCGCAATTTGTGCCGCAGTTAGACGATGAAAGCGAGTCGGATCCAGAATCCCAAGCTTCATGGAGCACAAGCCCGCCTGATCACTCACGGCGTCTGGCTGTACCACCAGATAGTAGTCCAGTTGGGCAACCCAGGTTCCCCATCACTGCAGGTTTCGATGACCAGAACCAGAACAAGGCCACGGAAATGGACGCTGTCAATATTAATGGCAATAAAGATTGCTCAGAAAGGGTCTCTCAAATTCCCCCCAAAGCAAATACTATTGACGGTGTCCAAGAAACGAATAACGTCGATGAAGATGGTCATGCTGAAAACAAGGATTCCTCCATGGATGATTCACCCGTGAAGGATAAGAAACTGAAAAAGTACGAACGGAAAAATGTGGTTGAAGATGAAACTAGTGATGATTCTGATATGGAAACCTCCATCCCGCGAGCATTGGATGCTAGTGCTCAAGAAGATATTGTTAGTCAAGTCGAGTCACATGGGATACGCGATTCGACTTTCTCAGCTTCAAGTTTAGCACCTATCGACAAGATTCAAATACAAAATACACAGTTGGCTGGTTTCGATCACTCTACGAAAAGCAATTTCATACAGCCATCGACGGCTGCACAGAGCTCGTCTGATGGGAACAAATTGTCCTCGCAAGTGATTGCAAACTCAGTGGATAGCAAGGGGAAACGCTTTATAGACCATGAAAACGGCCTAGAAACCGCAAACGGGTCTCTGGTAGTCGACTCGCAAAATATGAATTCTGATGAACCCCATTCTAGCATTCCTTCCCATCAAGACAGCCAACAAATTTCGGAGATGGTTCCTAGTAGCTCTCTCTTCTCTATAGGGATCCAAACGCAAGACTACCTGGAGTTTGACGGGACGCGGAACAAAACGACACAGAGCGGTTCTATGGGTTCAGCTGTTGTTACTCCTGCAATTATTTTGAAACGAGATGCCGAGCACTTAGAATCCGACGAAGAAAGTCCGTTGAAACGTGTTGTTAAACGCGTCATGACGGATTTGAATATTATCAGAACTCAGCAAAGTCCGATCAGCTCAGCAATCAAGCAAAAAATACTCGACGATAAACACCGACGTACTTTTGACGTGACACCCGACGGGGCTCCTAGGGTCTTTGAAATGTTCAAGAAGGCATACCCAGCATATCCGGGCGATTTTTTACATTTCAAAAATCTTTGTTGCAAGTTGCATTTATTGCGCCGTGTTGGGCTACTACGGAACTACTTCTTTTGGGATGACTTCATTATGAAGCACATTGGAAATTATGGCACCTATGTGCAAAATTGTGTCTCTGTGGGTAGACACTGGGACGACTACGAAGACTACTTTTGCTCCAATTTCATCACCAAGCCCTCGTTCAAGAAGCGAAGTCTTGTCCCCCATACACTTGATGCCGTCATTTCAGAATCCGATATTAGACCGACCAATGCGCCCATGGTCGACATGGAGACCCAAGTCGACATGGATTGTGTAACAGACCCCCGGGTCGCTTCTATCAAGCCGCGCATGGTGAATGTTGGTGTCCAAGCTAGTATGGTAAGCCAGGACATGGTGGCAGGTTATTCTGGTGCCCCATCCGGATATGGCAACTCGATACAAAAAGACGAGCCACACCAATTGGGCAGTACCAAAAGAAAATGCGCGACTGCCATGAAAAATTCTAATATAACTGAATTCCCCGGAGCTTCAGAGGTCCATGAAATGGCAAGTCCGGAGCTCCGCGGTGACCCCTTGAGAGGAAATGACACTCGTCATAGCCACAAAGCCACCGCGTCTTTGATCACAAGAATGCAGAAAGAAGATCGACATGCCATTCGAACTCTGATTCGAAATAAACAACGTCCGCAGCATTCTCTAGACGAGCTGCGCCACGACGCCGACACTCCGTTTAGGACCTGGGCTCGTGCGGACCAGAACGTTGTGTCTGAGCGGCGACGTCGTGGCGGTTGGCAAGTACCGTGCGATGAGAATGGGAATATTGAGTTTGAAGAATATCCCCGCACCGGTTGCGAGAATGGAAGGCAATCTTGGGGATGGGCATGGCGACCATCCGCCGACTACTCATGAGTCAAGCGGGAGGGAGGGTGACACTTAATACTATATAATGACTGCCTTTGTTGCTGTTTGGCATGTGTATATAATACAGCAAATGACGTGTAATAACTTTAGGATTGGCGAGAACACTGAATACTTTCCACCTATTTTCACTGGTGACGACGGCTCAACCATGGTCCTCTGATGCCAGTGGCAGTGTACGGTGTAAACAGCTGGACATGATGACCTGACTCGCCTGGATCTCGCTTTCTATCCGTTTCCGGGCTAGTGGGCGAATGACTTTCATTTCAAAGCCAGGGTTCAGAAGTGCCATTGGGCGGCGATGTAACCAAGTCAGGCAGGTTGTAAACTTGCAGCCCGTGACTGCAACTAGCATGACGTGAGTGGGACTACGTACTATACTACAAAGTATCGACCGGGATTTGTTATCAATCAGTGATAACCAGATCATCAGTGGAATCCTACGCTGCAGTCTTTGACTTCGATTTTTATTTTTGAATTTAGGCCCAAGAGTCAATTGATGCCAGCACAGCCGCAACACGCGTACCTCAAAGCGACAGTCCGCATTTCCCCGGGAGGGCTTAGTGCAAGATGTCAAATCCGAGCGAACGAGGACAACGTTTATGATCATTTATCATTTATTGTATATAATTTACTTTTACTTATATTAGTACGTATTCATAGTACTATTATGAAAGTCTGCGTATAGACTACGTTCCCGGGAGCACTCCGCACTTTGAAGTTGTGCCCTAAGCCTAACCCTAACGGGCTCCACTCTTTAAATTTTATTTCCCCAAAAGGGAATTTTCGAGTTCACAGTCGGCACAGACCAGGAACGTGGAAGAAGAATTATCACTGCTGACGAAAGCGCATTATTTCCGCTGCTTTCAAAGCCCTGACTAATTCTTTTTTCGCTTTTGCCCGGCGCCCTGCAAGAGCCATCATCCCTGACGCCCCCATATAAGCCCCAACAGCGCTAAAATGCCACCAAGGGCTTAAAGTACGTCCTATGCCAAGCAGTAGGATTTCTAGTCGGCAGAATTGATCTGCAGAGATCAGCTTGAAGACGCCAATCGGCCCATCGGGTGCCCATGGGTCGGCAGGCCTGTGTGTTAGCCCGTTACATGGCCGCGTTCACATAATTATTAATAATTCTGATTAATACGCCATTGAGTCTCTTAACGTCGTATGCGACACGCGACACCCTGCGCTAATAATGATAATAACGATGATGCGATTTAACAGCGACCAGCGAGCTGCAGCTATGATTGCGCCCATATACATTCACGTGTCTTTATCATGTACGTAGTGTTCTAACTGATTTACAATTGCCGGGCGGCATGGCATCAATTGTCACCGGGGCGCCCTCCGTGGTGTCGTCCTTGCATTAGCCCTCAGGTTCGAAGCAACAATAGAGAAACACGAGCAAACAAGAAAGGCACATAGAAACCCGGTGAACAATGAGGGACCAACCCTTACGTCTGAGGATGCGGTTGTTTAGGCTTGTTCGGCGGCTTTTGGATGCTTACTCCGTACGTTGCGAAGAAATGGCCGGATGACGCCCCGGGAATGCGCCGAGTGCAGAAAGCCTCGACCACTACTGCGCTTGCTTTCTGAGATAGAATCAGCCCGTTAGGGCTATATTTGGGGTCTATCTTCCCTTTTTAGGCGACTTCAGCCAAACTGGGTTCATCAATCATGCAAGCTTACCATTCCGGCCTTAGAAAAATTGGCAATGCAAGCCTTAGGTGTGCACTTGCGCCCCCAATATCTGGGCCCCCGACTTCTGGGGTCGCCGAAAACCACACTTCCGGGCCACGCGACAGCACAATCATCGTATATCCATGGAAATGTGGCTCCTTCCACTTCGTATACGCCATTTGAGAGATGAAGAGTGGCTAAAAAAATTAATAGGATACACAGGAAGGAGAGAAAACCAAGAACTACTAAGATCCTCACTGCCAAGACCGTCTAATATCCGTGCAGCTGAAGGCGAAAAGTCGGCTATGACAGTAGATGATCCACTCAGCAGAGTCAATGGTATTCTCGAAGAAAATATAATACGCGGCGAGGCCGCGATAGCCACTTTATCCTCTAGTTCAAAGTGGCTAATGGCTATACGACACGACCAGACTTCCCTAGCAATCGTCAGACCTAGTGCTCCAATACGTTGTACGGCAGAACAGTCAAGATAAGTCCTCATGGAAAAATACACACTAATTTACCACTGAAAAATCTATGACGCCACGAGGTTTGGGCATAAGACCTATCCTGGCGCTAAATTAACATCCCAACTGCTTTTCACGGAGTATGTAGTGACAGAAGGGTCGGCCTTATTATGTTGCTGTTATTGTTGCTGTTGTTGTTGGGCTATTGGGATGGCCAGGGCCTTGACATACAGCAATAATGCAATCTTCTCTGGAGAATGATTCCACCGGATCCGAACTTTCCTAGAATAAGTATGACCTGGAGCTTCTCTGTAATCACCTAATAATCACATAAGCCAAACCTATAAGGCGAGACAGAGGAATGTGAAACGGCCCGCGTTTAGCAGCCAAACCTGACGAGGAAAATGCCCGAAGCTTGTCCATGTGGAATCATTGCCCATGCGGAATCAAGATCCGTACATGCATAGACTAAAGTAAGAGCGAAGCCCTTGTGGCTGGTTCAGCCATGTGTAAACTTCGTACCACTGCCCCGTACTACCGATACCGATTATTATTACTGCCTAGCAGTGCCTACGACATCCACCCTGGCGCGTCGAGCCAGGCAGATTAGTCGATGAAACGCTCAGTCTCGGTCCAGATCCCGCTGCAGTGTCCCGATAAGCGTAGTCTACATGCCGTCGTGCGTGTGGGTAGTGATGTGCCTTTGGGCTCATCTCACTAGTATATAGGCAATGACTGCGCTCGCTCGCCCGCCAAACAACACTATCTCGTCACCACAGTCACACTGAAGTCTCTCGTCTTTTCACTTACCAACTGATCAAGATGGGTTTCGAGAGCCCTGCTGCCCCCGCCGGTAGCGTTTTTAAGCGTGGAGAAACTCCTGAGAACCAAATCACCCAGAATGCCTTTGCCGGCGTTTTCTCGGGACTGGTTGGTCTTTTCATAATATTTCACTGGATAAGGGTTCTATACATCAAGCGAAGGAGAACCAAAGTCGGCCCTTCATTTGAAGGCTCCGTTGCGAAAATCCTGAGGTGCGCGAAAACATTTTGAGTTCTCTATAGAACGAGCTAACGTTTCTTAGGCAAACTCATGAGGTTGTAACCTCGAAACTCATACTCGGCAGATTCAATGGAGGCCGCACACTTTTGTACTTTACATACTTCAGTGTCAACCTCATCTTCTACCTTACGAACGTCGAACTAAACAATCTCATTGCTGTAAGTTGATACCCGGTAGTTCCCTACCTTGGAATTTTTCATCTAACATGCAATAATAGGTTGTATTGCGTCTAGGATGGTGCGTTTCCTTCTTTATTAACTCAACGCATATCTAAAATCTTCTAGGATGGCTGTTCTCAACTTGTGCATCGTCATTTTCCTCAGTCTCAAGCATACGCCGCTTGCGCTCCTGTCGGTCAGCAATTACGATAAGCTGATGCCACTACACAAAGTCGCCGGATATACCACTATCATTGCAGCTTGGGCTCACGGAATTACCTTCCTCAAAATCAAGGCCGATGAAGGGGAGCTATATGAAGTCGTCATCGAGGATATCTTCATCTATGGTTTGTCTGGTATCATCATTTTTGCCGTCATCGGTTTCACCACCCTTCCATGGTTTATGAAACGAGGTTACGAAGGTAAGATACAGCCCTCTCTTGTGTCTTGAATATACCCGTGCTAAAGTGGTGATAAAACACAGTATTCCATATTGTCCATGCCCTTCTCACCGTCGCCGTCCTCATTATTATTGCCCTTCATCGCCCTGAGTTTGATGGCAAGGTCTTGATCGCCATCGTAATGGCCGCTGCGGTGACATTCCTTGACCGCTCTCTCCGCTTCTCGCGACTGGTCTACTACTCCTTTGGAAACTATGCGACACTGACGGCGCTGCCCAACGGCGCAACCCGCGTGCGTCTCCACCGCTCTATAAACGCTGCACAGGGCTCACACGCCTATCTCTGGATTCCTTCTGTGCGCCCATTCCAAACTCACCCATTCACACTCGTCTCCACCAGCCCCGTTGAGTTCGTCGTTCGTGCCCATGACGGGTTCACCGAGGCCCTGCACAAAAAGGCCCAAGCCGTCGGCCCAGAGACCAAATTGCGCGCCTCCCTCAACGGTCCGTACGGTGCTCCCACAGAGACCTTCTCTGACTACGACAACGTCTTCCTAGTCTCCGGTGGCAGTGGCGGCAGCTTCACCTTCCCATTGGCACTGGATCTGATCCGTCGCCAGCTCGCTGAGAAGACCCGAATCACTTTCCTCTGGGCGACCAGGACCAAGGAGTCAATCAATTGGTACCGACCCGAAATCGAAGAAGTTCTCGCATCCGGCCTAGTTGACCTCAGGGTCTACGTGACGAACTCTCAAGCGAAAAATGGCTCCGGCTCGTTCTCGACCACCACTGGCACCTCATCTCGTGCCAATCTTAGCACTGTAACCGGCGACAAAAATGACATCGAGCTCACCAGTCGGGAGCCCTTTGATCAGGGCGGTAAGTATGCGGGCCTCAATATCGAGTTTGGTCGACCGGATGTGGATTCGTTGCTGAGCGAATTCGTGGCCACCGCTGCTTCCAACCAAAGAGTTATTGTCGGTGCGTGCGGTCCCAGCAGCTTGATGAGCGCCGTGCACAAGCATGCATCGCGGAATGCCGGAAGGGGAGAAGGGGCGTCTGTCACATATTATAACGAGGTATGTTATTTTCTGTCCTAATGATGCGTCATCAGACACTAACGGATCACAAGGAATTCGGATGGTGATCGTCTGAGCTCGCAGTCTGTTCAGTCTTTTGGTTCTTTATTGGTTTATTGACATGGCGTTATACGTGTTGCTTTCCTCATAGATGCACGTGGAAGATATAGACAAGGATATTTTTAAGGGGAAATCGTATTTCCAACATTTGGAATACCAGCAGAATATACCAGTTGACATTTCTTAAAAACACTCATTTCTTGCATATACTATGTAGTGATTTTGTTTCTTGAAGCACCTGAAGCAGATGGACTTCTGGTCTACTGTACTGCAACAGCGTTCGGGGTCTTTCAGATATCACTGTATAACATCACTATCTTCCTGTTTGAGAGTTGGAACACAACTACATCTGCTAACGCATAGAGGATGCGGCTACACGGCTAATCTAGAATAGATGAATGGATCCACGAAGATCTCAGAACCAATACGATTAATTAATACTATATCGACGCTAAATTCATCGAATTAAATTTCTACCTAAATACATGTACTTAAAAGCCCAATTTTATATCTGCAGTGACTGGTGAATGACGCTCGTGCGGTACATCTCGCTTCGCTCAACAAGCTCGCTGTGCGTACCCTGATCAGCGCAGCGTCCTTCTTCAATGAGAAAAATTTGGTCTGCCTTGTAAATGGTGTTGAGCCGGTGTGCGATGGCCACAATTGTGGTGCGGCCTTCCAGAGTAGTGAGTACTTCCTGGATTCGCTTTTCTGACTCGACATCCAGGGCGCTTGTAGACTCGTCCAGCAGCAACAGACGTGGACGGCGCACCAGAGCCCGTGCGATTGATAGTCTCTGCCGCTGGCCTCCGGAAAATTGCTTTCCGTTGTTATTGCACTGGGTTTGGTAGCCTTCGGGCAGAGCCATAATCACATCGTGAATATCGGCTCTCCGACAGGCCTCTTCAATCTCCTCTTGGCTTGGCTGGTGGCCAGGTCGAGCGCCCAGACCAATGTTGAACGCAATAGATCCCTCAAATAGAACATTTTCTTGAGGGACGAGAGCTACGTCATCACGAAACCCAGTGCCGAGTTGCCGCGTAATGTCGGCTCCGTCAAAGATCACAGACCCTGACTCGGGACGGTAAAACCGCTCCAGAGTCGCAAATATTGTAGACTTTCCTGATCCACTAGGACCGACTAAAGCCACAAATTGGCCTGGTTGGATCTTTAGGCTGAGTCCACGTAACACAGGGCGTCCTGGTCGTGACGGATATTCAAAATGTACATTCTGCAACTCGATGCCAATACCATCTGTAGACGGAGACGTGCCAGTTGCGTCAAGCCCCTGCTGTTCAGGATGTGCCGCCTCTGTGTCATAGAGCTTTTCTTTTAAGAGAGCAGTATCATAATCACTGACTTTGTTCAAGGAGCCTGGGGCCAGCTCCTCATCGGCTGAACGAGTGGTGAGAAGCTCCGTGATATTCGATGCGGAAATTCCCACTTTGGAGATATCAGGCGCCAGTGCAAACATCTGGCTGCAGGACTGGGTACTGAATAACAGTGCAGGTAGAATAATAAAGAACTGTGTCTGAGAGTAGAGTCCAGCAACGACTTGTCGAGTACCCCACCAGTAGGCGAGAGCATAAACGAGATTGCTGATGCTGAAGGACAACGCCAAAAAGATATTTCCAAAGGCTATGGAGCTAAGTATCTCCCGATATGGCGCTTGCAAAGCACGTTCGTAAACTGCACAAGACTGCTTCTCTAACGAAAACGCAGATACCATTCGAATGTTGTCAACGGCCTCCACTGTAATAGCGGTTGCGTCTGCAAACGCTTTTTGGTGACGTTCGGCAAATTTAGCTTGTGTCCGGAGCTTCATTACACCAGAGACTAGTAGTACTGGGATTGTTGGAAGAAGGACAATGGTAATCTTCCATGCCATAATGAACGATACGACAAGTCCAGCAACCAGGTTAACAGCTGCGGCTAGAAGCAGTCCGATTGTGGTACCAGTGATATTCGTGAGTGCAGTAGCATCGCTAGTAATCAAAGTAATGAGCGTGCCTGGGGTGCGACCCTCCATGCTATGCCACTGGATTGTCTGGCTTAAAAGGGATCGAAGGGAGAGGACTCGAATTCGATATAAAATCTTGTCCGCAGCCCAGCCAAATGCACTGCCACCTATCACGTTTGCCGAGAATTCGACGATAGCCATGATGAAGAACAGAAGCCCGTACAGATGTCCGCCATGACGAATACTGTCTGCTCCTGTACAAGGGCTCAAACTGCTCACAGTGTGACCGAAAATAACAGCTTCTGCTATATAACTGCCGCCAATGACGACCGACATCGCGAGGCCTAGCAGCAGATAACCCATGTTAGGTCGAAGAAGCGAAAGTGTAAACTTCATTGTAAACCACCGCGAGCGTTTCCGCTTCTTATCCTCGTTTTCTTTCTCTGTTGGCTCGGTCACTTCGTTCGATTTCTCATCGACACTCTCGACTGCATATTTTGGCGGCAAGTCTTTTGTTGGGGTTGTGCTGCTCACACTAGGCAAGGTCTCACTTGCATCTGGAGATAGTTCTTCAATTCTTGCCTCACGTATTTCGTCCCCTGTTGAGCCATGAGATGTCGCCACCGGATCAAGCTTCCCAAGATTTTGTAACCGTACCATGTCAGCATAGGTGCCGCCTTTCTCAATCAAGTCGACATGAGAGCCCTCTTCAGCAACGTGACCATTTCGAAGTACTATAATCTTGTAGGCATCCTTGGCAGTGGCTAGTCGATGCGCGATTGAAACCACGGTGACTCGGTCGGCGAGGTTTGCGAGAGCTTCTTGAATGAGTTGTTCACTAATTGAGTCCAATGCCGCCGTAGCTTCATCAAGAATAAGGAGTACAGGCTCACGGACTAGGGCTCGGGCGAGCGCAATTCGCTGTTTTTGTCCACCACTCAGGTGATTCCCAGACGGACCTACGCTTGTAGCAAATCCATGGGGTAGAGTGTCGATAAAACCCAGAGCATTCGAACTGGCCGCAGCTTCACGGACAAGCTTCACGATTTCGCCGACCTTGGGGTCATATTGCTCAAGTGCTTCTGCCTCAGAGAGCCCGTTGCGGATTTTTTCAGTAAATTCGGTCAAAGCAGAGCTGACGATTATGGGCGTTAGAGCTTGGTGCTTTTCGGCAGCAGATACTACCAGCCCGTAAGCGATATTCTCCAAAATTGAACGGTCAAGCAATGAAGGTTCTTGCTGCACAAATCCGATGTTTCCACGAAGATACCGCACATTCAAGTCTCGAAAGTCTTGTCCTCCAACTGACAATTTACCGGATTCCGGATCGTAAAAACGCTCCAAAAGAGAAACCACAGTTGATTTTCCGCCACCAGATGGTCCCACGATTGCAGTGTGTTTCCGACATGGAATGGCAAAATTGACCCCTTTCAAAACCGGCACATCAGGCCGGGAAGGATAGGTGAAGTGCACATCATGGAATATGATATCGTCCGAGTCGAATGGGGCAGATTTGTCACCGCTTTCTCCCGTTCCATCAATTTTAGAGTCACGATTGATGACAGCTAACAATCGTTCGGATGCACCAGCGGCTGACGCGAAGATATGAACGAATGGGGCGACCTGGCTAAGAATAAAAGAGGCATCGATTAAGATAAAGATGACCGTGTAGACCGCACCCACAGAGGTTCCGGAGTTACCTGATTCCACCGAGTCGGCAATCAAGCGTGAGCCTTCCCAGAAGGCTAGGGCGTTAGAGCTGTATGCAATGAAATACAACAGACCGAGCTGGACTGCATGAGTGGCGGCTTTTTTGACCGCGTCTATCCGTGATTGTGAAAGGTGGTCGGAGAATAATTTCTCCAGGCGCTCGTTGGAATTAAAGGCATGAACCAGTGTAAGGTGGGAAAGACTGGACGACGCAATCGAGGTAGCCGCATTGACGTGCTCCGCCACCCGCCCAGCGTATTTTTTGATGAAATAGCCTCCCACGTATGACATAAAAAAGTAGCAAGGGACTACTGAGACGAGCATTCCGGCAATCTGCGGAACCTTGATAAATGCAACAATGTACGAAGTGACAAAGTACGAGACGGTCGCAATCACTATTCCAACTTTTTCTGATGTCCCAGACTGCAGCACCTCAATATCGCTGACAAGTCGTAAGATGACATCGCCAGCGGGGAGCCCTTCAATGTACCCTGTCTCCTGCTTGATAATACTCTCAAAGTAACGCCGACGGTACCTCCGCGCAATCCGTTCACTAGCATAGCTCCAGCAGCTGCAATGGATATAGATGAAACAGAAGTTGGCAATGGTAATGTAGATTACGTAAAGCACTTTTTGCCGCACGCCGTCGGTTATATTGCTATTCGACGAAGCCGATGCCGAGCAGTTGGCGGTATTGAGGTCGTTGATGAGCTCACCGAAGACGATACCCAGGAGTGGAAAAGGAACACCGGAAGCTATGGAGAAGAAGACGCCGCAGACAATGAGGAGGACGTCGGTGATGGTGTAATCTAGCGAGAACAAAATTCTAATGAAGGTGAAAATTTTGAATATGCCGTTCTTGTATGTCTCTGCATTCAGAAACTACACATCCAGTCAGTATGGAGCTATAATCCGCGGCTAGATATACGTATTACCTTGGATTTCTGGTTTCCAACCACATCCTTTTGTGTGCTTTCTGACATGACCTCTATTACCCCGGGGAAAAATAACAAAGAGTTGTCTGATTCTTTCCGCCGCAGTGATCAAGTTGAAGCGTCAACTCAATATATATATATTTTTTTAAATCTCTTGGAGCCTCTGTAGAAAGTCCACAACAGCTTTCAGGAAAGGAGAACATGCACTATCGCGGAAGAGACGTGTTCCATGCAACCCGGCTTTCGGTCCATTTGAATATAAACTGGTTGAGGGGTCAATCGAGCAAGAAAGTGAAGGAAGGAAAGACGAAGCGAAGGGGGAAAAGTCGACAACAGCAAAACAAAACAAAAAAGCCAAGGTCCGATCCCGGCTGTCGCGGTGTTGATGGGTCACGATAGAAGTGGAGCAGGAGAGCTGCGCAAGCGAGAGCAGTGGAGCACGTGAGATGAGATGGGGTGGCATCTGAGGCCTTCCACACCTGCGATTGGGAACAGGCCCTGCGCCGATCAGCGCCGGCAACACGAACAGCGTGGCCCGGCGTGGATGGTGGAAGTTGCAGCGCAGGCAGGTGCAGACCCGTGCAGCGGGGCCCCTGGCCAGTCGCGTTGTTATCTGATCCGAGGGCGGGGCGCGCTAGCCAGTGAGAGCCAATCGCAGGATCTAATCAATCTAATCAATCTGCGGGGGCCCACTGGCCTTGACGAAAGCTGCGAGATCAGGCCACTGGCCGGGTCGCGCCTGCCGATTTCGAATTTTTAGAATTTTGGCTCCTGCCGATTTGCAACCCACGCGCGCAGTGCGAGTTCGTATTACGCGATGCTCGATAAATATCAGTGCTTGTGCTCGTCCTCTCTCGTCATGTCATCTCATATCACCAAGCCTGATTGATAGCTTCCTTTTCGCGCTCGACAAAATTTCACCTCGCGCCAGTGTTATTTTTGTTGTCTTTTGCTCGCGATGGAAGCAGCTGCAGGAGTCTCCACAATGCCGTCGGCCGATGCTGCATCGAAGCTCTCCCCTCTGCCAGTCACCAAACTGCCCGCATTGGACATTGCCGACCAATATGTGGTCGGTCGAAGGAGCGCTCCACGTGGACGCAGCGATGCGATTGAGCTGCAGTGTAGCTCAGACAAGTCACTGTCCACGGAAATTATCCAGGGCTATGCAGACTTTATTGCACGGCTCACAGGCCTAGAAGAAGTTGCTTTCGTCGTCGTCCAGGGCTCGCTTTCCAGCGGGCTGTCACGGACTGTCATCCATGCAACCCAATCGACAAGCCGGGATTCACTGGAAGAAAATAACACTCCACTGTGTTCTTGGCGGGAAATCGACTCTCCTGCTTATAGAAACGAAGGCATTCAATTCGTCCTGTACATGAACTGGGAAGCCAGCAGTGACGGGATATCTGAACTTGGCTCTGAAATTGATGACGTGAGTAAGGAGACCTTCAGTTTTCTCCCAAAAAAGGCTAACAAGGATCTACACTAGTGCCTCACCTTAAACGTTAGACCTAGCGTCACTGCAAATCGTTTTGAAATCTCGCTGTTATATCCACGGGCACTGATTCCCCATTTCGCGGTTTCTCAACTGCTAAGTATTCTTGCATCGCAAATATCCGCCAGTGTTGCCTCAAACATTGGCCCAGAACCTTCAATATTAAATTTTCCTTCTCTCATGAAGCCGCCGGCACGCAATACTAATTCAGATGATGACCCTTTTCTACTGCACACTGCCTTCGAAGACTGGGCTGCCAGGACACCCAATGCACCGGCATTGGATTTTATTTCTGCATTTGATCAATTGAATACATTCACTCAGCACCATACTTTGAGCTATGACGCTCTTAATACCGCCGCGACAAATGTGGCAATTCACCTACAATCTTTAATTCCCGCCATAAAGGGACCACACATTATCCCCGTATACATGTCTACATCACCTGAACTTTATATCTCCTATCTTGCAGTCCTTAAAGCCGGCTTTGCGTTTTCTCCAATTCCCCTTGATGCCCCGGCAGAGCGTATCAGGGAGATTTTGTCCGAAATTGAATCCTCAGTTATATTGACCATTGAGAATAGGCTGCCATCTGGTTCATGGTGCCCAGAATATCTCTGTACAAATCGAGTTAATGTAACTCAGGTTTCGCGATGGAAAGAGCTATCAGGCCAGAACGAACAGAAACCGGCGGACGATGCTAGGTTGAGCTGCTTCCATCCCCCACCCATGGGAGACAGCGATCTCGCCTATCTAATGTTTACCAGCGGTTCGACGGGCAAGCCCAAAGGTGTCCAGATCTCGCATCTAGCAGCTGCTTCTTCAATTGAATCTCACTTGGCCGAAATACCTCTGCCACGAGAGAATTTACGTTGGTTCCAGTTTGCCGCTCCCACGTTTGATCCCTCGCTCATGGAGATCTTTGTTACCCTGAGCAGTGGTGGAACACTCTGTTCCGCCTCTCGAGACCTGACTTTGACGGATTTGGAGGGAATAATAAACGAAAGTCAAGCTAATGTTATGATGGCGACCCCCAGTCTGGCAGCATTACTGCGACCTTCGAAGTTGAATACTTTGAAATACCTCTGGACGATGGGTGAAAAGTTGAATCGAACCGTCATCAACAATTTTGGCAGTGATGGAGCAACAGGAGAGGCATCGACTTCCCACTTCACGCTGGTAAACGCATATGGTCCTACCGAAGGTGCAATAAACTGCACATATTTAGCTCATATAAAATATAACGTACGCGGATCCATTATTGGCGAACCGCTTTCTACTTGTTCCATGTTCATTCTGGACCCAAATAGCCATGTGCCCAAGCCCGTTTTCGCTGGTTGTGCTGGTGAGCTTGCTATTGGTGGTCCTCAGGTGAGCAAGGGATACATGAATCGACCAACGGAGACTGCCAAAGCATTTGTGGACAGTGCCGAATTTGGACGATTATACAGAACAGGGGACATGGCACGCATTGTTTGGGATGAATCCGGCCGTCGGCTCATTGAGTTTTTGGGAAGAATTTCTTCGGACCAAGTGAAACTTAGTGGTCGTCGAGTCGAACTCGGAGAGATTGAGACTGTACTAGCGACTGTGAATGGGATCTCTGAGGTTGTTTGTTTAGTATCTCAACGCGATACTGGTCACAGTGGGAGTGAACAGGTTGTCGCCTGTCTTGTTCTTTCCGATGGGTGTGAAAACGAGAAACAGAAGTTTGTGAACGATTGCTCCAGTATCTCGAGTCGTCATCTCAGTTCATACATGTGTCCATCGGCATACATGATCTTGAGTTACTTGCCTAGATTAAGTTCTGGAAAAATCGACCGAAAAGCAATAAATGCTATACTGCAAAAGGAAAGCACAGGGTTTGAGATCTACTATCCTGAAACGGATGTACAAGCCACCCAGCAAAGCGAGTGGGACTCTGCCGACAATCCTGTTCGTGATTTGGTGATAAAAGCACTTGCTGACATCGTAGAAGAGGATATTTCGAAAATAATACCTGAGACAAGCCTGTATGCTCTCGGACTGGATAGCTTGCGAGCAATGCGCTTTCTGCAAAAGCTTCGTGATCATTCAATACATGGTCTTGATGTGGGTGATGTTCTTCAGGCTCAAAATCTCAAGACCCTTGTCTCCAAATGTACAGAGGCTGTCCGTCCCAGGGAATCAATATCGAACACAGATTCTCTTGCCAATCTTCACCATAGTCTCGAATGTTTCTCGTCCAGAAATCTCTCCACCTGTGCGGATCGACTTGAAATCCGCAAAGAACAAATTTACAAGGTCTTACCCACGACGGCGACACAATCGGGAATGTTAGCAAGTTTTCTGCGTACTTCAGCAGAGAGTGAAAACTTTGGTCCTGCTTACATTTATCACTCTGTGATTCCAGTTGGTACTGATATGAACCTCGAACTATTGAAAAATTCTTGGAATACCGTCATTCAAAGCTACGATGCTTTTAGAACGGTGTTTTGCTGGATAGACGACGACATGGCGCCTTTTGCACAGTGTATACTTACATCGGAAACATTCTCGAAGCCTTGTTGGAATACCTATTCTGTTGTCCAAAGCGAAACCTCGGAAGAAAGCGCCATTCAATTGGCACTTAATAATGCTGAACAGAGCATAAACATTGAGAAGAACCCATGGCAAATTTCCTTAGTCATTTCTGAACACAAGTCATTCTTCATACTTAGCATGTTTCATGGAATTTTCGATGGTGGTTCATTACAGCTACTTTTGGAAGATGTGGCTGCTACTTATGAAAGCAGACCGCTTTCGTCACGAACGTCCTTGGAACATATCGTGACACACCACTATCGGGCTGACTATGTTAGCACTGCCAGATTTTGGGAAACACACTTGGAGGGCTATTCGCCCGTTGAGTTTCCTTCTCTAGCCACCAATCGTCCTTCATCGTCACCGAAAACAGGTGCTGTCGAAATCCTCTCTGCTGTCGGTTACGAAGACCTGAAAAAGGCATCAAAACTGATGGGTGTCACACCGCTATCTGTTCTACAGGCTGCGTGGGGATCTATCCTATTAGCCTACTCTGGAACTCGAGACAAAGATGTCGTTATGGGCAGTGTGGTATCTGGGAGATTAGATGTCGAATCTGAAATATGCATTGGACCCACTTTCACTACCGTTCCCATACGAATCCCTCTTGAAAAGATTCCCAAAACTGGGGAAGTTTGGGACAGCTCGTCAGTGGCACGTTATCTGACTTCGTTGAATGCGGAGGCATTGTCTAACCTTCAACCTCAACTCGGATCGGTAGTTACAGCAGAGGGTCGCCTTCCATATGATACTCTCCTAGCCTTCCAAGACTTCAGCGGCAATTCGATTTCCCAGAACTTTTGGCCATATATAGAACACCCTCCAATGACCAATGATTTTGCTGTGATGGTAGAAGTATGGCCAAGTCATGACTCAAGCTTGATTCTAAGAGCTACATTCAAAGATATGATCATGGACCGAAGTGCAGCTGAAATTATGCTGGCTCAGATGAGTAGGATTATCGCCTCGATTGTTAACAGACCGCAAGACAACTTTTTGCATACACCATGCATTGACGATGCCGCTTTGAAGTCAGCTATAGTCCCAGCAGAATCATACCCCGGCAAAGTTTTTGATGACGCCTATATTCATAGTCAATTTGAGGCTCACGCAAGATCAAATCCTGAGGACATTGCATTACTCTATAGAGCAGATATTCTTGATGAGAAGAGTCCTGCCAATATCTCTTGGACCTACCATGAACTTGACTCGAGATCTCAGTCTTTGGCGAATCATTTAATTGCAGAGCACGGTCCCTTGGCAGGCTCTGTCATCCCCATGTGTATCGAGAAGAGCCCTGCATTGTATGTGGCTCTGCTTGGAATCCTGAAGGCAGGTGGCGCTTGGTGTCCCATTGACATTTCCTCTCCACCGCAGCGTCGTCATGACCTTATTGCACGTACGGGGGCACAAATTCTCTTGACGTCTAGCATTGACTCGGTACAACATGAGAATTCTGTACCTGATAGTATCCAACTTATCGACGTATTTCCCTTCACAACTAAACCACCGTCCGCGCACATCAAAGCAAATGGCATTATTAACGCGCCATTTGCTAAATCTACGGATTTGGCATACTTAATCTGGACGAGTGGCACAACTGGAGCTCCTAAGGGTGTTCCCATTACGCATTCTGCCGGTGTCACTAGTATAAGATCACTGCTGAAGGGTATCCCTAAGAGCGCTAATGGAAATGTCCGGTGCTTGCAGTTCTCTCAGTATACCTTTGACGTCTCGATACAGGACATTTTCTACACGTGGAGTTGCGGTGGTGTATTGATCTCTGCGCCCCGAGAAGTCATGCTAGGCTCATTTGCCCAGCTTGCCAACGTCACCAATGCGACCCATGCACATCTCACCCCGGCCTTCGCAGCTGGGGTCCAGAGAAGTGCCTGCAAAACCTTGGAAGTCATAACAATGATTGGAGAAAGGCTTACGCAACCTGTCGCCGACGATTGGGGTCGAGATATGCGAGCATTCAATACGTACGGACCAGCTGAAGCGACCATCGTCTCAACTGTTCGTGAATTTGGTAATCAGCACAAGACTGTCAAGAGTGCCAATATCGGCTGGCCATTGGATTCTGTTTCGGCCTTTGTCGTTTTAAATGACAAGTTGCTCATGAAAAACGCTATTGGAGAGCTTGCACTGGGTGGTCCGCAGCTCTCTCCAGGATACCTCAACCAGGAAGAAGTTACTAAAGCAAAGTATCGATGGAACGAAGAGGCCTCCCAGATTCTTTATCATACTGGAGATCTTGTCCGTATGTTATCAGATGGATCAATGGAGTTTATTGATCGGTTTGACGATCTCGTGAAGCTCGGTGGCATTCGCGTGGAGCTCAGCGAAATCAGCTACACTCTCAGTAACTCTCATCCATTGGTAGAAAATGTCGAAACTGCTATCCTGAATCGACCTGACAGGCCTGTCAAAGTAGTCGTTTGTTTCTTGTCGGTGCCTGCAGCTGCATCAAAAACCGAACAAAACCAGGACATCCTGCTCAACGAAACCGCGATTGGAATAGCTCGATCGGCCAAAGAACATGCTTCGGCAAACCTTCCTGCGCATATGATTCCATCTGTTTATTTGGTTGTTCCATCCATCCCACGAACACAATCCGCAAAAACAGATCGACGTGCTCTTCAAAATATCTATGCTGGGTTTGACATAAACTATTGGGAGGAGTCCTTGAAGCAGATTGACGACGAAGAGCCCCAGGTGGCTATGTTGACTTCCAACTCCGTTGTGACTCAAACTGTTATATCAATTATCTCCTCACTTACGAAAGTCTCTGAATCTTTGATCACGGGGCCTAGCCGCCTTGGAAGTTTGGGAATTGACTCTATCCGGGCTATCAGATTGGCATCCCGCTTGAATGAAGTCGGCCATCAGCTTTCGGTTGTCAGTGTTCTTCACTGCCAAACAGTTCACGATCTTCTGGAACTTGTGGAGTATTCTTCCAAAAAGCTTGAAAGCCACGGACTGTATGACCTAGAGACATTTAATCACCAATGGCACAATGTAGCGGCTACGGCTGTCTCCGACGAATTCTTCGTTGCACCAGCGACACCAATCCAAGAAGCTCTTCTGAGTGAAACCATGGGAACATCAAGCATGTATTGGAGTAATCACTTTTTCGCGCTTGAACCGTCAGTCGACATTCCAAGACTGAAACAAGCATGGCATAATGTGTGTCAGAAGAACACAGCCTTACGTACCGGTTTTATTCCTCTTGCTGAAATTAATGAGCAAGTTTCCGGACGATCAGAGAATTTCTCCATATTACAAATAATTTACAATGACATTCAAATCGACTGGGCATCCGTCCGGTGCACAGGAAATGACTATCGGACGCTGTTGCAAGAAAGACTAAGTGCAATTATGAGTAGTCGTCAGGATAGCTACTTTAGGCGAGCTCCGTGGGCAGTCACAGTGTTTGAGAACCAAGCAGATCGCGTCATGGTCCTCACTATTCATCACTCTATTCACGATGGTCCATCCCTTGAGTTCATCAGAGATGATGTTCACCACGCCTATGTATCAAAGGCTCCTTCGAGACCTCAATTACAGGATGCACTCTCTGTTATTCTTTCCACAGAAGAAAAGAGGAAGAAAACCCAAAATTTCTGGGAAGCTGAACTTAAAGAATACGTGAACCTCGAACTCCCTCTTTGGCCTGATCTGACGGGGAAAAGAGTGCGCACTGAAACTGAGTCGCAGCACAGATTCGTGTCAGAAAGGATTTGCCTAGCAGATTCCACTTCCAATCTCCGTGCAAAGGCTGCCAATCTTGGTGTTTCATCTATTGCATCTATTATCAGAGTGGCATGGGGAATTGTTTCCTTGAGCTACTTTGGTACCCCTGCGGCTGTATTTGCCGAAACTCTTTCCGATCGAGTTTTAGACGCCGACATAGACAAGACCATCGGACCGTTCATCTCAGTGGTTCCAGTACCTTTCTATCCAAGAGGCACAGTGCGAGAGGTGTTTATCGAACAAAATCGCCTCTCTTTGAATTCCTGGAAATATCGCCAAGTTCACGCCCGGGAGGTTCGCAGAATTTTAAACAGACCTCGCAGTGAACCACTGTATCCTGGTATTTTCACGTTTCACTCAACTAGCGAGAAGCCATCAAATCCAGAGAGCCACATTTGGGCTGAAAAAGAGGATGAGCTTGGATTGGATGTTGAGCATCCGCTTGCACTCAATGCGTATGAGGAACTCGACGGTTCTCTAATCCTGGAAGCTTCGTCTTTGACAACGGTGATGAGCCCAGAACAGCTGAAGCTTTTTGTTGGCCAAATCGAAGCGTTGATCGGAGTTATGCTAGAACGCCCAGATGCATTAGTTACGGAGCTCTCACGGTTCATGCCTAGCAGCTTATTGTCAGTTTCCACGGCCCAAGTCAGCCGCGCAGTCAAAGAAGGAATAAACCAGAGTCCAACACATTGGTTTGAGATTCATGCGGCTCAACATCCAGAATGGACGGCCGTCGAAGTAGCAAGCTCTATCAGTGAAAATCATATGCAAAAAGAGTGTATTACGTACGGCGAGCTTAACTCCAAAGCAAACAAAATCGCTGCCTACATCGATTCACTGGGTTTTCAAAACAGGATAATTGCTATCTGCGCTGGCCGGAACATTCCCTCATACTCTGTCACTCTGGGGATATTCAAGTCGGGCAATGCGTATTTGCCAATCGATGAGGGACTTCCAGATGACCGCAAAGCCTTTATGATTGAAGATGGCAATTGTCCCCTTGTTTTCACGGAATCTGCCTTTGTCGAAACATTCGCCAATGTTCCAGATACGTGTCGAGTTGTGTGCTTTGATCAGTTAGCGTTTCAAAACACTTTGTCCAGTATGCCCTCCGATTTAAAGGTGTATCCTGCAAGCCCTGATGATAATTGTTACGTTCTCTACACATCGGGCTCAACCGGGAAACCAAAGGGTGTGATGGTTACCCGGGCTAATTTTGGTGCTTTCATGGAATCGCTCGCTGAATTTGTTTGCAGTGCCGCACCTGATACTCTCAACCTTGGCGGGAAAGGACGTTGGTTGGCCCAGGCTAGCAGAGCTTTTGATCCTCATCTCGCTGAAATGTTCTTTCCGTGGCGTTATGGCATGGCAACTTGTACAGGCCAACGCACACTACTGATGGATGACCTCCGATCAACACTAGTCCAGTGGGATATAACACACGCAAGCTTTGTGCCATCTCTTCTTGACCAGACCAACATTTTACCCCATCATTGCCCCAAGCTGAAATACCTAAGTGTCGGAGGTGAGAAAATCTCCCAACGAGTTTTAGATACTTGGGGAGCAACCCCTGGGGTTGCACTTATCAATGCGTATGGACCTACTGAGGTCACTATTGGATGCACATTTGCAAATGTGAATGAAAATACAACACTCAGGAGCATTGGTTCTCCGCTGCCCTCCTGCGTTTGCCATGTATTGCTTCCTGGAAGCTTTGATTATGCTCTTCGCGGCCAAGTCGGGGAACTTTGTTTTACGGGTGATATCGTTGCAAAGGGTTACTTGAACAGACCAGATGCCAAGGGTTTTGTGACAGGTCCCCATGGCACGAAAATGTACCGAACTGGAGATGTAGGGCGTATGATGACGGATGATAGCATCGAGTACCTTGGTCGGGGTGACGACCAAACAAAAGTTCGTGGGCAAAGATTGGAGCTAGGTGAAGTATCAGAGGTTCTTCGCTGCTGCTCGCAAGCTCCGATTGACGTTGTCTCCATGATTGCAAAACACCCAGCTCTGGCTCGAAACCAACTTATCTCATTTGTCGCCCGCGCAAACAGTCGAAAGCTAGATGAGGGAATCGAGCTTTCAATTGTTAGCTCCGACCTGGCAACAATGGCGAGGGATCTCCAAGATGCCTGCAAAAATAAACTGCCGAGTTACATGGTTCCAGAGATTGTCCTTCCTGTTACACACATTCCTCTGGCTGCGATGTCCGGCAAGGCCAATACTAAAATGTTGTTGGCTTTATTCTGTGATATTCCACTGCCTCAAATTCTCGCTGGAAATCATTTTTCTGCAAACAAAACCTTAGAGACTCCGAGTCGTGCATTTACGAGCGACGAGGAGACCGTTGTTACAGAGATTTGCAAAACACTTCCGATAGATCGATCATCCTTGACGCATCAGACGAACATATTTGAAATTGGGATTGATAGCCTTAGTGCAATCAATTTGTCTGTTCGTCTTCGTAACATCGGCTACGATGCTTCGGTGGCTGTAGTCATGAGCAATCCCGCAGTTGAACAGCTTGCTCGCCTCCCAAAGAGTTCGGAACGATCATTCGCACGCATTTCTGAGCAGGAATTGAGAGAAAAACTATCCAGTCTAAACTCTGAGTTTTTTAAACGACCTCCAGAGGGCATCGATACGTCTCAAGTTGCTATCAGACCATGTCTTCCTCTACAAGAGGGACTAGTGGCTCGTTCGATCAACAACGACAGCACGGATCTTTATGTAAATCATATTTTGTTGAAGCTTGGTGATTCTGTTGATTCGGCAACTCTTAAATCTGCTTGGCAAGCTACAGCAAGCCAAAGTGACATCTTGAGAACAGCGTTCTCTGTACTCGAATCTGAGATAGTCCAGATGGTTTTCGCCGCCGAGAACCATCGTATTCACTGGGCAGAACAAGAATTTACCAGCTTTGAGCAGGGAACGTCAGAACTTGAGAGTCAACAGGCAATGTTATCCCGTGAGATCATCCAGAATATCACGGTGACTCCCCCAGTACGATTCCGGCTCGCCAAGTCTGCGCAGACTGGAAATCCTTGGATACTGATGATTTCCATCCACCACAGTCTTTACGACGGGGAGTCATTTGTGATGTTGCTTGACGATGTTGCAACCCGCTATGCAAGTGGGACTCCATCCGAACGAGGCTTGCCGTCTGCATTCCTTGAGCATCTTTACGCACAGAATTTTGAAAAATCCAGGACTCACTGGACGCGGGTCTTGTCTGGCTGTCAGCCCACGCTATTCAGAAATAACGTCTTTATTACTGAAAAATCGACTATCCTAAACCACACCCCGTCAGTAAGTCTTTCCAATATCGAAAGATGCTCAGCTGGTCTTCGAGCGACTGTCCCTTCGTTCATGCAAGCCATTTTTGCTTTATTACTAGCCGACACGGTCAACACATCTGACGTGACATACGGTCTCGTACTATCTGGAAGAGCTGCCTCGGTTCCTGGTGCTGAGTCAGTGCTTCTGCCATGCATTACCACAATTCCAACTCGTCTCAATACTCAGGATATAGCAACAGTCGAGGAAACAATTGAATACGTGCAACGGGCCTCTGCCCAGTCTCTGGAGTATCAGCACACATCCTTGAGACATATACAGCGCTGGGTCAAGTCGGAGATTCCTTTGTTCGACTGCTTATTTTCATTTATCAAAACTGCAGAACCTTCGACTCACGGTCTCTGGGAAGAGTTGAACAGTGAAATGCCGGCAGATTATCCTTTCGCTATGGAAGTAGAAGCAGATTCGGCGAAGAACAAAATCCACATTCATATCGGATTCACGCCGTCCTTTGGACAGCCATCTCGAGCAGAGGATATGATAGGCAAAATGGATTTTGTTCTGTCAAAAATTATCTCCGGGGAATCGATATCGCTGAAAGATTTCAATCTTTCGTCGCCTACTGGGTCTAGGCCAGTTCAGAAAGAGTGGGATGATCACCACTGGTCGCCAATAGAAGTTAAAATTCGCGAAATAGTGGCTCAAGTCTGTGTCTTGGATGAGGAGGATATCTCAAAAGGGGCTTCTTTCTTGAGCCTTGGTATTGATTCGGTCACTGCAATTCAGTTCTCTCGTAAACTTCGCGCTGCTGATATCTCAGTGTCTTCGGCAGACATCATGCGCTTTTCTTGCGTGGGTGCTTTGGCTCTACATGTTCACCAGAAGGAATCTGTGTCTACTGTGAATCCGCCAGAGGTAATAAATGGGGATGTGCAGGAATTCGAGAAACATGCATCGCAGGTTTCCTTACTTAGTTCGACGGATTCGGTTGAAACAATTTTCAAGTGCACTCCATTGCAGTCATCCATGATAACACAGACTCTGGGTTCGGATGGAAGTGTATATATCCATCCGCATGTTGTCAAGCTTTCTGGGTCTGTAAATATCGACAAGCTGAAGACTGCTCTTAACCAAATTATTGCGGCCAATAGTATTCTGCGCACTTCCTTTTTCCATGTTCTTGAGCCAGAAAATTCATGGATTGGAGCTGTCCATACTGATTTTCCTGTTCATTGGCACGAATCAACACTCCCAACTCATTCTGACGTGGACGCTGAGATGATGAAAATTTTGCAATTGAACGAGGAATCTGCATTCTCTGTTCCGCCCCTTCGGCCAGCGATCATCTATCGGGGCAATGAGCGTATCTTTGCCATTACCATGCATCATTCGTTGTATGATGGTGTCTCCCTTCCATTCATATTTGACGACTTGATACTCGCATACCAAGGACGCTCCCTACCGCAACGACATCAGTTCGCAGATGTTGCCCACCAATTATTAGAAGGTCAAGCGGATTCCTGTGATTTCTGGGTTCAAAAATTAGTCGGCTACGAAGTTTTGGAATTACCACTTCTTCAAGATGCGCAATTCTCGGAAACTCTGTTTCTGTCTGAGTTCGCGGTTAAACTGAGCATTCCTACCATTGTTGAAGCTTGCAAGGCCATGGAAGTAACAGTTCAGACCATCGCTCTGTTGGCATATGCAAAAGTTCTTGCCAAATTATTTGGCAGAAATGATGTTGTCTTTGGACATGTTCTCGCCGGGCGTTCGCTTTCCGGTATAGAGAGTGAGCATATAATCGGGCCTCTTTTCAACACAGTTGCTCAGAGAGTGACGCTTGGTCCCAAGCTTATGAGCAACCGTGAAACGCTACAATACTTGCAACAGTCTACAACCGATGCACAAGATCACCAGCATGCGTCTTTGCGCACTGTGCAGAACTCCCTTCGGCGAATTGATGGTTTTGATGCGGCTTCCCTGTTCGACACCTTGTTTGTCTTTCAGAAGAGCGCACAAGCACCAGGGGTCTTACTAGAGGATAAGCTCTGGACACCTTTTGTGGAGGATTCAAATGCTTCACAGGTCGAGCACAAGCTGAATATTGAAATCGATCACGGCGATAACGCTGTAGTTGCCAGAGCTTCGTGCCAAGGGCAATTTTTGACGCAGGAAATCCTTGACAGTCTTTTAAAGGGGTTCAACCAAGCTTTCTGTGATATCGTCAATTACCCTACGCGCTGCGTTCTTGATACTCCAGACCATTTTGACAGTATACCCACGCTTATCGTCTCGTCGAGTTCAAACAAACAAGTTACCATCGAATCTGATGCACCTACCCACGAGCCAATTGTGCAACGTATTTTGTCTGAAGTTGCCGGTTTATCTGTGGAAAATATTCAGCCCAACACGAGCATCTTTAGTATTGGTTTGGATTCTCTTTCAGCAATCAGAATTGCTTCAGAGTGTCGAGAACAAGGCTTAACGGCTGGTGTTGCCGACATTCTCCAGGGAAACACACTTCGTGGGATTTCCTTGAGGACTAAAATAGACACTCAGAAAAAAGAGACCTTGCAAAAGCCCCTAGTGAATCATTACAGTGAGGTTGAGGAGAGCGTTCTCGTCCACCTAGGGATCACGTCTGATAGGGTTGAACACATTTCTCCGTGTCTCAGCGGACAAATGTATCATCTTGCGTCTTGGCTGAAATCTGGCAGGACTCTATTTGAACCTGCATGGTCATATTCTTGTTCTCAACGTATCAATGAAGATCGCATGAAAGACGCCTGGTTAGAACTGCGACAAAGGCACCCGGTCCTTCGAACTTGTTACGCTGCTGTGTCTTCATCGGAGGCACTACAAATTGTTTTAAAGACGGCTGATCGGGACGACGAGACTTTTAAGGTTGTTCAATATTCAACAAACTTAGTCGAAGCTGCCCAAGCCCAGGCCAAAACAGAAGCCTTACACCCATCTTCCATGGCTACGCCGCCAATCCGGCTACGTTTAGTGAAGGCCAACGATCGGGACGGGGTCATACTTATCATACACCATGCGTCCTACGATGCTTGGTCGATGCCCATTCTCGTGGACGAATTAGCCGCCAAATACCAGGAAAAGTCTGTAGATTCAAACCCCGACTTCCCATCTTTTGTCCAGTTTACTGTCCGTTCACTGAAGGATGTAAACAATACCGCTTACTGGGACTCGTATATTGGGAACAGCGCTTCAACTGTGATCAAACCTTCATTTACTGCTACAACAGGTTCCGATACGAAAAGTACGCAGCTCTTCGTAGGAGCCTGGGAAAAGGTCCGAAACTTGGATCATCTGGAAAGGGTTTGTCGCTCCTCGGGCATCAGTCTTCAGAGTATGGTTCTCCTAGCAGTATCCCGCGTGTTGGGTCGCCTGACGGAGATTCCGTCTCCAACTTTTGGATTATACCAGACTGGCCGCTCAGCAGCATTCGCTGGAATTGAGAGACTGTCAGGGCCATGCTTAAACGTCACACCGTTCACTGCGAGAGATGTGCTCGTAGAAAATGATGATCCTGTGCTTTCTAGCACACTTGAGAAAGCTCGCTCAATTCAGGCAGATCTTGCCAATAGGGTGTCTTATGAGCAAAGCTCGCTTCGCGAGATTCTTGACCTTTGGCGAAGTAGAAATGGCACAGGATCGTCTCTGTTCAATGTCTGGGTCAACCTTCTTTGGGCACAGCAGCCAGCGCCTAACGACGGCGAGAAGAGTTTATTCGAGCCACTAGCCATTGGAGTTCCAACAGATTTCATGCCGTCCACGCCTTTTGCAAATCCCGATGCTTCGGAGATATCTGTCGCGGGACTTGATACGTCTTATCTCCCACGAGAAAACATCTTTATCGATATTGGACCGGATGTTCGCACAAATACGATTGGCTTTGGGGTTCGTGTTGAAGGGGGATTGATGGGGAAATTAGAAGTGGAAATGTTGATAACGGACGTCGGCCAAGAGATAGAGAACCTTGTTACTGCACTTGGCTGACACTGGTTTAAAATTTGAATAAATCGTAGGTTGATTGCATTTTAGAATCTTCTTGTTATTAGTACATGTATTCTTGGTTATCACACGGCATAGTTCAAGTCTAAATCTATTAACGTCTGAAGATGTTAATCAAATAATTATAAACCCGAAACAATACTTAGTTTGCCTAGAGCAGACTAAAATATTATTTAATTTACTAATTTTATATTAGCATCGAATATATCTGTAACAAACAAGAGACGAAAGGGGAGAACAGCCGAGACTCCGCTAATGCCTCTATTCCGGGTCGTCCCCGCAAATCGATGGATGTTATGCTTAAAAAGTTCAGGTTCGGCTTTTAGAAAACCTCATTTCCCTTTACTTTTGATATGTTGGTAGTAAATATTACTAAAGCACGTTACATTTTTCTCGCGCCAGCCAAAGTTGGTAGGTTAAATAATGATGGTAGTGAAAAGTACCTTGCATATCCGAGATGAAAACTAAGCGGGCCGGCCTCGTTTCAAGTCGGCGCTTTTGTTTTGTCGCGGAGTACCGGCTTATCAAATCTATGTGTTTGATCTTGGATATAGTGGATTCTAATGTGATGCAAACCACAGTCTATCTTATTCTGTTACCTACGCGCGTACTTTGTAATTTCCCTTCCCTCGGGTATAAATAGGATGTCGGATTCTGTTTTAGTTCTCTGTCTACTTCTAATTTGGCAGGAATTCCTCGTGAAACCAGAAAGAATTCATATTTGCAGTATTCAAAGAAATTGAATATCAGAATATGAAGACCAAGACCCTCGCTACGGTTTTGTTCGTGTCCGGGGTCGCCTTTGGCGGCCCGCTCAAGAAACGTGCTGGATTTCAATGTATTTCCCCCTTGTACATTTGAAAAAAGCAAATAAGAGCTCTAACACAGACATTTGAACGAACAGGGTTTGGCTCAAATGAGTCCGGCGCAGAATTTGGGCAAGGAAATATCCCAGGAGTAGAGGTATCTCTTTTCATTTCTTTTCTTTCAGTCTATTAGGAATGGATTCCATTGACATTGTTCTCGCAGGGCACCGATTATACGTTTGCCAACACGAGCGCTATCCAAACCCTCATCGATAGCGGGATGAATATCTTCCGGGTTCCTTTCCTGATGGAACGCATGGTACCGACTTCGATGACGGGGGAAATTGACTCTGCTTACTTTAAGGGATACAGTGAGGTGAGTATACTTTGTTGTTGGGTCATCGTCATACTAACGAAAAAAGGTCATTAATTACATTACCAGCAAGGGAGCATGGGCAATAATCGACCCTCACAACTATGGCCGATAGTGAGTTTACAAGTCTTGAGTCATGGGGTTTCTGTTTGCTGAAAAAAAGGGTTTATAGCAACGGCGCCATTATAAGCTCGACAGACGACTTTGGCGCGTTTTGGAAAACTGTCGCGTCGCAGTTTAGCAATAATACCAAAGTCATTTTTGACACGAGTATGTTTTTCTTCATACATAGCACAGTACTAGTATGCAAAGCTAATGATTATAGACAATGAATACCACGACATGGATGAATCCCTCGTCGTCTCGCTCAACCAAGCCGCCATCGACGCCATCCGCGCCACCGGCGCAACCTCGCAGTACATCTTTGTCGAGGGAAACTCGTACACGGGCGCCTGGACCTGGACCACCGTCAACGACGACATGAAATCCCTGAAAGACTCCTCTGCTGCCAGCGACAACCTGCTCGTCTACGAGATGCACCAATACCTCGACTCTGACGGGTCGGGCACCTCGGTTGATTGCGTGAATACCACCATTGGCAAGGATCGTGTTGAGTCTGCGACCGCGTGGTTGAAATCAAACAACAAGATCGGGTTTCTGGGTGAGTTTGCCGGTGGAGCTACGGATACATGTGAGACGGCGGTGACTGGGATGCTGGATTATTTGTCTACCAATTCGGATGTTTGGCTAGGAGCGTCGTGGTGGGCAGCGGGCCCATGGTGGGCGGATTATATTTACTCGATTGAGCCGCCGACGGGGGTTGCGTATGAAAGTTATCTTTCGATTCTAAAGGCTTATTTTCCTTGATTGTGCATAGCAGACCAGCAGACACCTGGATGACAGTCGATGTTGGTGGCGTTCAAAGATGTATATACTCCGAATAAGGTTAGCGTTGTTCAACCTTAATCCTCAGTTCCCCAACCTTAAAATGATCTCAGAATGTGGAATTAGAATGTATGAATTTACATAGTGCACGTATCAACTGGAGTAAATACCAGTGAGATACTTTTAGTAATTCATCTATCACACGACGTGCTTGCTTGTGCATAATTTCTGCTTTTAAAATGCTTTTCATGTATGCCACCCGCATTTCCGGAAAACAAATTCCCTTGTCCAATCATCCCAATGTTTCAGTCGGCTTACCCCAATAATAATACATAACGTATTCCACAAGCACCCGGCACACACAAGCACCCGGCACACCCACCCACTCGGCCACATATTGAAGCAATTCGGATTTATGCATAACACCTAAAAATCGCTTATATTCTATATATAATTATTTGGACATGCCGTGCGCCTATGCCCTATTATTCCACAATTCGTACACTTAGGTGGAGCGTGCCTGCGAGGCTGAGAAGCCTCGGCCGGAGTAGTCGATTGGTCAGGTAAATCATCTTCTTGAAGTGCTGTAGCAAGCTCCTGATCTTTGGAGACAGTCAAAATATTTTCATTATAAAGTGCTTTTGACCTTCTATTACGCTTCTTTCTCATTTATTTGCAACCCGCAAATCATGGTTCTCCTTTGCTAGAATTGCCGCAGAGTACATTGCCATTAAGCAGCCTTTTATCAACTGATCTAAAGCATAGTTTATAGGCGAAGGAGGGCTTATTGTACGTCGCTTTAAGAAACGCTTTATTGACTCAGCCTGGCATTACAAAGTCCAAATATTATAAGGTATTGCAAACGAAGCATTACTTATTGATAAGATATCTGGTCTTGAGGTCTCCGGAGTAGGGATTCTGATAATAATTTGCAATTAAGATAAGACAGATTCAGGATTGAATAGTAAAATTCCTATATAAGAGAAGCCATTTATAATATTTCTTATAGTATAGATCTTTTCGCGAATTGCTGGTAGCATAGTAAGAAAATCATATTTATTAATATAATTAATACTATTACACATCTAATCTTCAACTACACGTTTAAAGCGGCGCTTAAGAATAGTAAAAATACCTACATTAAATAGCTGTAATAGATGTGAAGAGTGTAGAGGTATATATATAGATATAATATTATTATTATAATAATATTGATTCTATTTAGGTGTTAAATGACTACTATAATCATTTAATATCAATAACTGGTACCGTCCAACTATATAAGACTTCGTTAATTTATTAAATATATTTTAAAGCCAAAGTAAACTAATTTCATCTAATGTCTAGTTATTTAGTGATTATATTATTGATTAATCTAATGGTAGACCTAGATATGTATATCAATCGGCCTGCTTAATGTCAGATTTGAATATAATTAACAGAGGTAAAGCAAAGTCTTAAATACTTATACACTCTACTGTAGTAACCTATTCGTAATTTCTAGATTAGATAAGACTTGGTTTTTCTGAGTAATCACAGCTATATATAATTTTTACTGTAGCAATAATCTCTAAAGTAAACCTAGTCTCATCAAAGTTGTAAATATCTTTATCTATTATACTGTACTCGCGTTAAACGCGTTGAAGAGTGTTAAAATATTCGTGTATAAGTTTTGGATCTTTATATTTGTGAGGCCGTGAAGCCTTCGGAGCGCACCAGGTGGCGCACCAGGTGCCGGACCTCGCTGCACTAGCCTCACAGGGGTTTTGCCAAGCCACTAAAGTAGAAGCTACATATAACCTGACCTTCGCACAGGGGAAGCGAAGGTCAGCAATCAGTTTGGCAACATAGCGAACCATAGCCTTACCATCGAATCCAACTCTTGCCTGCTCTCTACATAATATCCTCACAATATTTCGCACAGGAATAGGTTAATTGATGTGTAAATTGGATTTTAAGATTAGATTGACGTTTTAAAAAGTTATTAACCCAATTTATACTAACAATAATTAGTGTAATGATGGTTCCTTGTTTAGAAAGTAAAATATTAATCATAACTTGAAGCATTTAAGACCGAATAGAGCATTCACACGATTCTATAGAAAGTATCCATCTATGAAGCGATTTCTTTTTAGTAGATGTTAATTTTCGACAATTTGAACTTATTTTTGAGATCTCAATGCGACCATTGAGTCGGCCTCGGAGCGTTGATATAGACACCTCATATAGACGCGCTGCTTTGCGAAGACTGGTGATTTTTTTATTTTTCAACGTGTTAATAGCAAGCTGAAGTCTTCCTTCATAATTTCCGACCTTTTCAGTATGATTTTTGACCATATTTGGATGTTGACAGTGTTTCAAAGCAAGTGGGAGGTTAAAAGTAGAAGAAAATTTGTGGGGTGTGCCGGGTGCTTGTGGAATACGTTAATATTAATATTACGTAATACGGAGGACCACGCCCTAACGAACGCCGATCAACGTATTTAATTTTACATGTCTCGGGGTTCAAGAAAAGTGTATAAAGCCACGGGCCAATCAAAACCGAAAAGAACGAAAACATCTTACACGTAAGGTTCATGAATGTTTCAAGCGGAGTTATGGCTGAAGTATCAAGTACGTACATACTTGCAGTGCAGTCAGACTTGGCTATAAGCAGGTACATAAAACAGCCGGTTAAGTTATTTGCAACGGGGTCTTGCTTGTGACGGGGTACGCCTAATTTATATAGAAATTAGATAAATGCCCTGGTAAGGCAAGTTTATATAGGTACGGTCCACAAATTTAGCAATAATTTAATAGGGAGGTTTAAGTAATTTTGTATGGGAACTCGATTTCTGATGTGTCAAGTTACGTACGACCCGGGGGTTGCTTACAAATCGAACTGCTTACAACCAGGTCTGACTGTATTATTCACTTTTGAGACAAAAGCAAGCGGTGAAAAATAAGGTCCTTAGTCATACGTCTTTCGAAGAAGAGTAGTAGTACATATTACAAGCTTTTGTGTCGAGAACATTGAAAAGCTTTTTTGGGGCGCTTGGCGAATTGTCTTCCTGGGTACTGCGTATAGATATATGCGATGCATTATTAATTCTCCGTGCCCGCCAAGATCAGCACGTACTAACCCAGGGATCGCCATTGTGTCACAGTAACTGCATCGCATATGCTTAAATTATTGCTTATGCAATATTTTCATATTTTATTGGACAAACATAATGAAGAAAACCTTGATTCGAGTAGTATACTCATTATGACATGCGCCTCTGACCTTCCAGAAAACAGGGCAAGAAAAAAAGAAAAAGAAATCAAAAATTGGTATCAATCTTCATAACTCGAGACCATAAAGCACACAACAATCTCTCTGGAGAAAAGGTCCATAAACAAAACGCCGCTAATGAGTACAAGCTTGAAACCTAGATTGTGCCAGCACCTAAACAAAGAAAATATAGTCGGTTGGAGACGATCAAAACATAGAAAAAGTTTTCGGTTGAGAAATAACGCTACAAGCGATTGGAAAATAAAAAAACGGGGGCAGACAAGCCAGTGTGGGTTGTATGGCGTAAAGCAGAATAAGCGGTCAATCTAGAAATCGTCAAGCACCAGAAACTCCATGAAAAAAAAAAATGTACCGGTCGTGAATCTATACGACATCGAGAATATCAGGTACCCATAGACCGAGGGAGGACGAATCGGCGATGTTAAGTGTATATAATAATCGGATAAAAAGAAGCCGTCGAGGGTGTGTTAAGAGACAGGCAGCATAGAGGTTGTGTGCGATCGTTACCGGTGACCATCAGGGCCCGAGTTTTCGCTATCGCCTTGTTGTCTTGGGTTGACCCATTGGGCAGCGTCTTGGTCTTGGGTGAGCGGTGTTTTGTGCTCGTCGCCGTGGACCGGTCGCGATGCGCCTGGAAAGAGGGAGGTGATTTCTTTCGCTAGTGCAGACATGGTTAACATGCGCAGGTCTCGCTCTTCGCGCTCGTCTTCCTTCCTCAGTCTCTGGTGTTCTTGTTCGGGGAGCTTCTCTCTGCGTATTCTCCTGATCTCGTAAATGCCCCATAAAAGCACATCTTCGGGGACTCGGTTTCTGGGTTCGCCGTGCTTGGCGGCATTACGAACGTAACGGCGCGTGACATCGGTGGCTCCATCGATGGAAAAAGCAATGCAGTAAGAGAGTTTTCGACCCCAGCCTGACAAAATGTTAGTTGGGTTTTCTTTTGAAGCATCAATCGAGGTGAAACGTACCTTCTGTGTAGAGTCGGGGCTGATCCCACACGCCTTCGCAGGCGTCAACGTGCACCCATCTTCGCTGGTGTTCCGAGTACACCTCGGTCCAGACGTAATCCTCCGAATTCCACACCCAGCGGACGCGGCTGCCCAGTGCGCGGCAGAGCATGGTGAAGCAATTTGCCCACTCGCCTCCTCGACCGCATCGGGTTTGTAGAAGCTGCCAGACATCGGAGTATCTTGGGAATCGCTCCAAGGCACCGCAGCCAGAACACTTGTAACCCTCCACTCGGGTGGCGCCTCTCGCGGTTTCGTCCGGTGTTGGCGGGACCATTCCGTGGGCAACCGTGGGCATGTAGCATCGAGAGCACTGCGGGTTGTTGACCCAAGTGAAAAAAGATTTTTTGAACCACCTAGAATGGTTGGTTAGAGCCGTAGACTTGTGCAAAAGGGCAGACAATAGACAATAGACTTACTTGAGCAAAGACTGAATGACAAAATCTTGGTATCCCCATTGCGGCTTCTTTCCGACGCTGGCGCTCTGTGCCTGGTGCATCTGGTGTTCGTCGTCGGCCTCGGCGTACAATCGATCCAGCGGGATGACAGTCAAGGCGTCATCCAGCAGACCCGGGTTCTCGTATTTCGTCGGCGTCACAGAAAGCACACGCAACAGATTGCAGAACTTGACGGACGCGGCGTCTCGAGGCGGATTGGGCATGATAGGCAGTCGGCGCGCCGGTCGTGGGGATGAGGCTGCAGCCAAGTATGGGGATTGCGAAGGGGCGGGCGAAACAGTACGCGAATCGCATCGTGATTTCAGCTGGAAGTCGGTGAATTTCTTGCTTCGCATCAGGTTTTCAAACTCCTTGGAGAACTCGGTCACGTCGAAGTCGCCAGTCGAAGCTGAGAGCCTAGAGGCTCGGTGCGGCTTGTCGGCCATTGTGATGTCGAATGCGCCAGAGTTAGCTGGCTGGGAAGTGTCCAAGAACTGGCGAGGGATATGATTTCGATCTTGTAAAGAGAAACGTTCACGAACAGCGCTTCGTCAGGTTCTGTTGTCGCAGGAAGACGGCCAAGGAAGCCTTGCCAGGCACAGATCGCCACTCTTTGGCGCTAGGGGTGGCTGAAAGACTCCGGGGTCGGCGAGGGCAGTTGCGAGAGCGACGACACACAGCTAGGTGTGTATGTGTTACTGAAGTCGGACGGCGAGGAGGATATGAGAGGAAGAGAAACGAGCGTTTTGGTAGTTTTTCTCCTAATAACTTGGGTACGAGGGAGCGAGAGGACCAGCGGCGTCGTCAACCTCGACGTGGTTTGGTGGGTGCGCGGGCGCCAGGCATTACGAAGCCCTGCTGGTTCCGGGCGGGCGCCAAGACCGGCTTCCTAATTCTAGCTAAATCCGTTTTCCTGCGTATTTTATGTATTGTTCGTATTCTATGATTCTTTATTATTATTTTCTATTTTTTTTGAGAAAAGTGCTTTTATTCTCTTTGATTTCTATGTCCTTCTGGTACTATTTCCAATGTTATTTTTCACACGGCGTTGAATACTAAGAGTATCACTTGCAGATCCAGCAGGCCAGAGACACGCAAGCCGCGGAGAGCGTCGTCAGCGTGGGCTCGCCGCGGGCCAATCAGCGGGCTGCACAGCACCAAGGCCGCGCGTGTCCCGCCCCGAACGCCTCAGCAGTCCTTTTGCCTCGTCTTAATTTAATCTTATTTGTTTCGCTTCGGAGAACTCTGTACTTACTTACCTTTACACACGGCAGGACGCAGAGAACAGAATTGATTTGTTTATTTTTGTTAATTAACTGAGTGAACAACAACAGTTCGCATCTACGTAGCACTACGTACATACGTAGTACTAATTACATACTATGTGTCTTGGCCCACCGATAACGTGCGATGTTACTGCGGATGCGCCTAATCCCGATTTCGTTAGCTGGACTATCCGCGCTAGCCCGAACGGGGAGTGCATCGCCTTCGAAGACTTGGGACTTTCTCCTCGCATATCATGTCGAATATTGAATATTGAATATTGAGATATCGAGGTATTGAAAAATTAAACCGGCAATAATATTGATATCGGCCCTGTTTTTTTCATACAGTTGTGCTGGATATAATATAACTTTTATTAGCTATACCCTTTCTACATTTAGTATTGGCGGCTTCTAATACGTCTACATGTACTCCATACCTATATTATTATTATTAAACGACCGATTTTATCCTAATAAGCGAACCGGGTGATAGTTCCTAGCTATACGTATCGAGCCGCACGGCTGACACGTAAGTCGAGCTTGCCAAGTAGTTGTGTCTGATCCTCGCGCCGTACGAGATCATTCCACGTCAGATCCACGAATCGACTAGTTATTCGTAGTACTACTAACTACGTATGGAGGAGCCAAGGGATGCCTAAATGGCAAATAAATGCTTTCGTAGAAGTTAATACTTGACCGAACTTGCCATTATTATTACCTACCTACGGAGTAATGATTGGATAAATGTACATATTCTACTACTCACGTACGTACTTCAGCAGCCCCTTAGAAGCCATCGACATCCATGTATCACATCGTATCCCCAAACCCTAAATTCGTTTCTGACACATCGACTGGGATTAACTTTTAAATTACTTGCCCTAGAATAGTTCCACACTATTAACCTTTAACTAGGAAAGTTTTTTAAATTTTTTGTTTTTTTTTTTTTTTTTTTTT
>CVMT01000007.1:677289-817544 GCA_000985935.1 Talaromyces islandicus | reverse complement strand
AAATTTTTTGTTTTTTTTTTTTTTTTTTTTTTTGTAAAAAAGGCCCCGTGACTGGACCATACAAAACTGACGCGCAATCTGGAGGAAATAAGTGGGGCGCCAAGACTCTTGGCAACATCCCTCGCGGCGGGATTGCGCGCGAGGGACGCTATTGGCTCTCCTCGCTTGCAATTTGGAACGAGAATAAACATGAATGCACGTATGTAGGACGGGTATGGAGTATGGAGCAAACATTAACACATCTAATTGTATTCAAGATCTCCCTATAATGACGTACCTATTAATTTTTTTAAAAAAAAAAATCCTTGTTCACCCCTCCCCTCCCCCACGTGGTAGACAACGCACACGTATCTGTGCCCGACGTTGAGTACGTCTCCTCCTTACGCTATACAGAAATCAAATGACTCGATCCTAATATATTGACATTTGAAGCGAGTCACCGGTAGCAAGGCCGCCGCGCGTCGGCGAGTTGAGGGTGTGACATCATATGCTGAAGAACCCCATAACTATAGACCATCAATTTATCCTGTGTACAGGTCGATTCTAATTTCTCGCTCCCACACCTCTCGTCATCTTTATACCCATACAATACAGCTATCAATTGATATCATTTTCTATCTATGGTAAGATGGTGATATATTAAGATCCTTTTATCAATAATATATATATGTTACATCTAGAATATTTAATTTACAAATACTATTTAGACTGGAATTAAAAGAGAGTATAGTCGATTATATAAGAAAGTGATAATCTCTAGAAGTCTAGCGCTTGATAACTACATGCAAAACCTCGCAGTAGGAAATATAAACATGCAGACTAGCAAGGGTCAGGACTAGGACAGCAAATGCCTATTATTGTGGTGGTTTTCACCACCACATTATTGGCTGCAGAAAAAAACAACTTGGCTTAAAAAATCACTAGCAAAACAATCCTTTTACCTCCTAAGGTCGAGAAAGCCATCAACAATAAGGTAATTAATCATAGAAATAATTGATATAACCAACCCAGGTATGCTAGCTAACAAGCTACTTGAAGAGAATAGACTAGACTTTATACTTATTAGATATAGCTTTTAGAAGTACCCTGGCCTAGTCTGTCTAGTCACGGGTTAAAGGACTGAATCTAGAGGTTTCCATGACGAACCAGCTTCGCTGCGGGTTTGCGAGAAAGGGGATGACCCAGTATCTGTCAAACGCAACTAATATTTGAGAGATAATATCAATTGATATTTGTAGGGCAGCTACATGCTGTAAGTACTACTATAAATGCTATGAATTAGGATAGTGCGTATATACCAGTTTAAATTATTTTAACATATGCATGTATATATCAATTGATATATCTCGGGAATTTGTTCACTGCATGTGCGATTCAAATGTTGGCGGGCTCTCGGTTGTTCAATGTTGGCATCCACCACTACAACATCGACATCAACTCCACTTACACATCATTAATTGAATTGATTGACTCACCATTGTTCTTTTTCCCAACATGAGTCATTGTACCTGTAGCCTACAAGGAGCTCGAGAAACAAAAAGTCGAAAAAGCTGCATAGCCTAAAACACGTACCTGGCATCTCGAGGTTAAAGAAATTAGGTCGCTGTGGAGTACAGTATCTATAGCCCTAAGACTCTGGCAGTAGCAGCCCCGTCAAAAGAAGATTGAAAGACGAGCGAGGCTTGAAAGGCATGAGAGTTATAGGTGGAGAGTCTGCGGATGAAAGTAGTTTAGATTCTGCAAGAAATAAAGCTGCGAAATGATAGTGTTGAAGCACTCATGCCTGGATATGGAGTGGCCTGGAGGCGTGCTGTTATGCGTTACCGTAAATATTGATGGCTCCTTGTTATCCTATAATCTCTATACCAACTACTATTTAGAGATAGATTTAGTATCAGCATGCCACTTGACACATCCGTGCTCTTCATTATCCAACATAATGACAAAAGGCACTTTCGATACCATCCATATATGTGACTCAATGCTTTCCAGCTCGCCGTGGCAGAATGACTCCTTCTAATCTAATCAGATATATAGAAAATATAGCACGGTTATTCACTTGCAAATTTGACTCACTCGTCATGAGCCAACAATGAGTCAATACACATCGGTTCCCTATAATAATTAAAAAAAATTCCTGACTCCTGAACAAAACTTTCAACATATTCTACAATGTCCAAGCAAATTACGATACGTCAAAAAAGAGAATTTCTAAAATGGTGCATGGATCAAAAAGGACGAAGGACTACAAGGATGTGAGTACAGCTTCATCCTGTGGGTATAAATCTTTGTTGGCTAATGGACAAAACTCAATAGACAAATTCCTCGGTTGTGTCTGTGAGTAAAGACATAATTCTAATGTGTTACGTCTTGGACTAGGACTAATTCTTTAAAAAAAAAGTCACACAAATCCTCTATTTTTTCTGTGGTATACTGTCCCTTTCTACTCCGGCCGGGGTCATTTGTCGGCTAATTCATTGATTTCAACAGGGAAATCATGATCAAGAGTCGGCCACTGTGAGTTTTAGAAAGAAAATTTAAAAAAAGGGGGGCGGAGTCGTTTAGTTATACACTAATTTGTTCAAATAGTCTGAAACGTTTGTTCCAGTGATTTCACCTGTGAGTATAATATCATTCAAATGGAGGTTAGATCTTTGTGGGCTAAATCCTGTCCAATAGAGCGATAAGATTAATCGTTATTTTGCGGGACTAGAGATTCAGGAGCCACGAACCGGAGAAAATGAGAGCCATACGGAGCATGGCAGTCATGAGGTCCAAGACGAGCCGGGACAACGTGAGACGCAGCAACCCAGAACCCTAAGGCATCAGAGTCATGCAGAGTACAGTCACTATGAGGGCCAGTCTGACTGGGATGAAATGCATGTCAATCCCCAAGCGCAAAGATACACTGATAGCCACAGGGAGGGTGATGACCCTTATGCACGAGGAGAGACCCGACGACATGAGAGTCGTAGGGAACCCGAAAGGCGTGAGAGGGACCATGATTACCAGGATGAGCTTGAGCGGCGTGCAAACCACAAGAGCCAACATAAAACGCTCAAAAGTCATGGAGTTAACTCAACCTACGGTGTTGCAGGTGCGATATTCAATCGGAATGTCCGGGAGGCCGCAAAATCTAAGAACCGGGAAAAGCATGGTAGACATGGCGATCATAGTAGCGTGTCAGCTTTGGAAGAGCCATACCGGGATGATAATGACCAGGATAAGCTTGAAAAACGTGCAAAATCCAAGCAAAATTATGGAACGCTCAAAAGCTATGGCATCACCTCAACCTACGGAGTTGCAAATGCGATGTTCAATCGGGATGTCCGGGAGGACGCAAATTCCAGGGAGCCCAAAAAGCATGGTAGACAACTCACCCGTGCCGAGCGTGAGAGATATGCGAAGGGATGGGGTGTAATAAAGGATGCCTATCAATACCAAAAAAAGACCAAAGATCGTAGGAGTTCTGAAAGGACATACCCCCAATCCCATGGAACGTCGGAGTATGAGGTTGTTATTCCCCACATGTGTTTCGCAACTGTTAAGATACAAAACAATGAGGCTAACTTAATGAACCATCTAGTACGGTACCAACGGATACAAGGCCGATATCCCTGGAAAATCAGTTTTTCATCACCTACCCGGCGGAAGAACGTCCAATTACGACGCCAACGGCAAAAAGAAAATTAGGTTTAAGATGGGAAATGCGGCGATGGAAGAGAACGACCAAATCAGCAGTATGACAACGGTCATGTTTACGGATAGCGTCTTTTTTGTGATAATCACAAAGAACTATTCCATGCTGGCGAGTGTTCCTTCTTCCGCGGAGGAGATATCAGGGTTTGTTCAAGAGATTCGCAATACTATCAAAGGTTACGGAATCGGTATTCCATCGCATTCCGGCGACATGTATCTCATTCCTGGGGTTTATAATAACGAAAAGAAATCCTTAGTTGATGAGAAACGCGTAAACTTGTTTTGGAGTCTATTGATGGCTGAACCTGGTTCTCCATGGTTTGGTAGGATACAACAAGAAGCATTTTTTACTGGGGAGGCCCAGAGGACTGAAAGTGATTTTTCGATCGGCATATTCCCCGGTTCGAATGGCTCTATGGAACTTGAGTTCACGGATTTCGAGGGTTGCAAAACTATCAGTTCCACAAACTTCCGGGTTGAGAATATCCATGACACTACTGGCAGAGGTACCCATTCTTGAAGTGTTTATTCTGATGACAGCCCCCACAAGAACCTATGCCCACACCAAGGAGAAACCTCACAAGGCCATCAATGGCGTCAATCTGGACAATTACACCTACAAATACAATCATGAAATAAGCTACTTGGCTGTTTATGAGAATACCCACAAGGCTGTCGTGGTGTGGGGTCGACTATTTGGCGTTGAAGGCGTACTACTTGTGTTTTCTAGTTGTGTTCTCTGATCATATCAATTGTTGTTCTGGTTACGTATTCTGGTTATGTATTCTGTTTGTGTGTTTGGTTATGTGTTTGCGTTTTCTTGATATACTATACTTCATCTCTTTCTGCATATCAATTATTATTGATATCCAGATTTAGCATTAGCCTTAATACCCCTTCCAACGAACAAAATTTTGGCCATTTTAGAACTACGGACCATATCGGGACCATATACTTAAAGAATAACCATCGATCATGCCAAAAGCTGGCAAGCAAATCATGACCAAACAATGGCCGTGACTCGGTACATTACAGCTTCGCGGGCCGATTTCCTTGCATCCTCATACTACCACGCTATAACTATACTGATATATATCGATCTCAATCTTTGAAAAGGATTTGTATATGTATAATTAGTACAGCGTCATCTGCAGCTCCTGTCAGCCGCTGCGAACCAGCTGGGTAAATAGTAATGCTAAGCGGTGCAGCAAATCCACGCCACCGCATCAATCGATATCCCTGCATGCATATCAATTGTTTGGAGTATTACTAAATTATCGAAACATTTGACTATATCTATTTGAAGATCTCCTTATAATACCGCACCTATTTTCAAACCCGTATTCACCATATAGCACAGAGACGATGGCAAAAACCACTGTACGTGCATGTATATATGCGCGAAATACTACAATTAGCTCTAAAAAGACCTCATATAGGCATACATTATCGTTTGGTCGACGTATACCTGCGAGTACAGCGAATTTCTGCGTCTGCATATGTAGTCATAGTTTGCACATTCTAGTAGTGCGTATCGAAAAAATCGAAAGATCAGTCAATTCGTAAATCGATGCTACTTGTAGTAAATGCAAACTATATCTGACGTCATGCGACACTTGCTTCGTTACTCGTCGTAATCATACTATTAACCATCGTATGTATATAAGTGACCTACTCGTGGGCCGAGCAGCGAGACAGCTCAGCAACAAAAGACTGTCCCCAGAACGCGCTGGAAAACGAAAAAAGTCAATAAATTTCCACATAAATGTATGAAGAAAACAGACCTTGTGTACTTGGAAATATACTTCCACAGTTTCTGGTATTTGATAGCACGTTGGCCCGGCTCCATCGACACTGCCTGGTGGTATGCCTTGGCCAAGTCCTCTGTATTCCACGGATTCACCACCAAGCTTCCATTCAGACTCTGCGCTGCGCCGGCAAACTCGGACAGGATCAGCACGCCCTGCCGCTTCTGCTGGCTGGCAATGTACTCGAATGAAACTAGGTTCATGCCGTCCCGTGTCGACGACACCACGCACGCATCAGACACGGCGTACAGTGCTAGCAACTCGTCGAAATTGACTGATTTGTGCATAAAATGGATCGGCATGTAGTCGACAGTTCCTGCTCATTGTTAAACATCCGATAGGAGGGAATTATTTGGAAGACATACCAAACCGTCCATTGATACGCCCAACCAGCTCGTTCACGACCGCCCGCAGATTCTGATATTCTTCAACGTCTTGCCGACTAGGCACTGCAACCTGCACCAAAACAACCTTGCCAACCCACTCGGGATGGTTGGAGAGGAAAACCTCAAACGCGTGCAGCTTCTGCGGGATTCCCTTGATGTAGTCCAAACGGTCAACGCTGACCATCAGCTTCATGCCCTGGAATTTCGTGTCGAGGCTAGCGATGCGGCTTTGCACTTTGGGGTTCTTCAGACCCTCGACAAACTTTTCCGGGTCGATTCCGATAGGGAATGCCCCGACTGACACGGACTGGCCAGCAAACTGCACGCTGCTAGGTGTCGTGGCCAGATTTCTTTTCTCTTCACATTAGCTAATGTGTTGTACGTGGTGATAGGGACACTCACAAAAGATGGGAGCAGCTACTCAGAAAATGGCGGGCGTAGTCAAAGGTGTGGAATCCGATGAGATCGCAGTGCAGCACTCCTTTGAGGAGATCGGTCCGAACCGGCAGCACGCGGTAGATCTCACTACTTGGGAATGGGGTATGCAAAAAGAAGCCAATCCTGATATTCTTCTTCCCAAGTGCCTGCAGTTCCATGCGCAGCATTTCCGGAAGAAGCATTAAGTGGTAGTCATGTATCCATACCAAATCTCCATCTTGCGCCTCTTGCGCAATAGTGTGGGCAAACAGGGAGTTTGCCTCCTTGTACGAGTCCCAAGCGGCCTCGTCGAAGACAATCTCCCCGGGATGGTAGTGCAAAAGCGGCCATAGAATGGAGTCTGCGGGCGGAAATGAGCGATGCTTTACACTAGATAAGAGTGTTTCAAATCACGCACTTGAAAATCCATTATAGTGGCGATCCGCCAGCTGGTCATCGATAAACACTGGAATAGCGCCATACTCCTCGCGTAGCCTCATCTTGACCGTGTCGACTTCGTTTTCCGGAACCTCCAGGCCAGGCCAGCCGTACCACTGAAAGGTCGTCGTTTTGGCCAGCCCGCTCAGCCCCGTCACCAGGCCACCAGACGACATGGAGAACTCATACTTTCCACCTTCTGACCGCCGGATTGTGATGGGAAGACGATTCGACACCAGCAACAGCCTGCCGCTGTCGGCTGCGGGCGACATAATCTTAGCTTTGGTATTTCGTCTTTATACAACGTTGGCAGAAAGAGGAACAAGGCAAATGCTCTCTCTCTTCAAGTCAAGTAAGCAAGTGCCACCAAAGAAAGACAAAGGAAAGGAGACAAAGGGCGCTGGTGGCCGCGTCGGCGAAAGAAAGCTGCGGTGACAAGTTCGTGTGTTCGTGCCTGATGCGGGCCTCTGGTTGGCGGGGAGCAGGCGTACCCACTGGCCGTCAGTGACGTCGCCGCAGCCAGCTCCATCTCTCCCCTCTCTTACTTTCACACGACGCCTGCTGTTGCTCAGTGGATTTATCCGGCTTGTCCTAGGCTACGACGACAGTCAGTTCTAAATCATACTTGATTTCCCACATTGTACGTCCAAGTCCCAGCCAACTGCGGTTGACCCTCGAGTGACGTCTCGACCGACCTCGCGAGTAGCCTCTCAATCCTCTCACATGCAATCGCCGGTCAGCTGCAGCTCAAAAGCCCCCTCGAGGCCATTACTGGCTGTGGCGCACTTCATGGCTATAGGCTGCAGACTATAGCATTGTTGAGCATACCATATTCCATCGCATACCTGGTGCACTTGAGTCGCAATGGGACTGCGTTTCTATCGTTGCTTATGAGTGCTGTTGAGTGGTAGAAGTGAACAAAGCATAGAACTGGTCATTGTGAAGTTGGCATTTTTGATCGCATATAGACATCTTGCAGATCTAGAACATGACGCTCTACGTGGCTTCCCTGTGGGTCTATATGCCTAGAACACATTCTTGCTTTTTGCTAACTGAAGATGCTTGCCAGTTTTCTTCCTTATACAATAGACTTTGAAACAGACGCAGCTCGCACTACCCCACCAGATGACTCAGACACGGTCCTGATCGAGGGCCGCTTAGCGGATCTGCATCGCAAGGCACGCGCAAGAGCACTCTCATTGACCCCAGGCGCCACCACAGAAGACGAGAAAATCTTCAAACCATTCTATGCAACACGGTCTGCAACAGATGAACCTGACCGACCAACCCCGACCGAAGTGCCGGTCAAATCTTGGGGGTCAAGCAGAAAGTTCAACCAGCCCCTGCCCAAAACCACCAACTATCCGGGTTCGTCCATCCTTAGTGGTCCTGCTGTCCCTAGTGAGAAGGACGCTCAGGCCGACCACTCTGATTCAGAAGACAGCAATCGGCGAGTCATACTATCCGATGTTGATTGGATCGTAAAATCAGCTGTACAGGGAAATGGGGGGTTGCGAAATGCGATCAACGCCGCTGTCAGAGAAGATATCGTCCAGGAAAAGGTCTGGGTTGGCACGCTTGGCATGCCCACAGACTTGTTGAAGAGTCATACTCGTGACAGTATTGCAAATCAGCTGGAGGAGGAATACGATTCTCTGGTAGTGTTTGTTGCGGACAGTGAATTCGAAGGACACTATTTTCACTACTGTCGAAACATCCTCTACCCCGCCTTTCACTATCAAATGCAGGAAAGCCCGCGAAACAAAGATTACGATGAACATTCATGGAACCAGTACGTGAAGCTGAACGAGCATTTTGCTGATGCCATTGCAAGCAAGTGGAAACCAGGGGACCGCATCTGGATTCATGACTACCATCTCATGCTTCTTCCCGGTCTACTCCGACGCAGGCTTGGTGACGTGGAAATTGGGTTCTTCATGCACACCGCTTTTCCTTCTTCAGAGGTTTTTCGATGCTTGACTCATCGAACGGCTTTGTTGGAAGGACTCCTGGGAGCAAATCTCATTGGATTACAAACTGGCGAGTATGTGTATCATTTTCTTCATACGGTTACCAGGATTTTGGGGTTAGAGGTACCTACCGAGGGCATTCATTTGCCGGACCGGGTGATTCCCGTCAAGGCCTTCCCCATGGGCGTTGACAATGCTTCGTTAGACACTCAGAGAAATTCCACCGAAGTGAAAAACTGGGAGGTCAAAATCTGCGAAAAGTACAAGGGGAAACGGCTGATCGTTGCTCGAGATCGACTGGACGCAGCAGGCGGTATCAAGCAGAAACTCTTGGCGTATGAGCAGTTTCTAAAGCGGTATCCTGAGTGGAGAGAAAGCGTGAGTTTGCATCTTGGCAGGGGAGTTTTGAGTATTTGTCTAATTTGTCTACGAGAACAGGTCGTTCTGGTCCAGGTTGCATCCTCTGCATCGGAGGCGACAGATCTCGAGGCAGTGGTGTCCAAGATTGCAATGAGAATCAACTCAAATTATTCGACATTAACGCACCAGCCACTGGTACTGCTGAAGCAGGACATTTCCTTTGCACAGTTCCTCGCCCTGATGTCTGTTGCAGAGATTTTCATGATCACCAGTCTTCGTGAAGGCATGAATTTGTCGGGACACGACTTTGTCTTGTGCCAAGATGGGAATTCGGGAGTGTCCCAAAAGTATGGATCTCTTATATTGAGTGAGTTCACTGGCAGCTCCTCCATCTGGAGCAAACACGAGCTACTTGTGAATCCATGGGACTATGCTCAATGCGCGGATGCCATCAACAGCGCGCTTGTGATGCCGCCTCAGCACAGGAAAGAGAATTGGATGTTCTTGATGGGCCGAATGGCGCGAAACACGGCCTCGATGTGGTGCAGTTCGTACTTGACATGTCTCCGGCAAGCATACGAAGTACAATCCTCGCGCGACTCTGCAGTGACTGCGTTGTCAAGTGATGATGTGCGAGCAAAGTACAACTCATCGACGCGGAGGATGTTTATCCTAGACGAGGAAGCAATTTTTGCTGCAGCCGAGAATGGTTTGTCTAAACTTGCGTCGCTGAAATCCCTTTCGGCCAACCCGCAGAATACCGTCTATCTCACCAGCTCACAAACGCCAAAACAACTCGAGTCGTCTCTTGCAGGTCTTTCAGACACCGGACTCATTGCCGAAAACGGTGCCTTCTTACGTGAACCCGGGCAAGCAGAATGGCAAATTTTAGCTACTGAGATAGACACACCCGACTGGCGCTGGGGCGTGCACAAGCTGATGCAATACTATCGAGACCGCACAGAGGGCACCTCGATCGAGCAGCGCCAATTCTCACTGGTTTTCCATTCCCACGACGCGCCGGACCGCGAGCTCGCGCTGCGACATTCGTCCCAGCTGACGGATCAAATCAACGGCTCTCGGGGGAACGCGCCGATTCGAGCAGTCATGACTGATGACGCGGTGACTGTGGAACCTACCAGCGTAAGCCTTGCGGCGGCAGCAGATCTCGCTTTTCATGCTGCTGCTGCTGCTGCTGTTGGTGGTGGTGGTGGTGGTACTACTAGTCAGCTTGATTTCCTGCTGGTTTGCAGCGCCGATGAGCCGGTGTTTCGGTGGGCAAGTCAGATTGGCCGTAAGGGAGCAGTCAGTGTGGCAAGGGTGTCTGTTGACGAGCTTGCTGGTCTGATTGGTGATGTTCCTAGTTTACATGTAGCATAATGAGCCCATAGTTACTCTTAGGTTAGATGAGAATGCAGCGTGGTTGGTTATTAGTCTTTTTACCCCAATGCGGCAACCGGCTCCGATACAATTACTTCTTCTACGATACAATACACGAACAGTCATAATAAATTTTCAAGTTAATAATACGTATAAAACTCTACAACGTCGACGATTTCGACATAAACCAAAATAATGCAACCATTTAAGCGTATTACTAGTCATTGATGTACTGTATTAAGTATTGATGTGCGCGCCCCGGCAATCTGATTCGCTCGGACACTTATTTTTTCCCAATCTCAAAAGAGTCAAGACTCCACGTGTCTTGGTTGCTGACAAATTGCGAATTCATGCATTCTTATTGCACGATCCAAAAGTTATGGTTAATAACTAGTTAGTTACCGTAACGGAGTACCGGTAGAACATCGATGAAGAACAGCTTATAAATCAACATGGATTGCAATGGTATGCGTGAGAAAAAACAATGATTTGCAAGGAAGATTATTATTGTGCAATTTAGGTTCAAGAAATTTTATGCCTCGGTCAAAATTCGGTTGACTCACATTATTATTAATTATTGATTAGTACCAGACTATAACTAACTAACTAGTACGTAGTTGATGGTGGGGTGTATAGGGTGTATATAAGTACCTAACTATCCTCCCTTTGACTAGACCTGGGATATCCCAATCGATAACACTGTACAATTGACATAGAAAGAAAAGAAAAAGAAAGAAAAAATGGCCCTCTTCAAACCCCTCAAAGTCGGCCGCGTAGAGCTGGCGCACCGCATCGCCATGGCTCCGCTCACCCGCTTCCGCGCCGACGACAACCACGTGCCCATCCTGCCCATGGTGGCCGACTACTACACGCAACGCGCCGCCGTGCCTGGAACTCTGCTCGTCACCGAAGCCACCCTGGTCAGCGCGCAGGCCGGCACATACGCCAGCATCCCAGGCATCTACACGCGCGAGCAAATCGACGCCTGGCGCCAAATCACAGACAGCGTGCATGCGCGCGGTTCGTACATCTACCTCCAGATCTGGGCATTGGGCCGAACCGCGAATCTCGAGCTGGTGAGAAAGGAGTCTGGTCGTGAAGATGCCCAGCTAGTGAGCAGCAGCGACGTACCACTGGGCCAAAACCCAGCACCCCGGCCGCTCACCGAGGCCGAGATACAGCAATACATCCAAGACTTTGCCACCGCAAGCCGGAATGCCGTGGAACTCGCCGGGTTTGATGGCGTTGAGATTCACGGCGCCAATGGCTACTTGATTGACCAATTCACCAAGGAAGTCGCCAACAAGCGCACCGATCGCTGGGGCGGCAGCATCGAAAACCGCTCGCGGTTTGCGTTGGAAATCACAAAGGCTGTGGTCGACGCGATTGGCGCAGACCGCACGGGGATTAGGTTGAGTCCCTTTGGCACGTTCCAGGAAATGGAAGTCGATGACCCGCGGCCGCAGTACACGTATCTTGCCCAGCAGCTGGCTGGTTTCAAACTTGCGTACGTGCATTTGGTTGAGCCGCGGTCCCAGGGCTTCGATATCGTCGACACTCCGGACTCGCTCGATTTCTTCCTTGACGCTTACAACAAGGCCTCACCCGTGTTACTGGCTGGCGGATACTCGGCCGAAAACACGGCAGAGGCCATCGAGAAGCGCTACAAGAACGGTCAAGACAACATCGTGGTTGCGTTTGGGCGCTGGTTTATATCGAATCCGGATCTGCCGTTCAAGCTGCAACAGGGGATCCAATTCACCCCGTACGTGCGCGACACGTTTTATTTGCCTAGGGCTGAGAAGGGCCTGACGGATTATCCGTTTAGTGAGGAGTTTGTGGCGCAGAATCCTGCTGCTGTTAAAGCCAAGGCGTGACCTTTTTCTGTCTTTTTTTTTTTCCCTTTCCTTTCCTGCATGGCGAGTTCAAATAGACAAAGACTGCATATATCCCAATGCCCAATGATATGAATACAATACAATATACACTATCTTGCACATACTTTGGATATGATCTTAAATCCATGTTCAATCCAAGTCATTCCTATTCATAATCCTAATACATAATGCAGTCCGGTGAGCCTATAAACAGTGGACCAACAGACAACTCCCTTGCGCCTATCCAACCATGCTTCGTAATCAAGAGACCGTCCGTACTACAGTAATAATAATGACAAATGAAATTTTTAAAAAAAAAAAAGAAAAAAAGAAAAGGAAAAAGAAAATCATGTCTCCTTGGTTTGCTCCACGTTCTGCGACACCAACGTCGGCGCAATGCGTCGCTTCTTGGGCGGCTTCTCCAGCTCCGGAATAGCTTTGGAGTCATCCTTGGAGTCGGCTTTGGTGTCCTCCTTTTCGGACTCGCTGGCTGCGCCGATGTCTCGCTTACCCAGCACTGTGCTGCTAAACGAGCTAGTCGCGCTGTGAGACACCCCCGGCATTGGGGTCTGCGGTGGTGTCGTCAGAGGTAGGGTTTGTGGCTGCGACGAGTTGGTCGCTGTCACCAGTGGCACCGAGCCCAGAGTTGGCGTTGGATTGTTGACCACATTTCCAGCAGACTGTGTATTCGTCGGAGTCGACTTGGACAGTGAAGGGGACGACGAAGCAATGGTCGCCGCCGGTAGTGGCGTGCTATTCGAAGATGAGGTAGCCGAAGCTGTCGGTGCAGCTGGCACATAGGGCTGGCCTAGTTCGCCGGGGGCAAAGGAAAGCGTCGAGCAGAAGCCATCTGACGAGCTCATGACCAGCGTGAGACCATCGGAGGACCTAGTCGGGTTAGCCAATTAAATAAAACGTAAAAGAGGGGAAGAGAATACCAGGTGAGATCGGTAAAGGTGGCATAATGAAGATTGCTGACCACGCAGAGCGGCGTTTGCTGCTGCGTGTCGTAAATCAGCACTGCATCCTGCGTCGCAACTGCATACACTACCCGATACGGCAGCGCAAAAGCTGAGTTGGCCGATGGGTCGCTTTCCGGTTTTGGCGAGGCACTCGTCTTCAAATCCCCCGCAGAGCCCCGGGGAGGGTCCATTGATGGGTGGCTGGTGACACTGGCGGCGACAACTGGGTCGGGCAAGGCTGGGAACGACTCGTCGCCAGACGATGTGTCGATGGTAAGGTGGTTTGTCGGTCGAGATCCCTGGCGAAGAGTGTAGTAAATTGGAGAAAACCTCACGGCGACAGATGGCTTCTTGTGTCCAGGCAGATGTGCAATGGGCGGTTTATTAAACCCGGCTCGAGTGTAGATATAAACCGTGTTAGTCACGTCCTCGCCGGCTTTCGTCGGGTCGTTCGTTGACGAATGCGTAGTCTTGTACTGGCCAGCCGGCGTCAACAGCAAACTGCCATCAGGAGAAAAAGTCAACCGCCGGAAAAACGAGGTGAAAGATTCATTGGCGTAGAGGTTTGAATTCCGGACTCCCAGTCCTCCAAACAGACTCGGCGACGAAACCTCCATGGGCTTCACGGCAGGCAATGGCAGAGAAGGAGCAGGCGAGGCAGACCGACGAATCGACGGGGACGACCCAAAGGACGAACGACGACTGTGCGATACGGGTGGAGGATCCATCGGAAGCGACATTGTCTTGGGCGTTCCTGGGGTAGACGGGGCAGGGGAAGCAATCGACATGGCGCTGGTAGGTGGCTGGGCCTTGGTCTCTGGCGGAGCAGGACTGCTAGCAGGAGCTCGGCGTGCGGGGAGGTCCATCTTGAGGAATTTGCCATGAGTGGTCAAGGAAAATTGGCCATCCTTTGTCTTCAGGCTGTAGATATGCACAGAGCGATCCGACGACTGAGTAGCGACAAATTCATTCTGAGGGTCCCACGCCACGCCCTGGACATAATGTGAGTGCTCGGCGATCTGGCGAACCATTTGTCCTGTGGGAAGTTAGCGGTGAATGTGAGTTATCCGGAACCGTTCATTCATCCTACCAGTTTGAGCATTGTAGATTCGGGCGACATTGTCCATGCTTCCCGTGATGAAAAAGACACCATCCGGAGACCAGGCCAAATCGTAGATTTCGGCTCCAGATGAGCGGCACATGTGTTTGACCCGCCAGCTTTCCTTGTCGTCGGCGTGCTCTTCTCCCAATGCAGTCATGCCCAGTTCCGACGGACCAGAGGGCACCCATAAGAGGACATTTCCATCGTCTCCTGCCGACGCCAGCATCTCTCCTGTATGTTTGTTAGCGAGGCAACAAAGCGAGCCCAAGACAAACAAACAAACCTTTGGGAGAAAACCGGACGACATTGACGGCCTGTGTATGCTTGACCAAGGCACTCAAATAGCTAATTTTCCGTTCCTCGCCAGAGCTATCGACTTTCCAAAGCTGTGTATCACTGTCAGACGGGAATTTCGAGGAGGAGGAGGAGGAGGAAAGAAAGAACAGGGCGTTCATACTCGGACATTATTATCGCTGCGGGGCACATCAGATGAATAAACCGCAAGAGAATCAAAGCAGATAAAAAACATGGAGGTAAGAAAACTTACTTTCCGGCGGTTGCAAGTCGACCCTTGCCATGGGGATCAAAATGTACAGAATAGATGGGGGCGTTGTCGTTGTGCCAGGCGATAAGCACGGGGGTGGCTTTCATGGCGACGATACAGTGCTCCGGAGAGCACTGCTGGAGGGAAACACAATTGGGCTTGTCAATGCAGTAGCAGACAAAAAATTGGCCGGGTCAAAGTGCGTCGATGGCAGTTGATTTGCAGCGATTGCAAGTAGTGGTGATGGATAGGGATTCGAGGGTCCGATACGAGATTATTACGAGGGAAATAAATGGGTCTCGGACTCTCAGCCAGGAGGCGATCGATCGATGATATTTAATGAAGAAAAAAAATTCAATGCACCGAAGATTCAGTCGACAGGGGTGAAATCAATGGATATGGCAATAGACGTGATATCGAATGCAGACTGGTCTCGAAAGAACAAGGAGTCCGTAGCATTGAAGGTCACTAACAAACATGCCTGCAAGCGGTCCGCTCAGTTTAACTAGGAATCGTCACAGCCGGCCCGCAGCGCCCGCCGTAGTCGCGCGTTGCTGGCCAACGCGCGCGCGCTCAGGACGCTAGGCCGGTACGGGCATCATTACCGGACTCGCCCCCATTAGTATTATTATCGATGTTGCAACCTATGAATTGTTATGTTCTGTTAGTTTAGTATTAATTAGTTATTTAATTACTATTGATGCTGTTCTGTTACGGCCCTGCAGTGTCACGCCGTGTGTGCATCTGCTACTCGCTCCTGGAACGTTGGAACTTGGCACTGTTACAGCTGTGCCTTGGCCAGGCTGTTCCAAATTGACAACACATCGTGGCGTGGACTAACATCAAATGTGATGCCTCAGGCTAGTACTAATGTTAAACAATCTGATACGAGATTACTCACGCGGTCAATGCCGGTTATAGCAGTTAAACAGCTATATTGAGTCTTGGAAATTGATACATACGCGCGTCTCGTACTCCCACTCACAATAGACATGACAGGTCAGTAGAGACGAGGCCGATAAATTGCGCCAAGTCTTGGGACTCGTCACACCGAACAATTCATAAGGCCCTAAATTAAGAAAGTCAAATAAATGCTACCACAATGTTTCCGTCAAGAACGAATGAATGGCATACTCAGCATAATATAGTTGAAGAATACATGCCAGGTAGTCAGTTCAATCATTCTGCCACTGCCAGACAAGAAGTTTTTGATGTGACCTTTGGGCCCCTTGCATAAGTAGCATTGATGATTGCGTTGTTGAAGGCCTCCTTGGAATCAAACGGTCCTAGCGCTAGGTACCTTAGATTAATTGAAACGCTCGTGGTCGTAGTTTGAGGTACTGCTAACCTTGGACGTGTTATCTCTCAGAGGTCAAATCTGTACATATGTAACAGGACCGGAGTTAGTCGAGCCTATGTAGTTACCGTTGGTGATATATTGATTGCAAGGTTCGCCGAGAAATCAATTCCCTTGAGCTGGTTGGCGACATGGTTTTTGGTGTTCTCATCATACATATGTAAGTGTTCCTCTTTTTATCGAGGCTCCGACCTTCCACAAAGCTCATATATAAATATCAAATGGACTACCATAGTCTTCAATATCCCCGTTTATTGGGCGCTAAGAATAACAAGCAAAGATTTTATTAAAAGAAAACATTTGAATTCGGATTTAATAAAGCTAGACTACATCATTTAGACTAGCTATATGAAGATATTGTTTTGCTTAAATCTTTTCGCTTCACAGGATATGTACGTACATTGCTCAACGCCAGAAACCATAATTATAACATTGCCCTATTTTACATTCCAAAACTGTTGAGAAACCTATGTAATCCACTTTCCAATCGTCTCGCCAAACCAGCTCTTGGCCTTCTCCTGCCTCCTCGCGCGGGCCTCCTGCTGCTTCTGCACAAACGGCATAGCCTCGTCGGCATACGCCTTGTTCTGCTCGATCCCCGCATTAACAGACCGAATCTCCAGTTCGCGCTCATGTGGCGTGAGGTCCTTGAGTGGTGTGTGCGGCGTGTAGCCCTCGGGGAGTTTCTCGCCGCCGGGTACGACTATGTTGTCATCACCACCATCGTTTCGATTCCTTTCGGCGCTGTGAACTGTAGGACTCTCTGGGGCAATTGGCTGGGCGTCTGGCCGGAAGAGCGAGGTGATTGGAGGTGGTTCTCGCCCGGCAGCGCGTGCTTCGGCCGCGCGCTGCTCGTAATCGAGCATCTGGTGATACAGCTTGTCGGCGTGCAGCTGGATGCGCTCTTCCTTGTGGGCGTCAAAATCGATTGACGCTGCGTATCCGAGCGCTTGCAGGAATTTCTACACAAATCAGTTTTTCGTCCAGGCCTAGCCGTAGTATCATAGGGAGAAAGGGAAACGAACAGCTTGCGTAGTATAGCACCGCGAAAACTTCCTATTCTCGTCGCCGCACATGGTCGCCTTGGCTTTGACCACGCTCCACCAGTCGCCCCCATGAAAGCAGGTCATCAGCGTCTCGTGCTCCAGCGCGCAGTTCTCCATGGCTGCCTCGTGCACGGTATCCTTGCGGTTCTTGAACGAATTGATCGCGCGCTCGGCGGCGGCCTGCGGTTGTGCGCCCTCGAGGTCGACCAGCGGCTTGTACGTCTTCCACAGATGCGCATAACGGCCATCGGGGAATTGTGAGGCGGCAGGCACAGAGGGTGTTTCTGTGGATGAGGGTGTTGTTTGTGATTCGTTTGCTGGTGGCGGAGATGAAGAGGAGGAAGACGAGGAGGTTGTTGTGTAGGGAGCTGGCTTTTCTTGTTGCAGGTAGTCTCGCAGCTCGGGATCGAGCTTCTTGGTGGGATCGCTCGGAGTCGAGCTGCCCCAGAACCAGCCCATTGCGTTGGATGTTGTCAGTATATTGTCAATATTGTAATATTGTAGTGGTGAATGTGATGTAGATCTTGAGTTAACGCTGCGATTGCCGCAGAATTGATATCACCGGCGGAATCCCGCGCCAAGCCGTCGTGTCTAATCAGCGCTGATCGCGCTTGCGGTTGGTTCATGCTCCGTCACCAGCGCGTGAATGCGCGACAACTCCAACTGGAGAGAGAGAGAATCACGACAAAATGGCATCAAGTAAGATTTCTTTTTTTCCTTGGAAATGACCTCCTATATCCAAGCTAATTATTACAACAGGCCGAGAAGAGCGGTTGCAGATGCGCCAGCGCGGTGCAGGGTAAGCTTCCCCGCGCGTCACAATAACAACAACGCTAGCTAACACATATTATATAGCACGCGCAAGGTCCAAGAAGTTGATTTCGGGTTCTCCTTTGGCTTGCCGGTTGCCGCTGCTCCTGCGCCTAGCATTGATCAAGTCGTGCAGCAGCCGGAGACGCAGACGCAGACATCGACACCGACACCGACACCGACACCGACACAGAAACAAACACCGCCACAAACCAGAAAGGAAGCAATTAGAGCTACAACGCAGAGTCCGCGACATTCACCGCGAAGCCCCCGAACAAAACAGACACCGAGGCTGTCAGCGGCACACGTTGCTGCAGACGAGGACCAAGGCCGAAGTAGCAAGCGCAGGAGAATCGGTGGGTGTTGGTGTCGGTGGTAGAGTCTTGGTCTTGGGCTGATATGTTTTAGGTCCTAGGAATGATGACTCGAATAATTCCCCCAGATCTCGAAATGACACTGCTGTCGCGACTACGAATGAAGAACCGGCTGTGAGCAAAAGCCAGCAGGCGCAGAAGACACAAGATACAGCCGAGACTACTACGAATGCAGAGACTCAAAAAGACAGCCCCGTGACGCACAATCAAGAGGCAAACCCTCCTACCCCTACAGAAGAGCCTGAAGCCAGTGCGAAACCCAAGCGTGGAAGACGCAAGTCGAGCGCGCCAAAGGCTACGCAGCCAGCTCCTGAAGAAGCTCCCGAGGAATCACCCAGTGCGCGCGAGCGACAGAATAGTGCAGCCACCAAGGCCACGCGTGTACGCCAGCAAACAGATAACACACAACCAATCGAGTCGGAGCCTACAAGGAGTCGCCAAGGCAGTCGGCCAGCTGCCGACAAGCCAGAGAATGCAACCCAGCCAGAACCTAAACGAAAGCGCAGAGCGCGTACTAGCCAAGTTACTACAACGGTCGATACTAGTCCTAAAGAAACTGGTTCGGGGAGATCAAAGAGACAACGGCAACAAGCTGCGCAAGCTGCTGAACCTGAACCTGAACCTCGACCTGTCGAGGCGGAGGATGAAAACGAGTCAATGCAGCCAAAGCGCAAACGCAGAAAGTCGGTTAAAAGCGCCGAGAGGGAACCGGAGCCAGCGGAAGAGCCAGAGGAAGAGCCAGAGCCAGAGCCAGAGCCAATACGAACGAAGAAACGAAAAGGCAAACAAAGAGCGTCGGAAGATGACGCGCAAGAAGTGCCAGTCAGGACACAAGACGATAGATCACAGGACCAAGCAGAACCCAGCGCAGCCGAATCAGCACAACCACCCAAACGTCGCCGTGTCAGACCTTCTGCAGCCACAGCCAGCGAGCCCAGCACGCGGCGCAGACGGTCGAGCGAGGAGGGGCGCGAGGACGGGGGCGAGCGACGGCGCGACGGAACTGTGGCGATTACAGTGCACCGTCTGGCCGACACCAGGGCGCTGGACACAAACTCGGACGCCTCTGACGAGACGGACGGACTAGACACACGCAAGACATTCCCGCGGCGCGCCGGGGTAAACGCGGCGGACGTGCTGGCCCAGATCTGCCAGGAGATAGTAGACAAACACCTGACAGGGTTGTCCAACAGCGTAGCCAATGAGTCGAACCAGGCGAAACGCAGCGAGGCTGGGCGGCAGCGCAAGGCGGTTGAGGCATACAACAACCAACTACAGGAGCGGCTGTTTGAGCTAAGCGAGCTGCTCGAGAGCAACTTTGCGCTGGGCGTGAAGCTGAAAAAGGCCAAGCGCGAGACGACCGAGATGCGCAACCGGCTGCTCGAGGTGCGGCGACAGCGACACGAAGTGGCCCTGCGCATGGATGCGGTGCGGCAGAAGCATAGTGCAGAGGAGAGCGCCAAAATGGTGGGTTTTTTTCCCCTCTAATCTCTACAAGAAATACAAATCCTTTCTTCTTTTCTTGTTTTGTACCATGGAAACTAACTCGAACAGTCGCGCAACGCAATCAACAACTCTCTACACCAGCTCGAATCCACGCTGGAGCGCGGCCGAGCGCGTCCGGGCGAGGGGACCGGCAACGAGGACGACGGCATAGCCGGCCTCGAGTTTACGCTGCGCACAGTAGCCGAGGACGTAAGTTCTGCGGCAGAGGGCTCGCACGGCGGGCTGCTCGGCCAGGTGCGCGCCTTTAACGCGCAGCTGGAGACGGCGGCGAGAGCGTTGGGGCTGTAAACGCCTCGAGTTTAAATCATTCCAGGATATGGATACGGAGACTAGGCTGGATTGGGGGTTCAGGTGCTGAAGAAGCTGCGCTGGTTACATCATTGTCCGACACGTCTCCAACTCTGTACTCTCTTTACTCCATTCTGCTCCATTGCACTGTCCCCAAAGTATACAGAGTATAGAAGTCTGAGAAGTGAGAAATAAAGACGCCGATCATGCGGGGTTGGGCCACATGATTGCCGATCTGTTGGCCCTATTAGTAACTAGTAGTATAGGCCTCCAGCGTGCTGTGTACGGTGTACCTCCGTGATTGTAAAAAGAAAAGATCAAACTGATCATCATTGTCTCAAGGTGCGGGAGTATGTAGGAGATGTAGTAATCACCACGCTGCCCGCGTGCGGGGGAACATTGGTGATCGCCTCAAGCCCCCGAATCCGGCCTTGTTTCTTTTCTGGGAACGGAACGTCGGCTCTACTACGTACTAAGTTACTGCGTATTATTATTCGAGTCTGGTTCAAAATGTTACATCAATTTTGACCCCGCTGATCTCGGCGAGATGGACATGACAAAAATATACAATAATGGGATTTTTATTTAGTCTTTTAGAAATTAGTAGTCGATTGATAGTTTGGGCAAGTTGATTTCTACGTACTAATAGAGTTTTTTAAACTTCCGTTGCTCCGGATTTGCTTTTTTTTGCTTTGGAATTTAGGATTGATGTAAATTCAGTACGGCACTGGGAGTTCCATGGGTCGGGGATTTTACTTTTTTTGCTTTTCACTTTTTGCATGGTTGTGCGAATAGGCTAATAATAATGTCGTGCTCTGTATTGTGTGTGTATTGGTAGGTATTTGATACGTACGTACCTAGTCGGGGCCGCGCCAGCTGGCGTGCATGGTGCATGTACTAAATAATAATGACATGTGTATATATATGCATTATCAATTGATGTTTTATTATTATTTATATATTTCATATACAAACTACACATGTAATTATATATCATATGAAAAGAATATACTACCGTAACACGCAGTACGACATCAACTAATACTGATATGTACTGCCAGTCCCGTCCCCTCGTGGCGGCGCGAGTAACCCAGAAGTACACGTACCACGCTTGAATTATGGAAGCTGTCCATGTGCATATATATATGTACATACACTAAGATGTACATGCCCCCCTGTCCCGTCACACAGCTAATTACTGACGGAGTCGACTTGTTTTGGATTGATTACATGTACTTGGTTTCAGATGATACGTACCACGGACGTACTAATTATTAATAAGGACAAACCCCTTGCTGTGCCACATTTTGATTGAATTTTTAGAAAAAGAGACAAAATCCCCTGAAACCGCGAAATTGCGGTCCACTTGCAGGAGGCTCGAACCTTGATCGGCAGGGTAAATAATGATAATAATGATAATAATAATAACAATTATAATAATACTGTACCAGGAGAAAATAAATAATACTGTATTAATAAACGGTTTTCTCTGTTCTTTTCTTTTTGTTTTGTTTTTCGGTTTTTCGGTTTTTCTTTTTTTTTTGGTATAATGAGCTAAGATCGAGTCCGCCGTGAAGGATCGCGATCCTGGCGGACAACAATGCGACCTGATTATAATCATAATCGATCAATCATGCCCGACGCCTCTTTCTTTCACTCCTTTCTGACATTTCTCTCATCTCTCCTTTGTGGCGAACGTGCGAGATATATAACAGTTAAATGCGGTCTTCCATTAAGATGTAGCTCGATAGTAACCCCTTTTCTATGTACGTGTTCGTACCGGAATTAATTAATATCATACCGTATTCGGTATGTAATTTATCTAATTCGGCGGCGCGGCTAACGGCAAGAGGCTAGCGCTGGATCAATTGACTTTGGGCGGCGCGGCTGCACATCACAAAGCTTCAGCTTAGCTCAGCACAGCTCAGCGTCAACTAACTTATTACTACGTAGTTAGTACTAGTTACTAGTTGCTACGTTCTCGCAACTAGCTAACTAGTAGCTGTCGCCGGGCGGGCGGACATGCCTACAACAGCAAGGCTGAACCAGTCGCATTTTAGGCTGAAGTGCACTCCCTCCACCGGCCGAGTGTGTTGTTGCTTTGTCACTCGTAATGTCTCGCCCCGTCTCGTCGTCTCCAGAACAGCATCTGGTTTTTTTGGTGGCACAGACCACACCCCCCTGCAGCCATCAGACCAGGTGAGCGAGGAAAGGGAAGCGATGCTGTGAGACGGTGGGACAGGAGAAGCCACTGCGATTCTCCACGATGTCGAGGTGCTCCGTACGAGTTTGTGTAGAACAAGAAAGTAAAGTTGGAAACACCTGAAAAAAAAGAAGAACCAACCGTGACGTCCATTTTCTTCCTGCGCAAGGGAACGACCGTCTGATTGGCCACATCCAGGCTTCTACCCCAGATCAATTCCCCACTTGGCGGGTCCGCCGCGCCCCATGCTGCAGCGGGGCACTCGGCATGACAGCCAATGAGACGCTGTCCCGCGTCCGGAAACAGCCAATCATGGGCCAGTTATGCAGGCCCCGCAGACAGTGGGGCTCTCCGCAGCCCGTCATTGAACGTACAGTATTTTCTTCCTCTTTTGCCGCCTTGTTCTTTGCGTGTTCTTCCTTTTTCCCCCTCTTTCCCTCCCGAGAATTGAATTGGGTGTGCCGAGGGCTGGACCTTGGCCCTTTGGCCCTTGGCCATTGACCGCTTGTACAGCCTTAGTCCGTCGCCAGTAATTAGTTCTTAATAATGATCTGAAATTTGGATTCTCCACGCCCAGCTCCGCCCAATGGTCTGCGAAACACCCCGGAACGCCGGACCTCTCCAGCAAGGTTCAAGCTTCTGTTTCTGGAGTTGCCGGCTATATTAACCACTGGCTGGTCCCCCCTTGCTCGTTCTATTCCTCTCTTGAGAAATTATCCCTCCAGTAGTACCTAACAGTCTTTCCAGCTGCTTACTGTTTACTGCTCGCTGCTCGCTTACTGCTTGCCACTGTTACTGGTTAACAGCCGGGAAAAAACGCCTTTGTATTAATAACATTACACGTTTTTAATACGGTACCTAGCGTTTTTTCTCTTTCAGGTGAGTGCATTCTTATATCACCGTTGCCTCGTTCCTTCGCAACGACACTTTTTTTCCCTCCTTCGCTTCTCGCTGTCGTTTGCACCGACCTACCGTTTTGGGCGAGATTTTGTTTCTGAGAGGATTTTTCTCTTCTCTTTCTCTTTCCCTTCTTCTTCTGCACCTCAATTACTCTCTCCCGGCTTCTCCCCGATTCTCTTCTGCTTCTCACTGTGACGCAACCTCTGACGCCCTGATAGTTACATTTTGATTTTTGATAAAAAAAAAAAAAAACCCAAATACAATGGCTGAAAACACCACCACAACCCCCCTGGACAAGGAGGCTACCAACACCTCCCCCGTGGCCGCCACCAACGGCGCCTCTGCCACAGCTCAACCCCAGCTGTCGCACGAGGAACATGAGGTCGCTCGCGCAGCAGCTCGCTTTGGCTATGGACCATTGGCGCATGTCAACACGGCCGAGGCGCGTCTGCCTGCCTTTGGTGGAGAGTTCCAGCCGGGTCTGTACCGGCCCGTGAGTGACCGCAAGATCGCCAACCCTGCTCCCCTGGGACTGTGCGGTTTCGCCTTGACCACGTTTGTGTTGGGATGTATCAATATGGGTACGCGCGATATCACGGCACCTAGTATTGTTATTGGTGCCGCGTTTGGGTATGGTGGTTTGGTGCAGTTGTTGGCTGGAATGTGGTATGTCCTTTTTTTCCCCCCTTCCTCTCTAGGAGATGTGAATGTCTTTTCAGAACATTAACAATGATGGCAGGGAAATGGCCGTGGGCAACACCTTTGGTGCCACCGCGCTGTCCTCGTACGGCGGTTTCTGGATTGCCTTTGCCATCATCCTCACTCCCGGCGGCTTCAACATTGAGGATACGCTGAAGAATGCACCTGGCAGTACCGAGCAATTCAACAACTCGATGGGTCTTTTCTTGATGGTACTACCCCTTTCCCCTCTGAAGGTCCCTTCTTTCAAACAAAAAGAAAAAATGCTAATAATTCCGACTAGGGCTGGTTCATATTCACCTTCCTCCTACTCATCTGCACCCTACGCTCCACCGTGGCCTTCTTCTCCCTTTTCCTCTCTCTAGACCTTGCCTTTTTGCTCCTTGGCATTGGGTACCTTGTCCAGGACGGCGACGGCAACCCAACTACCAGCATCATCAAAGCCGGCGGGTTCTTTGCCATTCTCGCCGCGTTTTTGGCCTGGTACAACGCGCTAGCCGGTATTGTGGACTCGAGTAACAGTTTCTTTGTCATTCCTGTCGCGCACTTCCCGTGGTCGGAGAAGGGCCGTGAGCGTCGGACCAAGGTTGAGCGTGAGCAGGTTTAGGGTGTGGTTTGGGTTTTGGTGTGTTTGGGAGGGAAACAAAGGACGGCTTGATTCTGATTTAAAAGAATTGGAGTCAGTGTTGGAGAAAAAAAATACAAAAAAAAAAAAAGAGAGAGAGACTGGTGCTGGCTAGTACAGCAAATTACTAGTTAATTGGCATGGCTAACCCAAACCACCTACCAACCGCCGACGAACCAACCAACGCAGCAAGAACGCAACAAACAAACAACGCATATTCACGATCCATGTTTTGCAGATACCCTCCCCCATCCTGAATTGTTTTTTTTTTATTATTATTTTCTGTTTGTTTGACATGTTACCTACCCAACCGAGTCGGTTAGTCTAGTCAACACTAGTTGATTATCATCAATCGTCGATAATAATGGCTTAATTCAAATGTTATCACATTATTTCCCCCAAAGTTTGTTCAGACGTGCACGCAATATAAGGATGAAGGAGTAGGAAGTAAGTTAGTTGTAAAAAAGCCTATATTAATTCATATACATACATGTATTGGTATTAGTATTGGTATTGACATAACCAGACATGTGCAGTGAGTGAAATCGTCAAGTAGTATATACAGAAATATCATACCATCGTTAACATTGAACATTGAACCATTGCCCAAACCCAAATATCGCCAACGCTCAGTTATCCAGCCCAACAAAAAAAGAAAAGAAAATAACAGAAAGAAAGAAAAGAAGAAGAATCAATGGATATGCTGCCACACATCCTGCGCCTCGGCGAGATAACACCGGTCAACATAAAAATACCCCTGCAGCAGTACATGGAACGCGTCAAATGACTCTATTCGTCTTTGCGCGCTAGTACTGCTACTGCTTTTACGAGCAGAGTGTATTGCAGCGACCAACGTGTGCAAGAAAAACTCGCGGCTCGCCGGCACAATCCGTGACGCGCAGTAGCCGATGAAGCTCGTCCAAGCCACAATTTCGGGCGCGTGCTGAAAGTTATCGGCAGCAGTACCTGCGCGAAGTGCCGCTTCGAGGGTGAGTATAGGCTGTAAAAAGATAGGTGCTACAAGAGGGTAAAACCCCCAAAGGACGGTGTTGTGGAAGAGTAACATCGCTAAGCGCACAATCCCCTGAATGGTATGGTCATCGCTGCGCGGCATGTTACCGTCGGTGAAGCGGTCGTTGCAGAGCGAGTGTTCAATGTACAAAACTTCGTTGTTAAAGTATTCTTCAAGCTCAGCGTCGAGGAGGAGCGGCTCGGGTGGGTGCGTGTGATGGCGCTGCTGTCGCTTGTAAATCTCGCAGTAGAGTGTGACTGACGTCAAATCGTCGATTGCTCGTCGTATGTCAATGCCAAACACCCCCGGCACCTGGCCCAGCGCCCGCAGATTCGACGCCAGGAGCCCCGCGTTCTCGGGGAGTACCACGGCCGGCGTGTGTTCTGGCAGCGTGTATCGAATAAAAGGAAAGATTGGTTTCGACATGCTCTTGCATGCTGCCCGGATATCCGTCCTGAATCTGTTAGTCAAGATTTTGGACTCTATGTAAAGGCTCACCATTCAATCTGCCACCGCACATCCTTGGAGATGTCGGAAAAGTTCTTTCGTAGCGACACTATCTTCCGCAGACCATTTAAATGTATCAATATCCAGTCCGGATGCTCGCTCGCCGTCTTGAGACTCTTAGCAAAAGGTCATAATAAAGGCCATCACAGAATGTATAAGATTCACCTCTATTCCAATCATCAGAGCAACCGCCGCAATCAAGGCATCGCTCGATGCTCTAGAAGAGTTGGATAGATCCCGATGGATCAGCCGTATCGTTTCGCCGCGGTGGTACAAACGGTCAAGAATCAGCGAGCTGGTCCGCTGCGTGGCCGAGTCTGCAGAAAAGACTCCACTCGACAACGCTTTGTGCGTCGCTGCCATTGTGATACACGAGTGCAGTAGCACCGGATTCGTCCGCACCAGGGCGACCCAGTGATTTCTCAGCGCGGGGACGCCATGGTTTCGAAATGGCGCTGCTTGGGCGACGAGGTCGTTCAAAACTATACGAGTTAGCGTATACATATAGATATGTACGTAGTGGCTTACATAAACGAAGATGTTGGAAATGCGAATTGGATACCGGCACCTGGGCTGCATTAAACGGGTCCATTTGGCTTGCGCCCAAGGTCGACCAGGGAGAATGGGTATTCGTTGGAATCCATTCCGACTCAATGGCCGGTGCCTGAACACTCAATGACTGAGCAACGGCCGCCTCATTCCCCACCTTGGACACACTCTCCGTTGGCACGTCCTGCGTGCTTTCCGGAGACGTCGAGTCCTTTGAACTGGGATTTCCCGGCGGAGACGACATCACAGACGATGACGGCGACGACGACGATGACGACTTGAGAGATGTAGACGAAGAATCATTCGTCTTGACCAAAGCGTCTGGGCGGAAAGCAAGATTCTTCCACGTCTTGCTTTTGTTGTAGCGCCGCGTGTTTTCCAACCGCTTCTTGCGGTTGTGCTCGGACATGACATGCGACCTGATCCGCTTCAGCGTCGCTTCTCGCGAGCCGCCCTTGACCGACTGCACGTCGGCGTTGACCCAGAACAGCGGCGACCGGCCATTTGCCTTGCGCGGCGCGGCGGGCTGTGCTTCCTCACTCTGGGTTGGTTGATCTGTGGACATGTTAGTCTTCTGTCTGAATTTTTTGATGTAGTTGACTTACCAGACCCTGAAGGCGAGTCCTGCGATGATGGGCCAAAGACCGGAAACACCTGCTCGTAAGGGTGCTTCGCCACAGTGGGATGGTCCATGCTTGGTGCTTGCATGTGCGTATGTACGTATAAGTAAATTATAGGCTGATTAGAAACTAGGCCCGCACATATGTGTCGAATGCCGGATATTGTGTATTGTACACCGTATAAACAATAATATCAAATATCGCAGATAATTGGCCGGACGTCAGCATGAATTGTCGTCGCATTCACGGCCACCACCGAGGTCTGTCGCAATCAATCCAGTCCGATCAGACCAGATCAGGTCAGATCAGGTCAGGTCAGGTCTAGGCAAACAACGATAGTAGACCAAGGCGCGACCCTGCATCGCGTTCTTTTGCTTTCTTTTTTTTCCTTTTTTTTTTTTTTTCCCTTGAGGAGACGAACGTGATGTGAGGTCGGAGAAACGGTGGAAAGTGGAAACGGGAAAGGAGTGCCAGGCCGGCGGAGCTGCCTAGTCAGTTAATTAGTTTCGCCGCCAATTAAGCTCCTCAAATCAAGCTTTGCTATGTCTCGTCAGAGCCCAGACTCCGAGACACTGCGAGATTAGTTGCTGTCTTGGGCTGAGGTCATCCTGAACTGAACCCCGATCTTATGTACGTAAATATTGCGGATTACCCATAACCACTACGAATACTGGAGAATAATGGTTTAATGATTTATCAAATACGTACATGCAAATTACGCTGGTAATAACGGCCCTGATGCTATGCAGCCCGGCTTTCTACTATCCGCACAGAGTAAAAAACAAAAAGGAAAAAAGAAAGGAAGGAAAAAGACAAGAAAGAACAAAAGTATGTACTCCGTATTACTCAATTGCTCCTCCTCATGCCATCCCCGGCCGAGGGAATACCGGCACCGTGTCCAGCTGCTCAAACCCTCCCATCGTGCCGTGCTGTCCAGCGGCCTGCCACCCCTGGCCAGTTTGCTGGTTGATAAAAGCACTCTGGCGGAACGGATTTGTGCTGCCAGTGGGATTAGGCTGCAAGGGCTGCAGGGTTTGCTGTTGCTGCGGCGCTTGAGGCGCCATGGACTGTCTGGCAAAAGGGTTCGTCCCCGTGCGCTGGGGCTGGATAGGCTGTTGCGCCGCGGGCTGTTGGCTCTGCTGGAAAGGCGGTATTTGTGGAACAGGAGGTGTGTTTGAAGTAGGTACAGTCGAAAGTCGCTTGGCAAACGGATTGGTGTTCTGTCGATTCAATGGCTGAGGGGCCTGCCCTGCTTGGTTGAAGCCGCCAGGACCGCCGGTCTGGCTCGAAATAACCATCGACGCTCGGAAAGGGTTCGTTGCTGTACGCTGTGGCATCAGGCTTGTTTGCTGTGGCTGGAAAGCTGTTTGCTGGGGCTGGAAGTTGTTTTGTTGTTGTGATGGTTGGAAGTTATTTTGTTGCGGCTGGAAACTGTTCTGCTGTGGTTGGAACCCGTTTGTGACCCCTTGCTGTTGTTGTTGTTGCTGGGGGAAGTCTGCAACCCCATTCTGAGCAATAGTCGGTAGTGTGCTCTGGAACCCGTATGACTGCGGACCATAGCCCCCAAATCCCGCCCCCGTAGGCTGAGCCTGTAGCTGCTGAGCGGGCGCTGCCTGTGGCTGTTGGGCTTGAGCAAAAGGGTTGGTGTTTTGCTGCTGGCCAAACCCGCCCCCGAAGCCAGTCTGCTGGGAGTATCCAGCCTGAGACTGGGGCTGCTGTGCAAACCCGGTTTGCTGTGACGGAAAGCTGGCCGGTTGTTGCTGGAACGTAGATTGAGCAAAGGCGTTTTGCTGGAAGTTTGGCTGTTGTTGGGCTGTTTGTGGTGGGTTTGATTCAATTGATCCAAAAAAGTCAATGAGATCCCCACCTGGCGCCTTGTTCTCTGCCTTTGGAGCCGGTGCGGTTTGAGGCCTGCTGGGGAATGTGTTGCTTTTAGACGCAACTGGAGACTTGCTGACCGACGCTCGTCGGCCAGTTTTCTTCCCATCACTCTGTACCCTGTGCTCTCTCCGCCGTAAATCAAAGTCAGGGTCATTCAAGTCGTCTTCGAGTAGTTGAACGAGGTCCGTCGAGGCATGCTTGAGGTTTGGGATTTCCAGGCGCGTGGCATACTCGAAATGCCGGGCAACACCAAGAAATTTCACTACTTCCTCGGTCTGCACGCCAAATGTCTTGTAGATCTTCAGTGCGCGCTCGCTGTCAGGACGTGACATTTCAAAATAGTTTTCTAGCAATGATTAGTCCGTTGTATTGCCACTAAGCCGAGCAAATTCGCCTACCAAGAACACTGATTGTTCCTTCATTCATAACAGAGTATAGAGCCAGCAGGTCGAGGGTCAACAGCCGAAAGGCAGTCAACGTTATTTCGTTTTCGACCTCATCCGTAAGAAGCTAGAAATCACATTAGCTATAAAAGGTGCGCAATGGGCTTCCTTGACGTACGTCACACTTGAGCAATGCCTTTATTTGCTTCTGCACAATCTCTGTCTCGCGCAGCAAGCCCTTGTCGACTGTCAGGCGCTTTAATCGGCCCTGACCGCTGCGTACATAGTCGATTTTCGAATCGGCAAAGGCGCGGGCGCGGGCTGCAAAGTAGTCGGAATATCTCCGGATGTTTGCACCTTGCGATTGGACTGACCAGAATTAGCAGAGCGCAACAAGACATAAGGTGTACCAACCCACCTTCCGAGAAACTGCTAATGGCGATCTTTCTGGGGTTCTCCGAGAGGTATTCCAATGCCGCTGGCTCGGCTCCTTCTCGGATCATCAGATGCAAAACAATGAGCGATTTAAAGACAATTGTCCATGTTGAATCGCGCAGTCGAAACTGCAGCGTGCGAAAGATCTCAGCGACTCCGGCCTCTCCACTGCGCGTGGCTAAAAGGATATGTTCGATGTATTTCGACTTGGGAGCTGCAAGCTGCAAGAGAAACCAGTTAGCCCTCGCCCATCAGCCCAAACGGAACAACGTCAAACGAACTTTGATCTTTGTGGCCCCTTTGACCGACTTCTCGAAGTTCTGCGGCATCCTCTCGGTATTTGTTATGGATGAGTGCAATTCGAGGCAGCAAACGCGCAGATGTCAATGTAGACGCGGCGCCACTCCAGCCTGGAAGGGGGAAGATATCCAACGACCGAAATACAATAGCCAGATAAGATAGCAGTATTCAGATCGATTCCTCAGCGCGAACCATCGTGTTTGTTCAGCGTAGCATGCCAATCAGGGAAAGCGATTTCTCGATTTGCCCCTCTGCGCAGAGGACAAGTTAAGAATGACGAGGCGGGATTGCGGCAGGGGCGAGGCGAGCTGCTAATGAATGAACAGATGGATAGCCGATACAGCGAGGACAAATAGCCAGGATAAAAAGGATAGGAAGAAAACGATTCAACGTTGCAGGGGCCTGCGCTGAGAGCGGAGGACGATGACCGGCAACTTTGGGGGTTCGTAGTCGTCGCGCCACAGATTCCGACAGCTCAACGGCCACGACCACCGAGTGGGCCCGACCTGCGCCGCCCGAATCCTTGGCGCTCCACATATACATATGCAATGTATTAATATACCGTCTATACAAAAAAACACATACTGCGCAGCTATTGAAGATGACTTGGTTTGGAATTTTTTTTTTGAACTATGAGAGTACTCTCTATATGCCACAGTTATATTTCCTAGACTCAATTTAGCGTGGTATATCACTTGAGCTATATTGGTTTCCTACTACATGCCGCACCTAAAATGGAATTACATCAACTATATTAGAAACTACTGTTTTCCATGACTATACAATGTGCTCTGACTTTTGTTTCAACGTTATCTCAGACTGGGTGTACCAGTAAGCCCCGCCCAAGTCAGCCACCAGTCCACCGGCCCTCAACCCTCCACCTCACCTCCCACCTCTCACTTCACTTCTTCAAAATTTTCATTTCTCTTACTCCTTCAAGCTCTTCTTAACTCTTTTTTACATTTATTCATATAGTCAACTGACTTTTACCCTTTTCCCTACCTAAATACTCTTCAATCGTTGTCTTACCACGCAATCTTCAACGCGTTATTGCTGCCTCTGTCTTTTTTTACTCACTAAAAATCTCCACAGCAAACATTGTGCTCTTTAGAATTTACTTGCACCGTTGATATTTCTTCTCTCTCTGTCTATCTGCCTATTCCTCTGCTAAGGACCTCCCAAGGTGTACCAAGTTCTCTGCTGACCTTTGCTTTAGTCAACAGTGTTTTTGGGAGCAAAAAGAAAAGGAAAACAACAATCTTCACTTCATGTTACTACAATGTCGAATCATCAGACCTCCCTCTCCGCTTTGAACTTTAGGGTCAAACGGCCCCAGCATTCCTGGACTCAAGAGGAGCGGTATCTTCTTTGCTGTTTAAGAAGATTTTTCGTCCTGCAGTATCCACAGATAACAAGACTGTTCAATGAGATTTACTCTACCAAAATCCGGGCCGAAGGCTTCTCTGAGGGCCTGAAGAAATCTACTGTGACTACGCAGTGGGAGGATTTGGGGCGAAGATTTCACGATGATTGGAAACATGCCCATCATGACGTCCCATTTGACCAGGGGCCCAGTCACTTCAATCATATTTTCCAGAAAATTAGAACTGCAGCCGCTGCCCTTCACATTGCTTTGGTGCCTAGGGCGCGAGACTTGGATATCTCGCGCTTCGGCTTGATGGCTACAACGAGGAGAGCACAGCCAGCTCAACCCGTTCAACCCGCTCAACGAAAAATGCAGACTATGCCAGCAGCTTCTGCACAAGAAACAACGACAGACATCACAGAAGTTCATCAGCTGGCTATTGTTGCTCAGGAAAATTCATGTCGGCCAAGTCAAGCTGCTACTGCATCTAAGGTTAGTGTTATATATATATGCCCGCCCAGGCCCGATGTGTTCATGTCAGCAGCTAACAACCAGAATAGCCTCGACCACATGCCGAAATAACCGATCCGATAGCGCACATTCGCTCCTACGGATTAAACAGGCGAGCCGAATTCCCGAGACCAAACTCTTCAGCAGAGATACCGCCATTGTTGTGGCGGTTCTCCAACGACGACTCAGCGGGGATAAACAGCAAATCAGGATACATCGCGTATGCGTTTACTGAGAATCTAGGAAAGATCCCTCGGCCAGAGGAAAGACTGGAGGAATTCCCGGCGTGGGTTTGGTCCCATGTTAACAAAAAGCGAATCCCGTCGCCGTTCATTTCAACCTCTATGGACCCTCTCGTACCCCTTCACAGAGCTCTAAGGGCGAATAAAAATTCAATATTCAGTCTCATCAACCCAGGACAGATTGAACCGAATCATATCTTTCTGATGAAAGATTTAATGAAACAATACTCCATCTTTACCCGCGGATATTATGGCACCAAGGAGTATATTGTTTGGGGCTCTATCTCTCGCAATGCGATACTCATGTCCTTACGAGTTGACGAGTTACTCGAAATTACCAATCAACACCCAGACATAAAGGAAACCTTGCAGCTAGAAGTCATTTCTGAGTCTAGAACATGCAAGACTCACCTATTTGATAGGCTGGCGGCTAGGACTTTCGACTGTGATTTTCAAGTGGGAAAGACTGTCGGTAAGCTCCTAAAGCTCCTGCATCTCCAAAAGGAGTACATCAATGATGTTGCCACCGCTTTGAACAAATCATGGAAATTTGCCAATTCAGAGGACACCGCTCAGTTTCTTCGTGGCGTTAATGCTGGTTATAATGAAACCGCTGTACCCCAGACTGAACCCTCTTCCTCACCCCCATCGTCGAACCGATTGTCAGGTGTTGGGTCAATGGATGATACAGACCTCACAGCTAAAGGGGATTTTGTATTAGTGGAGTCATCTCAGAGAAACTGTAATGACTATGAAGAACCTTGCAATAATCGCGCCATTGATGAATCTAAAGTCCGAGAATCGATCGACCGACTCAGCATTCTCGACAGCGAGGAAGACAATGACATGGTTATTGTTTCAAATACTCCTTGTCCTTCATTCAAGGGCAAAGAAATCGTGAGACCCACAGAGAAACGCCCAGCTACAACGCAGTTTCCGGTAGAAAGCAAATTCCGCAAGACGGATGGTATTTTATTTCCATCAAGGAATCGGCCTGTGGCAAAGCGACAGATTTCAATGTTCAACCCCAACTCCTCCTCCTGGTCGCCTATTCGAGATAGTGATGAGCCTGACACCAAAGTCGTGGTTGTCAAGAAAGAAGAGGTTCTCCCGTCTATAGAAGAGGTTGAAGAAATGAAAACGCAAACAACACCGATCAAATACCGCATCAAGCAAAGTAGGAGCCGAAGCTCTAGTATCGAAAGCGAGTCTACAATCAGAAATGATACGCCCATGAGTGATCGGTTTGGTAGAGAGCGTTAACATGTCAACCGTGTTATAAACATACACTGGCCAGCGTTTTGGGACTCTCTACAAGAAAGCGCCAAGGATTGAGAACTTTCGCGTTTTGAGTGGATCAACTCGACCTTTATTATCATCTACGTCTGAGTTCTTCTTTTTTTCGAATTATAGTCTCAAGCTCGTATAAGCGTAGCGCTGAAAAACAGCTTGATGATCGAAGCATGATGGGATAAGGAATTTTGTTTTTATGCATTTTTCGTGGTTTGTCAGATTATATATCTTTCTCTATGGCTTCGTTCACCTCAGTCGACAAAAACTGCCTGAAGCAACCAGTTATCTAGATAGCGCTGGCATTTGCAAGGGTTTCTTCGTTTATTTCTTTTTTTTTTAAACAAAAATGGTCTGGTTGTTTACTTCGCATCATGGAATTTGACTTACCTTTTTTTCAACACCCGGAAATGCTTTCGGTCCACCTTAAAAGTTTAAATTCAAGGCGAAAAAAAATATGTAGACAAATCCATTGATTTGCTAATGATGCATATAAAAAAGTTTACTTGTACCAAGCAGAGTCACCTAACATGTATAACAAAAGAAAAGGAGATAATTGTTGGAAACACCTGCCCATACAAATCGCCGATTAATCAATCCATCCATCCAGTATTTTGTGGAAAATTGATGACACTTTTTTTGGTGTTCGAGACCCAGGCTTGTAGAAGAAAAAATTTTTGGAAAGAAGGGAATAAAAGAAATGGTATTTATCTTCTCTTCTATCCAAACAGCCTTTTTCAAGAAGACTGCCACAATCCTTTGTTTGATTTTAATCTTGTCATGTCCCTCTTTTTTGTAATGTCGTTATAAATCCTCACAAAGTAAAAAAAAAAACAACCCATAACCATTTCAACTCCTGGATGGATATGTTTAGAACTTGCTGAAGGCCTTGACAGCCTTGCCAGTGCGGGGAAGGACACGGAGAACGTTGAAGCGGACCTGCAGGAAAGGGTGATGTTAGCATGTTTCATTCATATAGTCGAGAACCCGCCGGGCGTTTGGCGCTCAGCAGAGAAAAAGCAGGAATGAACGAGGTGACGAAAAAAACGTACAGTCTTGCTGAGAGGGCGGCACTGGCCGACGGTAACCTGGTCACCTTCCTCGACACGGAAGGCGGGCGAGACGTGGGCAGCCAGGTTCTTGTGGCGCTTCTCGTAACGGTCGTACTTGGGGACGTAGTGAAGGTATTCACGGCGGATAATGAGGGTACGGTGCATCTTGGTGGACACAACGGTGCCGGTCAAGATACGACCACGGATGGAGACGAGACCGGTGAAGGGGCACTTCTTGTCTTTTTAACAGTTAGCATTTTATCACATACATGAAAAAAAAGGGCGCGTTCAAAGAGTAGAAACTGTGGGTCCGAAAATCTTCGAATCGATGACTTTTTTCTTAACGCGAATGATGCAAATCTGCAGATTGTTCGTTTTTGCTTGCGCAGATAATAGCCAACTTGTATGAAGTCGACCTCAACCGTAGATTCCATTGCGTCAATCATCGTTTCAAATCTTTTCGGTGTTCCCAACTTCTAATCCCACCACGCTGCCCAATGTCGTAAATCATAATCCGTACCGATGTAGCTGCCCTCAATGGCGGTCTTGGGAGTGCGGAATCCCAGACCAACGTCCTTGTACCATCTTCGGCCACCCTTTCCAACTCTCTTGCTCTTGGCCTTGGACTTGGAGTTCAGGAAGATGTGAGGCTGCTTCTGGAAGGCGCGCTCCGACTGGACGGTCAACTCGGTCGCCATGGTTGCGAGGATTCAGTCGACACTGTGGTGTGGGTTGTCGAGAGGGGAGGGGAGTTGCTGGGATTGTCGACGTCGAGGTTGAGAAAGATTTGTGCGGAGCCCAGGCTCAGGTCTTGGATTATTGAGTGTGCGAGTTGTGCGATGCTGCCGCTAGTCCCGATGTAGCATGGTGGGGCTCGGCTAGGGCTTCTTTTGGTTTGTTTACATGCGGCAGGCGCTCTAGTCCCGATTGGGGAAAGGCGCCTGCCGTTGGTTGGCCGAGACGCGCTTTGGCTTCATCATCGCATGTTGTGTTGATGTTTTGGTTGTCGTTCGAGCTTGTCGTTTTGCACATCTTTCGGTGTCGCAGCTCGTCAATGACACGCTAGAGCACTAGATACCTTCTTTTTGTCCTTCTGTTCTGATCTCATCTATCTTCCGAATAAAAAGATGGCGTCGCGCGACACCGCGGGGAGCGTCCGACCTCGCTCTCGCCGTTCTATTGCCTTCGTGCCAAAGAGCAGCGCAGCGCTGGATAAAGAGAACGCGACCACAGATATCGATGCTATTAAAAATACGTCGGCTGCTAACAGAACATTGACAAGAGACAAAAAATCGCGTAGCAAGAGTTTGGGCCCAGGGGGTTTGGATGCATTGCAAGTCTCCAATGGCAACCGCCGAAAGGTACTTCTCAATTGCTTATTGCTCAATAATGTGACATTGATTCTATTTATTAATTGATGCCTACAGTCGTCAATGGCTATTCCCCCTCTCAAATCAATCCTGAAGCCGACCGTACCACTTTCACCACCCCGTCAAATCCCAGCATTCGATCAAGCGCGCAAACGAAATTCGAGTCGTAGTCCGTCACCAAGGAAATCGCGAGAAACGCCGAGATCGCCTCAGACGGAGGAAGGCCTGCTTATTGATTTTTCGACTCCCGCCCGAGCTCCCGTCACAGGAACGGAGCAATTAGACAACCCTTTCGATGGATTTAACGCTTCGTCGGCGATCCGCGATGCGAAAGAACGCGAGGAAAAAGAACGGAGGGAGCGCGAAAGAAAGGCAATCCTTGAGCAGAGAGAAGCGCGGCGAAAATCTATGGGTGAGTTTATATTGTCTCTACACGGGCGAGCAACCCACTGACTACCAAAAGCCAACCGCCGGGTCTCATTTGCCCCGGAGGCAACCCTTCATACATGGAACGTTGTCGAGCTGGGCGAGGATTCTACGGCATCGTCTTCAGCAAACTCAACAAGGCGCGCGTCATCGCTGGCAAATTCCACCAACAAAAGGCCTTCGGATACACCTGAAATCTCAGCAGATCACGCCACTGAGGAAGATCGGGATGCTGCATTTTCCCCAATACAGCCTGGTCTATCTGATCCACAAAGAGAGTTTTCATCAAGTCCCTTCAGTGGGAGCTCTGTAGGAGGCAGCGACGGCACTCAAAGCCCAATCAAAGATATCGACGACGCAGAGTCAGATAGTGACAATGATTTCGATGGGGAAAGCACAGCAATGAGTCTGGACGATGTTACTGCCAACACAAATGGGACCGTTCGAAGTGTCGATTCTGATACAAGTTCTAGTGCAAGATTGAACGAGGCGTTGCGCCAAGCGGCGCAGGAGGCTGGCACTAGAAACATCGATTTCAACGAGAACGGCGATACGTCAGCCGGAAACCAGGAAATCGCGGGTGCTTTCAAGCCATGGATCCAGAAGGGACAGAGAATTAGCTTTGACATGGAAGACATGAGCAGCTTACAAGACCAAGAAAACATTAATCCTCTCCGAAACGAAAACGCTCAGCCTCGTGACGATGATGAACTCCAATATTCTGACAACGAGAATGAAGATCTTAGCATGGAAATCACCGGTGCTCTGGGACAGATCATTGGAAGCGTTCCCAATAGGCAGAACCTGAACCGGCGGAAATCAGTAGCAGAGCAGACTAATTACGACGAACAGACCATGGAATTAACCAACGTTGTTGGTGGAATTGAGACAGCTTCATCTCCTGCCAAGTCCGACGCTGAAAGTAACTTGAACGATGATGAAGAAATGACCATGGAATTCACATCTGTGGTGGGCGGTGTGCTGAGCAAGAATCCACAGCAGAGCCGAGATCTGTTCAGTGAAACACCCCAACGCGATGAACAAACCGGTCGGGACTTTTCCGAATGGGGTGATGGCGATGATGAAGACGACGATGCTGCGATGGAATTCACCGGAGCTGTTGGCCGTATACTCTCCCCAATCGAGGAGAGAACGGAATCTCAAGACGGAAACACTGCCGGCATGGACATTACGGCGGCAATGGGGAGAATTTTGCCGCCAGGATTAGATGCAAATTCCAAAGAGCAGGCCAAGCAGCTCATGGAATTGGAGTCTGATGCTGGTCAATTGGTCAGCTCTCCTTTCCAGCACCAAGTGCAATCTCCGAAATCCCCGGTCCCTCCACACATCACTGTTGCTTCAGAAACTGGAAGTCCTAGTCTTTCCAGTGCCCGATCTCGACGAACCAGAAGAGAATCTACGTCTTCTGCCATCCACCTTTCGCCTTCAAAACCGACAACTCCAAATAAAGCTCGAACTCCATCGAAGCAACTTACACCACAACTTGCTCGACCTACCACACCTGGAAAAACGCCCCCTTCGAGTAACATCACGTTTCGAAGTGCATCGCCAAAGAAGCTCTTCCGTGAAGAGATTCGGACATCAGCGACCAAGCAGCGCTCGCCAGGACGAAATAGTCTTTTTGAGAATAGTGTGGGAGGAGAATCAACACCGGCATTTATCCTACGACCCCATCCGAGGTACTCATCTGGCCTTGGAGCCGATAGAGAAGGCTTAGGATCGCCAAAAGTTGCTGAGATCCTTGATCGTCGACGCTCTATAGGCGAGGATGCGGAAGAATTCGTTCCTCAAGAGCAGTCCCCTAGACGACTTCGTTTTGAAGATCCTGTCAAAATTCACGAGGAAGTTGATCGTGAGCGAGAGGAGGAAGAGCACCGAGAGGAAGCCCGTGTTCCACCTCTCCAGGCTAGCGAACTGGACACGACATCGAACCTAAGAGACCTCATCTCTAGCTTAACCCCTAAGAAGCGTAAAGTGGGCACTCGCAAAAGTCTACATGTCGGCGCGGCTAAGGGGATTCTTGGGAAGCGCCCAGCTGAGCTTGACGACGAGGAGGAGGAGGAAGAGACCCCCAAGAGGATTCGTGCTGCTGCTGCGAGCCCTGTCAAACCTGTCAAGCTCCCTGCCCCTCCGTCAAAAGATGATACTGTGGGACGCACAAGTCGTAGCTCTCTTGGAAGACTGTTTGACCTTTCACCGGAGAAGCATGGCAGTTTCACGCCTCGGGGCCAACCGCCAGTTATGGCGAAAAGCCCTACTAAACTGAGAAGCCCTTCTAAGGGCGTCCAATTTACACATGAATCTCCTATAGAGAGACAGACGAATGACGAAGACGCGGCAGAAGGTGACTTGGGCTGGGAGCCAATTCAGCTCCAGGATTTCCTGAACTTGACAAACATTCATTTCATGGAACTTACAACTACCAAGCGGCGGCACACAACTGTGCCTGGTAACGACAGCACTCTTAGTCGCGTGGGAAGTCCCCACTTGGGCAAGGGTGAGGTCAGCCTAGAGGATTGCGTCGCAGCTGGATTCTGCACCGTCCCCATGCTTGAGTTGTATCAGCATGTGAGTTTTCCTTTTTCTCCCTCTCAAACCAAGGAATTGTTGTACAATTTCCACGCATTTCCAATGACTAACACGTTATAGTCTTGCCGCGAGTTGAAATCGTACATCTCTGAAGGACGACAAATCATTCGCTCGATCGAAACAGAAACCTTTGCCGACAACCCCCCGCTTTTCCGTGAATATGTGACTGCACCACCCGACATCCGTGTCGTAATGGACAACCAGTTCCGCAACGTGAAGACACATGCCAGACTTTTGAGCAAAGCTATGTGGTATGAATGGCGAATGAAGCTGCTTGAAGGGCTCAAGGAGGGACTCGACCGTCACGTTGAAGAGATGAAAGAAGACGACACCTCACTTTCTAAACAGGAGACTATACTCAAAGGTGCAGTGCCAGGCCTTGTCGATAAACGTGCCTCATTGGATTCAGAAGCGACGAAACTGCAAGACTTGGTGGACGAGATGGAGAACTGCGACCCTGAGGAATTACGTATGGCTAGGGAACGGTTGGCCAAGGTCGACGCTGAAATTGCAGCAAAGAAACAGCAGCTTCAAACGATGCAGGAAGATTTGCAAGACAAGGTCAATACCATCGAGACAGGCATTGAGCTCAAGTCAGAACTCCTAGAGCAAATCCACAATGCCGAGAGAGTTAGAGAGGAGTGCCGGGGATGGAGTATCAAGGAAGTGAGCACTCTCAAAGGTAAGCAAATGTGGTCTTGGAAAGATTCACTGCTGTAATCATATCTGACTCAAAATCTTCTCACATTAGATTCTGTTGACTTGTTGGAGACACAAACTGGTTGGTCGGTCCTCCTGGCTACGAATGGACCTGGCCCCGCTGGACCAGCCTTGACTTTGAGTTACAAGGGCGAGCTTAAAGTCAAACTGTTCCCGAAATTATTTACATCCTCGGAATCGGCGATGGAAGTGGACGGCTTGGAGCCCGTTGAGCTTTCTTATATCTTAGGGAAAGCTGAAACATATGGCTATAATACCACGCCGGCCAGATCACTTATCCTGTCTTCTCTACAGACAAACGTCTCTTCTATCAACCCATCCCGCAACTCGCTTAAACAGTTGCTTAGATTCATCTCTGACGCGTGGAACTTGGCCTATCAACTAGAAGAGGAAATTCGCGTCCTCAATTTTCAGGGTGTTACTAAGACTACTCTACTAGAAAAAGCTGATGCTGGCCCAGCATTGCGCGCACGGTGTATACTTGTCGGTTCAGCTGGCGCTGAAGAAGCGCCGCAGCGGTCTCGAGTGGATGTGGACTTTCACATCACGGCTCGGCTCAGCCACCATAAGGATGATGCTGGGAAAGAAGTCGAGAAGCTGGCGTTAGACACTGATGTTGCTCTCACCAAGGTCTATGGCTTCACCCAAGGCAAAAAGACGCTATCGGATGGGCAAATGCGAGATGCCATCTTGCACCACCTGGGAATAGCAAACAAAGGGAAGAAAGAGTTGAAGTCGCAGCCGGCCAAGTTGGGCCAAGGACTATGGGGGAGGTCAGTTGGAGCACTGGTGTCCAAGGCATTTGTATGAATATGACGAGTGATTTGGCTTTTATGGACTGGCGTTATTCAATAATGTTGTTATCCGGATACCCGGCACGAACTACGGGCTCGATTATGGAGTTAGAGCGGCTTTGTTTCTCGACAGGGGTTAGGTAAAACAGAAATAAGCATATTTGAGCTGTTCCTTTCTTCTTGTTCCATGAGCCACACCGTCGGGGAACTTAATCTCCGGTGTCAGCATTTAGGATTTAGTAAATTCCGAATTCCTTAGTTGCATCTGCAGAATCCGTTCCCCTTATTATTAATTACTGAAGATCACCGCCACGCGCGCCATCCAACCCCGATCTCATCCGCTCTTTTGAAAAATTTTCGCCCGTGGGCCACAGCGTCCGCCCAGTGTCTGTCAGGATTCTTCCCAGGATCTGAGCTGTCATCGGCCGAAATCGATGAGTCATCAACGCTCCCGTGACGACCCAATCAGCGTGGCAGCCTGAGTTGCCTTAAACAAACGTTGATCTGCCGCTCCACTCGCCGTCGGCGGCAGAATTATTGCGCCGCTAAGACTTACTGGGCTGCGCTGCGCCTTCGACGCACCTCGGTACCAACTTCGCCAGAGTGGTAGCTGGCTATTCTTCAGTTGGCGGTTTTGATGTGTGTATCTTGCGCAGCAGCCTGTTTAGAGACACTTTTTCTCGTGTTTTGAGTTTTTATATCCCTGCAGTCTTCGAAATCTCTGGATTTTTCTGGCTTATCCTTATCTCCGGCCTCCCCGCACAGCCAACTAACGCATCACCGTCGTTTGCCTGCTTCGAGCTTATCTGATCCAGTCATAGTATGGATGTTTCCTGTCCTTGCTCGGGCCGTCGGACGATTCCTTTGCATTAGACTGCTGTGAGGATCGGCTGGACGGCGAAGCGATCACGATGATGAATACGGCCAGTGGCGCTCGCTCCACGCGTGTGCCTCGAGGCTCGATTCCTCGAAAAGCCTCGTCTTATGATATTAGAAGAGCTCCTTCTGATAGATTCAAAGAGCGAAATCATCGCGAAGAGACTGTATACCTCCTTCCCACACCTTTCCGTCCCTGGTTCTCTGCTATTCTCTTGATTTCGACCGCTAACAATACGACAGACGTGTGATGCATGTCGTCAAAGAAGAACTACATGTACTTTTGAATATTCTGCTCCGGTTTGTCTGCAATGTCTGAATCGCGGGACAAGATGTGCATTCACTCCTATGAGACGGCCAAAGACCGATTCCCTAAAAAGGTACGAGAATTATTTGTATCTGTCGTGTTGGGATGGATGCAGCCGAACCCTGCTTGCTAACGCGACTAACCTAGAAGTCAACATGTGCGGAATCTGCAGGCCAGATTGAAGCAAATGGAGGACTTGCTACGGTCCGCGGGAATTGATCCCGGCGACGATAGCTTCGACGCGAGACTGGGCGATGACAGCCAAGATCGCAGCTCGGATGACGAAGAAAATGATAATGACGCCGGATTGTCTCAGACTGATAGCACTCCCCTCTCAATCACATCCCCACAATCCTCAATTAGCGATACTATAAAACCTCCCAAACCTCCTGCATTCATACAGGCGGAATCTGGGGAACCTATCTACTATGGTAAGATGACTTCGATATGACATTCTCATAAAACCCTAACGTTGTGCAAGGCCATGCCTCGACTTTTTACATTCTATCCCGAGACGGGATCCAGTTTATTCGAGACAAAACTGGCGAAGCCGACTGGCCGCGAGTCCTTTTTTCTCAACCCTGCTGGAATACCCAGCCAAATTACTGGCGTAGTGATGTATTTGCCGATCTATTCGCATGTCAGGTTTACAGGCCGCTGCCACCTCGAGCTGAAGTCTTCTCGTTATTGGAAACATATTTTAAAACCTTGAACCACACCTTCCCCATTTTTCACGAAGACACGTTTATGCGCATGGTCGAATGGCAATACACCCAGCAAGATTGTACAGATGTTGGGAGATGGGCTAGTATTAACGCTCTGTTAGCCCTGAGCTATCGATATCGATACAATCATGATACGCGACCCAACAAAGACGCAAATAAAGCTTGGATTTATTGGAAAAATGCTGCCGCGGTAACGACTGAACTGTACTTGCGGCGGAATGATCTCCTGGGTGTGCAGACTTTGCTCGCTATGGTAGGCTGGCTCCCTTGGATTCCAACAGCCAATGTTGATACTGACCAAGACTTAGGGTATTTTTGCTCGGATGAGTGGCGGTACACGAGAGGCGCTTCCCTTGATAACGGCGGCGATTCAGTCTGCAGAAGCGTTAGGCTTACACAAGAAAAACTCACGTCCGGATCTCAGCCCGATTGAGCAAGAGACCCGAAGAAGAGTTTGGTGGTGTGCATTTTTCATGGATCAGAAGTAAGGAGCCGTGGGACTTACACTGCAGTGGCCCGGGCTAATACTTCTTTTTTTAGCATCTCTATTCACACCGGTTATGGCAGTATGCAGAGCGCCGACGAGTTCGATATTGATTTGCCGAGTGAAGACCCTCAGATAGGACCGAATAGTGCGTCACACTGGTCCATAAAATGGTTTCGAACAACATGTACACATTCCCTTGTGCGCCGCAGAATATACGAGGAGCTATACACTGCTAAAGCATTCTACAAGTCCTATGAAGAAGTTTGCAAAACTGTGGATTCGTTGAATGCCGAACTGGAGGAATGGAGGAAGCAGAACCCCTACCTTGGATATGAGCCACCAAATTCAGCTGATCTGAATAGAGACCAGGAAATGGAAGTGCTCGCAAAATGCGCCCAGCTGCTCTCCTATCGTCATTCGTTGGTCTTGGTCAATCGTATGCCGATCATGCATGAGGTTGCAATTTGGCAGCGCTTGAAACCCGGAATTGACCCTATGAAGTTTATATCTACTCGGTCAAAAAATTTTAGTAGCATTACCCTTCAGGCTTGTCGGGATTCCCTAAAGCTATTGCGTGGGTTGCCATGGCGGGATGTTGGCTATACTTGGTAAGTAGACGCGTCTTGAATAACAATTGCAACAAAAAGCTTATTTTGCCCTAGGTGCCTCGTGGATTATCTCTTTGTATCGACATTGTTCGTTTTTGGTTATATTTTGCGAGAGCCTATCAATCCGGAATATGGAACTTCCGAGGAAAACTTGGGGTTATTAAACTCCGCGACAACTTATTTCAAAACAATCGAACCACAAGCTGGGGGGTCCAGAACCGCCAAGTTTATGGGTACTACGAGCGATATAATGGAGCGGACGGCCAAGAGAGTCGTAGAAAAGGCCCGGAGGCAGGCTGAATTGAACGCAGGGAAACACAACGCAGCGTTGACCATGAAGACCGAGCCAGTTAGTGACATGGAATTTACCAATATTGCTGGTATCCCGCCAGTACAGTCGTCTGGATACTTTGTTCCTGGGGAGCCGCAGAATGAAATCGGTTCTTTCGACTTGCTATCCGAGACCGCTGATTTGAGCAAGATGATACCCCAACCAGACGATCAGATAGATGCATCCTATTCGTGGATGCTACCGGATATGTTCGCACCTATTGCGAACCCGACATTTGGGGCCGAGCCAGCTGCAATGTCGTATATGAATATTCCTTTCATGGGGGATTATCTAGGTCAGATGAACATGGATATCACTCCTGGAGGAGAAACAAACAATCAAGGCGGAAACAACGCGGCCTTGAATGGCGAGTTTCTCTATCAAAACATGTGGAATAATATGGGGTGACCGGTGGGGTTTTTTGGTCAGTTAGGAAGTTCGGGATCACCCGATGACGACGCAAAGCCGTGAGTTTTGAAATCGTCAGTCCCCAGCAGGTACGAGGTGATTGATCTGTTTCGAGTGATATTAAAACTCCCACTACGGCCTGGAACTATACTTGGCAAAAAAACCGGCACACCTCCCACATGCTAATCTTGGATGGTGGTACGCTCTAGATCGAGGCCGCTGGCATCATAGAGAAAAGCATGAATAATAATGTGGATGTATGAGTGAATATGGTATCGATGTTGATGAAGTTATGAAGTTCTCATAATATAAACTCCCAGCTTGTACATGTAAATTTGATCGATAAATTAGTTACATAATAAAACCAATATTCTTCTCCTTTTTTTAACTAAAACTACCTGACAGCATGGCAGTCTATCAATGTAGGGCATCTAGGGTACAAAATTTGAAGGCCAATATTTGACAGAGAAAACACAACTCGCTTTACAGTCAACGCAAGCCGATCTCGTTTCTCGTTATGCGTTGCTTTTTTGTAATTGATTCATAAAATCTAAATAATGTCGGTGTTGCTTGGGTTGCCGCATTCGGCAAAGCGCAGCCAGCTCGGATAAGCGTCTTTCGAGTCACGACTTCCTTAGTCTCTTGACTAGAACCTCAAGACATCAAGACTGCCCTCGCCATGTTCACAGCATTTATTGACGAATCTCGGTCTCACAAAACAAAAAATAAAACCAGATTTACACATCCAACGACAAGCCCACCGCCCAAAAGGAGACAAGTGTCGAGGGCCTGTGATTGGTGCCGCACACTACGTATCAAATGCGATAGCCGACATCCCTGCAAGAACTGTGAAGCCAAAGGGCGACCATGTAGTTCAACAGGGACAAATGCAGTGCGGACATATGCGGATGCAATCAAGTACGTTGTTCATGGACTAGTAGAATAAAATAGTCTTCTGGCTTTGTTGACGCCGTTTTAGAGAAATTGAAAAACTACAAGGCCGCATTAGGCAGTTAGAGACGCAGGCCCACACAAGAGGAACAGTACCTCGAAGGAATAACTTGGATAGCACTCCAGTCAGCGAAAATGATCGAGTGCCATCTTTGCCTGCTTACTTAGATCCGCTGCGAGAACATGGCGGTAACAACAGGCATCTTGAATATATTCACATGCGGACCGCCCACTCCCGTCAACGCCAATCATACGGCCGATCTTCGTCCTTTTACTTCATCGGACGGCTTAGCTCGTACCTGGGTGTGGCCCTTCAGCAGCCCAGCTGTGAAGATTTGATTCAACTCGACTCTGCCAGCCGGTCGTTCTCCAGCCCCGTTGTTACGACCGGGAGGGCTCTCAACCGGACACCTGTTGGTGTTTCCACAACGGATACGTATCTGACACGTTCTCAGGAAGAATACTTTCTGAATCGGTTCTGGACTACGTATCACACTCTTTATCCAGTGATAGACCGAGCGGATTTCGATGCCCATTATGGTTCCTTGTGGAGTTCAGAAACTGCGCGGAATCCATCGGCCCTAGTGGATATACTTGTTGCGATATGTATGCAATACTCGGATGCACTTGTACCGCAGGAAACGTCCCCCGGTGCCCCAAATTTAGACAACATTGATACGGTAATTTCGGGTCGACGATTTTATGCACGGTGTCAGCTGCTCCTAGCAGACGAGTTGGAAGGGCCATCGATAGCGACTTTGCAGTGCCACATTTTCTCAGTAATCTATTTGTCCAATGCTTCTTTTCAAAACACGGCGCACGGCCACCTGGCTTTTGCAATCCGCACTGGTATTATTCTAGGCCTACACTGGAAGTCACCTGAGAAGCTTGCAGATGAAGACAAAGAATTCCGCAAGCGGCTGTGGTGGACGGTTTACGCCCTTGAAATGAAAATGGCCATGGATCTTGGGCGACCCCTGGCAGTCAATATGTCTCAGGTGACCTGTAGTCTTCCAAAAGCACCGCAGAACTCTTCTACTCCAGGAGTGAATGATTTCACATTCAACGAACACTATGTCAAACTAATCCTGGCTGCTCGGTCTGTTTATGTTATATTCCACAACAAATGTGCCGAAGTCCTCGCTGAAAATGATGGACGGAGTTTGTATCACGACCTAGAAGCACTTGAGAAGGTTGCAGAATGCGTCTCATTGAGAATGGAAGACTTAAGGACATGGCAGCGCCAAGTACCTGACTTGATAAAATCCAAAAGGATGAATTGCGGCAAACCCTTTTCGACAGACCGGTCTGCTTTGGATCTCAGAGAGCATTCATCGACCAGGCTGAGACGACAACGACTGATGCTTGAGCTCCTCCAACACAATCTGGCAATGAGTCTATACCGCCCCTTTATTTGCTTTTCCAGAGTCGATCAAACTCCGTTCGTGGATGCAAACGCAGCTTCTTGCGCCAATCACGCTATTACCATAACGAATATTGTTAACCAGGTCCTGAACGAGTCTCATCTTTTGGCGGGATTGCATGAAGTATTTCAGTGGCAGTGGAATGCAGCCATCTCGCTGATTGGTTACATTGCAGCATATCCAACTTCACCCCTGAGTACTGCCTCTCAAAACTCCTTTTCAATCGCTATCGCGGTATTTGATATTCTCGGCAGAAATCTACCTATCGCGTCAAGTGCTGCAAAGGTAGCGCGCGATATCTTGAAAAAGGTCGAACTTCTGGTCCTTTTGTCTAGTAATAATACAAGCACGGTAACATTTGATCCAGTTCTGGACTCATTGACGAGGGACTCGTTACCGCAAATTCTGGCATATGAATCTTTTAACAGCCTAGAGTCGATATACACTGGGTTGGGGAACGTCTCGGATATATGGAACTTTGAGGACCCGGCCGAACTGTTTTCGCCTTGGATGCCATATCCAAGTACAGAGTTTTAAGATATAGGTGTTTCTGAAAATTTTCTGCAAGACTGAATGGATATTGAATGACTCTATAAATACGTTTTGTTCAATCATTTAAGAAATATGACCACCCTCATGAGTTCTAACGCTATTCCATTGTAATAACAGATCGGAACCGCACCGTTCCATTGGCCATGGCAGCTACAATAGTCAGCAGTGAGCTCGGGTTGGGATTAAAGGAGACCCACCAAATGCATCATTAGCTTTTTGGAGCGGGAATTTCTCAATCATGCAGTTGATATCTTCAATTTCCGTAAACTGGATTGCTTCTTCGGCGTCCAGTGCGTGACCAGCAGGCCAGTGATGGATAGAAAGACCGTATGTGAGCTGCAATTTCCATTAGATATTCCATTTGAACACAATAAAGAGATAAACTTACCATAGTCGCGGTGTTGACCACAATATCACCCGGAACTGTAAAGGTTAGACTCAATCCAGTTATTATCATCTCTGTTAAAAACTCACCAGATAGAATCAGCAACTTCCCCAACAACCCCAACCCCTTTAGCAAAGTATCCATCACTCCAGAATCAGGCGCTGTCGTAACAATCAGGCTGGCGCCGCCAAGCTGCTGCAACGCGGCGCCATAATCGCCATCCCATTTGCTTCCATCGATATACTCGTGTGCCCCAAGCCCTCTCGCCAGTGATTCCTTCTTGTCATTCCGAGACAGCGCCACTACCCGGTATCCGAACTTGTTTGCGTACTGAATGGCCAAATGGCCGAGTCCGCCGAGGCCCTGGATTGCAACAGTAGAACCCGGAGGTACATTCATTCTTCGCATTGCGTTAAACACGCTGGTCCCCGCGCACAGGATTGGTGAGTATTTGGCAGCGTCGACGTGAGAGGGTACCTTGACGGCGGCTTCTTGGCGGATTTTGCAGTATTCGGCGTCTTACTCGTGTGTTAGATGATCCTCAATATCAAGTGATACTGCGTTTTTATTGATACGGAGAGAAAGGACAAAAAAAATTTTGGTACGTACAGCCGCCATCTTTAGTTTCACCATTGACTCTTCGGTGGTCGCACATTTGGAAGAGCCCCTTTTTGCAGGCATGGCACGTTCCTGACGAAGGAAAAAGATACGTCAGTGAGATGATGCACGGTATGAAGTATATACATACCATCATGCCCTCCATGCCACGCACCACCGATTCTATCCCCGACACTCCATCCTTTGACATCATCGCCAACAGCAGCAACATGGCCAATAATCTCATGGCCGGGAACAATCGGGCTTTGGCAAAGTGTTAGCTTTGTTTTTCCGACAGCGACAAAGTTGGCTTACAATCCACCACCCATAATATTGTGCTGTGCCATCTGATCCGAGAAGCAAACTCCACATGCTTGGACTTTGATAAGAATTTCGTTTTTGGCGGGTAAACTGAGAGGGACGGTTTCCAGGGTAAGAGGACTACCCGGGGAGGTGAAAACGGCGCGGGTATAAGTGGAAGGAAGAGTCATTTTGGGTGTATTAAATTGTAAGATTATTTTAATATGAGTACTCTGAATATTTTTTGATTTGGGACAGGGCCATGGCGAGTAGAAGTTATATACAAAGATATAGATAATAAATTGTGCTAACATATCCCAAAGGAGAAACGGACTTCTACAAGGAGCATCGGACTTCCGCATTTGGTGTTGAAAATACATCTATACCTAATCGAGTAATTTTTTTCAACGCGACCGAGCCAGCTCGAAGAAGATCGACACACATATTCGGACAATCCATTGATAACGCCGAATCTATCAACTGTTTATTAATTGCTATTAATCCATAGGGACAGGACCATTGCAAGTTCTTGATATCATGATTATTAATTGGCGACCGCCACGTCAATTAGCCTCTCCGTGGATTTTTTGTGGATTTGCGATCTTCCTAGCTCTATTCTACCCTATCTATTCGAGGGGACACTTGTATTGCAGATTTTCACAGTGATGGATAACACGCAAAAGAAAGAAGAAAACAACGTAGAAGGGAGATGTAACTGCGGCTCCATCCGGGTCGGATTCCCTTCTGGTCTTGCCACGAGTTTGCTATTATGTTACTGGTACTCTTCCTAGCACCGAATGTTTCTTTTCTTTTTGAAATATCAATTTCTAAGAGGGATCTAAATGAGAATATATACTGATCACAAGCGTGAACATTAGTGATAATTGTCGTCGTTCCTCCGGAGGAAGTACGCACTCTACATGAATATTCTTTACATCTACACCGACAAAGAAAAAAGGTGCATTCGAGCAGCTAACAATTATATTAATAATACAGTCGGATCCACAAACTTTACTCTCTCCGAGTTAGACGTCACGATACGCGATCCTACTGGATCGTTGCGTGTGTATAATGATAGCAACACCTTGAGTGGGCAGACAGTACTGGTAAGTCCTCCCACACCCAATATACATATGTATAAAACGAGAATCAGGCTTATAGTTAATATTGCACGCAGAGAAAATTCTGTGGAAACTGCGGCAGCCCAATATTCAGTGCTGTGTCGGCTTCCCCAAATCAATGGTTTTTAAAATCCTCGTTGTTTGATTCGATGCCGAATGTATGTACTACTGTTCAACAAACTTTTGGCGAGAAGAGGCCGTCATGGATGGAAGTTTTGAATTTGGAGAAGAAGTGAGTGGTGGTTTGTTTAAACGTTTATACCTGGAGTTGAAATCTGGGTAATTGTTCATTGCTGGAGAGGAAGTTTGCGTCCTTTGTGTAAATGGGTGGCTATTTCACGTTATTTATTAGAAATAGGATAGACAAAAATAGAAATTAGACAGGTATTAAATATTATAACACTTTTAATGGTCGATCTTACTAGTAAAGGTGTCTTGCTATGGAAATCCGTATGACATAGTATTGATATTTATTAGTAAGATGAAATTAGTAAACTGCATATTGCTTTTTCGCCATGATAGGGCCATCAAAACATGATTTTAATATGCAACAGTACAATCACATGCATATACATCTTGAACATATACTTCGCATACTATATCTGTTTACCCTGGCGGGGCTGTCGGTGGTCCTAGATGCCGTATGATCTTCGTCTACCAAGTTTCCAAATCCCATAGCCTTGACCGCGTCTTTATTGTAAATAAATTTCTTGCCCGGGATCCACAGGCTTGATGTACAGATATGGAGTCTTTCTAATTGAACAACCAGGACAATTTCATCAACCTCCAAAGCCTGGTTGAGCTTTTTCTTTGCTTCCCCATCAAACGTGTAGTCCTTTGTCCCTGGCGGTACAGTCGACTCTCCACAATTCCACAAGATCATCCACTCCCGAGGGACGACGCTGTCGAAGACAATTGCACAGTCGTAGAATGTGCCCATATTGAGTGGACCAGGTAAATAGTCATAATTGAAAAATGGATCTGTAACTGACGCCCAATATGGGTTAAAAGAGTTTACGTGGTTTCCATCGAACACATAGAAGGCAGCAAGTTTGGAGATGGGTGGTTGCCGAACTAGCATACGCCGCCAACTAGCATTTCTGTGCATAAATGACGCATTCTTATGGGGCAATGCGATAGGTAATGTTTCGAATGGAGTATCTTCCGAACCCCAATAACCTCTGTATTCGATGGTATTGACTCGTGTTTCTCCCAAATGGTCTAGTTGGGTGGTACCTTGCGGGAACCAGAATGGGAAAGTCTGCGATAATAGCTCACTCACATATCTATTCTTCGAATCCCAGTCGGGCTGGAAGAATAAATGTTTTTGGAGAGAAGGCGACTTGGAAACAATGTCATGCCAGTATCGACATACTCGCTGGGCAGAGGTCAAAAGTGACCTTTGATCGAGGAAAAGAAGAATAATTTCCAGAATTTCTGGCGTGTAGATTGCTGTATCCAGTGACCTTCCCATTGTTTTTGTTTAGCGCTCGTGTCTGTCTGGTACAAACTGCATGTCTAGTATTGATTGAACACAGTGGGGTTCCTGGGGTTCCTGGGGACGCAAATACTTCGACGCTTAGACGGAGTGGCTGCTAGTGTCGTTGCTCTACTCCACAGTTTTGGTGTCATCCACGCAGACGTCAGCGCACGTTCCCGTCGCTAATGACTTGTCTATCAAGCTCTGTGACTTATCTGGCTCTTATTTCATAGCATCGATATGAGTAAGTGGTGCTGTGCCGGCCGGTTGACGCAGCCAAGGCGCTAGACAGCTGGCAGCATCCATCTACTTCAGATGATTATGAAGCGCATATCGTTGCGAGTTCCAGCCCAAAAGAGTACAAGCTTATCGAGCGAACCAACCCAACTTCGGAGCAGGTGAATTATGATATTAGCCAAACTCATAACCTCAACGACATCAAGAGTCTCCAACCCTTTATTGAATATCATACTTCTAGAACCGCGCAATACCTTAACCCACGAGCACCGCAGATCTGATCCACGAGGTGTGATAGCCAAACCGTTCGCTGTTTTCATCATACTCTATGGGATGAACTCTGTCGAGTTTTCTCGGGCCTTGCTGGTCACTTGGAGTGCGTTGCCGTGGACCGGGTTGCGAACAGTCTTAACAATATTGTTCGTTTGCTGGAATTTTCCAACAAGACTTACTGGGGCGGGCTCGGGTTTTGTCAGCAGTACCGAGCTTGAAACCGAGGTCTCAATAATGCGATTTATTAAGGAGCGCTCCGACCTACCAGTGCCTCGAGTGTTTGCTTATGAAGTTGACGATAATAATCCGATGGGCGTCGCTTTCATACTGATGGAAGTATTAACCGGCAGTGTGGCTATGGATGCCCTGGCGGCTAGGAGGTCCACCGCGGCGTGATTCATAGACAATATCGGCAACGCTTTTACCGCTCTGTCGCGAAGTATCACGTTCGTTCCCCATCCCGGCATGCAGGGTACTTGACTGCTTATCTCACATTGTAGGTTCAGTTGACATCGTTACGCCTTCCAAAAATTAGGACGATTATCCGGAACCGCGAGGGTGGATACGACTGTGGCCCCTTGCCAGGAATTGCCGGTCCGTTCGATTCAGCAACTGCATTTTTCGAGGCGTGGGCGGACGGCGTCAAGTTTAAGTGGGATAAAGAAATGAACATACGCATGATGCAGGGAGGCCCGGTCCCGGCGGAAAAGATGGTCGAGATCATCGAGAACTGCCCATCGCAGATCAAAGCAATAGCTAGCCGACTGTCGTCGTGTAACGAACGGCCATTCCCTCTGGCCCATAGTGACTTCCTCCATAGCCAAAACGCCACCATTGCGGAATGCAGTGTAGCGATTATTAGTACGAGTTAACTTGTTCCCAAAAAAGAGAAGAAGAAGAAGAAGAAGAAGAAGAAGAAGAAGCAGCTTATTGGTTAGCTCCCTCGAGCTGATTTCCCTTTTTGGAATTAACTCGCAGCGTAAGAGGCCAATAATATTATCACAATCTAGCCTCACTGTAAGGGGTGTTAATAACGTACTCAGGGAGTCAGGGATTTACATAGTAAGACCAATTTGATCAATTTAACCGGGCTTCCTGAGTATATAGTTAAATTGGTTAAACTAATATTAACTGCTAAAGTTCTACTAACCTGGAATCAACCAAATGGCCTAAATTGCTGATCTAAACTGCTGATTGGTATACGTGGCCACAAATAAAATTCTGATCTGGAAGATTTAATGGACATTAGTAATTTGTGTGGAGTTCTCATGTAAATAGGCAATTAGTAGTAAATTAGAAGAATTAGACCTTTTGACATCCACTACAGGGTAGATACCAGTGTGTATCCTATGGTTAACTGTGGGAAAGCCACTGATAATTTTTTTAGCTTTCTAGTCGACATAACACCATTCATGGCATGAGAAATCACCAGGCAAGGTCATAAAGCTCTGATTCTAGGAACCAGGAGTCACAATCCTCATCCGCATCTTTTGCTTCGATCAAAGTAATGCCTTGAGGATTCTCATCATTCCCGAAATCGGCCAATTTCGAGTCTTCATTGAGCGAGGGCCAGCCAGGACCATTTTCTGGGTCTTTGGCGAAATCAGTCCACGTCTTCTGCATGAAGGCACTCAGCGCGATCTGGTTTTCGGTAGCAGTTGCAGCATTGTAGGTTCCAAAAACCTGGGGCAGTTCAGCGCCATGGTATGCGCCTGCATCGTCGTAGGGTGTCAGGTTGGGAAACTCTGGCGAGTACCGGTACCGCCACACCTTGCGGCTGTGGTTTGCGGTAAACTCAGCTAGTTTTGACGTCGGGCAAGTAAATGGAACCCCGGTCATCCACCTGATATTTTTCATCGGCTTAGTTATCCTGCTCAATTGCAATCGGAGATATTATACGCACTTGCTCCAGTTCAAGAAACACGATCTCTCTGACAAGTTTGAACAAAGCGGAAGCACGTTGGTTTCGGCGTCCGAAGACTGAACGTCATCTACCAACACCTGCTGAGGGGGTAAAGCCCTTTTTTCAGCTTCCTTCGCCGTGTTGAGCCTTCGAACATGGGCAAAAATGCTGCCCTCGTTTTTATTCGTGCCGTACATGACAGGAACATCGGCAAAGGTTCCTTTTCTAAGAGGGGGACGGACGTCGTTGAGTGAATTGCCAGACCCGCTGGTTGGAGCAAAAAATAGAGATGTGTTCAGGTACGTGCCGTTATTGGCCAACTCCATGATATCTGCTGCCGATTTGCCTCTCATGCACTCGAGAGTACGACACCCGAGCCGTTCTCGAACTACGACATAATCGTTTCTCAGCGCTTTCCCGAGAAACATTGCCTGCTGCGACTGCAAAATCGCAGCTCGGAAGGGAGGTTGTCCAGGAGGGCCCGGGGGGTTTGCCAGAAGTTGCTTGACCGAATAGCCACCGGCAGACTCCCCGAAAATGGTGATCCTGTTGCGATCACCGCCAAACTGCTCGATATTATCATATGTCCAATTGAGGGCAAGGCGCTGGTCGACAAATCCGGGATTTCGGTCCTTCTTGTCAAGTGAAGAAGCCTCAATGAAACCCAAGACTGTTGTCGTAAGCATTATGTTTTCGGGAATAATAGGGAGATATGTTACGTACTGTTGGTCCGATAGTTGATTGTCACCAGGATGACATCGTGATTGACAGCCAGAGAGGTGCCATTGTAGTTGGCAGCAGAGGCCGAGCCAGTTTGAAGGTTTCCCTTTTCTGCATTAATAGACTGCTCTCAACAACACATAGCCTCCAAGCCAAGGTCAACTTACGCCATGAATGTAGAACATAACAGCCTTTTTGTTATCAGAAGACGCATCTGCAGGTGCGTATACATTCAAATATAAACAGTCCTCGTTTTCCTCTAGCGGAGGATTGTTAATAAGTGCTTCGAGGAAGTCGCGCCCTGGCTTTGCGCCAGTAAATTGCTGGTGGCAGGCATTCGGCAGTTTCTGTGCTAGAAGTGGTTCTTTCCATGATTCTGGCTCTTCCGGGGGTCTCCAACGCAGTTCACCTACAGGGGGTTTTGCGTAGGGAATCCCCAACCAGACATTGGCATATGGATTCCCAGAGGGCACATTGGGAGGAGAGATGGTTCCAACCACCGGACCTGACGAGACGGTGACGGTCGGAGTGGTGGTGGCAGCAGCAGTGCCAACCAGGCCAAGGAGTCCAAGCAGAGTCAACATTCTGGATTGTTCTGCATGGAACTCATATTATGGATGGACCCTCCTGTCAGCCAGCTGCCTTTTTATAGCCCTTTTTTGGCGGGTGTAGGGCACAACAAGCAAGCGGGGTTGAATTCCTGGCATGAACAGATTCAATGGTTGAGTTCGTCATGGATTGATCTTCTAGATGTGATTCAATGTCATGTTGCATCGTCACACTGCAGTCTCCACATCTGATCCACTTTACATGAGTGGCATTTAGCTAGTCTGGCATTCCCGAATTTACTCCAAAGTAATTAGACATTCAGCCAAGAGTCACCCATATACAGACCTAATTCGAACGAGATATTATTGTCTAGCTATTAATAACCTTAAACTATCCAAGTTATACTCGGATCTAATATTTTCTTGACACCCTCATACTCAATCGACTGTGGGGAATCGACCTGGTGGAGAGCATAGTTCTCTCCCTTGCATATTCAGCTCCTGCACGAAAACAGCACTACAGTATTGGTACAGGCTGGTTGAGCTCCAGCCAGCCACATTATGTACTTGTTGCAAATGGCTTAGAGCTTAAATAGTTCAGAATCGTCTCCACACGAATTAGCTCTGCGTGGTTATGCAATGAGACCGTCCGGAGTGATGAGAAATTCCATCAACCGACCCTGTCATCACAATTGATCTCCACTATTCAAAGACACCACACACAGCTCAGAATAAATTTTTGAAAGCGCGTAATATTTTGCAATTGAGCAGTGAATCTGAGTTCACATAGGCATTTATTATAGAAAACTGTGTCAAAACGCATCTATCTATAGTAATTGCGTCTACGTGGCCGCAGTTAAATAATAGTCTGGATGGAAGATGTGGTTGTCTGGAAGACTAACATAATCGGTAAGCGGGATGGCCTAGTAGTAGTAGTAGTAGTAGTAGTAGTAGTAGTAGATTTCATTGACCTGATGTAGCTAGTGTGATGGTTCTGGCAACCCTATGCTATGTGAGAGGGTAATAGTGAGGATCCACCATCCTTAATATTCTGGTCATTTTGGCGTAGCAGCTTACTGAGCGGATACCCCTGCTTAGGCAGGTTGTGACATGGTATTGAGGATACTCTGATTCTGAGTTTGAATCTGGCTACGCGTAAATATTCTACTAGGAAGTGGTGTTCTATTTTGAGAATCTCTTTGTGCTTTGATGTTATATCTTCAGCTTAGAGCTAATCTAGTGCTATTATGATCTGGGGCGGCCAGTACTTCCGTATATTCTGTCACACACAACCCAGCGAGCTGAAATTACAGCCATTATACTTGCACTCGAACATGTCCGGTAAAAGTTCGAAGAACTAGTCATAGGCCCCTAAATCTGAAGGGCAAGTTGGATTCCAGGTATGTCATTGCAGTATAGAGTGGCTGGGCGAGACAGGTCGCTATATCCCGGCGCCGCGAAAAGGGGATTTATACTACCACAGCCAATGACAAGAGGTCGGCTTTGCGACTTTCAGCCTCAACCCCGCGCTTCCAGATCATTTCCTTCCACACATGCTCTGAACACTCGTTTAACTCGTCTACACCATCTCCCCAATCTTTAACTCACACATTCTAGTCGGCCTTTGTTGGTAGCGAACGAAGACTGTTTTTGCTGGCGAAATATCCCAAGTCTCTCAGAGGCGTGGTTGCAGAATACCAGCCGCGATTCCGGTACCTCGGACAGTCTACGCCTTCTTTCGTTGGTGAACGTTTTGGAGAATCGCTGTATGATATACGAGCCCTTTTTGGATCTGTGGTTATGTAACCACTCAACGTTATACAGGTATGAATTCGACTCTCCTGTATTCGACTGTCGACAGACCATAGCCTGAAGATCCAAATGGACCCTCTTAGCACCATTGCATCCACAATCGCTCTCGTTCAAGCCGCCTCTTCAACCTATAAGGCAATCCATCACCTCAGAGGCCTTCCGAAGGAGTTTGATGAAGTTAGCCGAAATCTCCCTCTCGCAGAGGACACCCTGAGCCTGGCCCGTGATCACCTCCAAGGCCAAGCCTTGGATGAATCATCCAGAAAAGCCCTCGAACCATTCGTCAGCGGCTGCGAAGAGAAGGCCAAACAGCTCCAGAACATCTTTGAGAGAGTTGAAAAGGGGGTGAAGAATTCCAAGGATACGTTCGTGCTCGAGCTCTACCGCACTTCTCTGCTTCGCTTTGGCAAGGCACATCGGGTGGAGATCCTGATGCAGGGCATCTTGAAAAGCTTGGACGCATTAGCCACCAATCAGTTGTTTCGAATGGCATCGCAGGGCCAAATAACCAAGCTGAATAAGGCGATGGATCAGCTGTCGAAAGTGAAGTCTTCTGTGCCAGATTCAGATTTCGAGAGTCTCGAAACAAACTTCACACAACATAATGCCTCTGGGGCAACAGGCTATCAGACTGTCAATAGTGGCTCAGGCCAAATAATCAACTCGGGCAGCGGCAAACTGTTTAACGCTCACACTATGAACTTCGGTACGGAATGATGTAGTCGATAGCAAGATTTATGATCAATAGACTGACCTTTCCCTCTTTGACCAATGAAGGCTACAATCCTCGAAATAATATCCTCTAAACCCTTCATACCTCACCATATATGGATAGAAAGAACAGAAATCCAAACCGGGTCTCCGGGACATGTGGGTGGTTCGTAAGCCACACCCTATATAAGCAATGGCGAGAGAGCAGATCGTCAAGCATGCTCTGGGTGTCTGCAAACCCAGGGAGCGGGAAATCCGTCCTAGCAAAATACCTGGTGGACTCCGAGCTTAAGACTACGAATGATAGAACGACCTGTTATTTCTTCTTCAAGGACGATTTTGAGGATCAAAGGAATGCGACAAGCGCCCTCAGCTGTATCCTACATCAGTTATTCTTACATAGGAACGACCTTTTCTCTGACAAGATGGTCGACAGGTTCGAATCTTATAGAGCGGATCGTGCCAGCTCGTTTGATGAACTCTGGGGCATCCTAGTAATGGCATCACAGCAACCGAATGCCGGTGAGATAGCCTGTATTCTTGACGGGTTCGACGAATGCGAGGACCAAGAACGACGCAGGCTCTCTCAAGCCTTGAACGACTTCTACAGCACGGAGAATGAGACAAAGGACATGGCCAACTTGAAATTTCTCGTGACAAGTCGGCCCTATGACAAAATCAGACAGGAGTTCCAGGATATACCTGTCATCTGCCTGAGGGGAGAAAGCGAAGTGGAGATATCGAAAATTGCTCAAGAGATCGATTCCTATATTCAAAAGAGGGTTTCGCGAATTGGACGAAATTTGTATCTAAGCCCAAACGAGGAACAGCTGATCATGCAAAAGCTCCGGGAGGTTCCTAACCAGACATGTCTATGGGTTTCTCTCACCCTGGAGTTGATCGAAAGCGATATCAGCATCAATAAGTCTAAGATACGCACAGCTATGGCTACTTCGTCACTTCCACAAACCATTGATGACGCTTATGAGAGGCTGCTGGCTAAGAGTAGCAATCCTATGGAAGCTAATAAACTGCTGCATATTATTGTCGCGGCAACACGGCCATTGACTCTGGCGGAAATGAACCTCGCGTTGGCACTTCGACAACATCACAGGTCGTAGAGATGAAGACCTCCGTGACAAACTCAGGCCAGAGGGGCGTTTCCGCATGTACGTTAGAGATCTCTGCGGCCTCTTCGTGAACATCATAGACTCGAATCTCTATCTATTTCACCAGACGGCGAAAGAATTTTTGGTCCCTAAACACAATTTTGACCCTAGCGGGGACCACTGCAACCAGTTTGGATGGAAAAACTCACTTAAGCCACCCGAGTCCCATCGCATTCTTTGCAAGATCTGTGTCTGGCACCTGCTTTTCACTGAGTTTGATACTCCACCCCTTGACGACAATCTGGACCGAAAAGTATCCGACTACCTTGACGATCATGTATTCCTTGAGTACTCTGCCACAAACTGGGCTGCCCACTTCCGAGCTTCAGACATCGAAGACAATTCAATCATTGACTCGCTTCGACAAATCTGTGACGCGAGCTCAAGTCGCTGTTTAACTTGGTTCAGGGCCTACTGGACAAGAATATACACCGATTTCCCTCAGAATTTCACAACCCTCATGATTGCCTCCTATTTCGGAATTGAGCAGATTGTAAAGCCTCTGCTTGAAAATGGCGATGTTGAAGTGGATTCCACAGATAGTATTTATCGACGGACAGCGCTTTCGTGGGCTTCAGAAAACGGGTTTGACGGTGTTGTAAAGTTATTGGTCAAGCGTCCGATTTCCCTCAAAGCTATACTTAAACTATCATTCCCAGCAAACGCGAAAATTGATACCAGAGATATATACGGCCGAACACCGTTATCATATGCGGCTTGGAATGGTCATATAGCTACTGTCCAGCGGCTGGTCAGGGCAGGAGCCAGGGCCGACTTAAAGGATGAGATTGGAGGAACGCCAATATCCTATGCCTTTTGCACCGGACATGACTCTGTAGCCAGCCAACTAATAAAGGAAACTCAGACCGATTCCGTGGACGAGATACGTCGGGAATTGCTCTTTTCTGCTGTCAAAAAGGGTTTCGAACCTATTATAAAACGTCTACTGGACAGTTGTGCCGACATTAACGCCAAGGACAAACATGGTCAGACGTCGCTTTGGTATGCTACCCACCAGCGTAACGGGGCCATTATCAAGCTGCTGCTTAAGAATGGTGCCAATATCGAGACCAGGGACAGGGTATGGTCAGACGCCCCTTTTATATGCTACTGAAAAGGGTGATGAGGCCATTGTCAAGTTGCTTTTGCGGGCCGCTGCCGATATTCAAGCTGCTGGTTGAGGGGGGTGCCAATGTTGATGCTGAGGACAAGGACGGTCAGACACTGATTTTCTATGCCTCTCGCCAGCGTAATGAGGCAATTGTCAGGCTATTGACTGGAAGTGTGCCAATGTCGAGGCCAAGGACAAGGACGGTCGGACGCCAGCAAATATTGCTAGTGCCTAGTTTCCTTCCCCGTCGCGACCCCTATGATCAACGCGTTCGAATCGATCAAGTTCGGGCTTACGGTAGGGATTGGTGGCGGAATTCTGTCGAAGATTAATCTGGATAATATAGTAGTTAGCTATCCTGTTATTGACTATTCCGGGGTAGTATAATGGGATATGGGGAAGCTGGAATAGAGTGAGTGCTTGGAAGACCCGTTGTTAGTATCTGAGAGGGTGCTTGGGACTCTGAGAGAACTCTATTTCCTGTCTAAGTTGTGGTAGGCGATCATCACAATTGTCACATATCTTCTTGGTTTGTGGGTCATTATTCTGGTAAATGAGGAGAATAAGCAGTTATCGGAGAAGGTAGAGGGAGCAAGGTCCTAAAGAGAAATCAGGGCCCACTATGTCTAAGAGCTTCCGGGAATAAAGTGGTTAAGGATGTCTAGTCTTGAGAGTCTCTTAATATAGCATTTAGCAGGAACTTGCTGTGTGTAGAGATGGAGGCAGTTGGGCTTATGAGTAACTTCCCATGTATCGTTATCCGAGGCATTTGTGACTTTGCGGACTCGCGAAAAGTGCGGCACCCAGTTTGTGTCGACAATTATAGCTACATTGGGCTCACAGCGTGTGGAAAGATGGTACTCAGTACAACCGTGCTTGATTACCTTACAGAGGGAACTAATGGTCTTATCCTAGCTTCTTCTTTAGCTTCAATTATTTCACAAAGCAGACCTTAAGTGGCATTTTGTGATTGCTTGCTTTCTAGTTTTATTATTTGATTTGTACGATTAGGATGGTTTATATGCGTTGAACCTATGCTCAGATTCGGTTTAGTGGGTTCAACAATTGCAGTACTCCTGCCTGACAAATTGTCTAGTAATATAAATAAGCCTGAATTGTTTACTCGTATGTACCTAAATTGCGTTAAACTAGCGTAGTATTTACTTTCGACCCACCCGAGTTAGCTCCTTGGAGCGGCAAAAAAGTATATAACCGCCAACATTCCCAATCTTTGTCTGTACACTTATATCTAACCATGCATCCCCTCTCCAACATTTCTGGAATTTACCAAAAGTCTCATAACATTATCATAGCGCTACTCGTCCTTTGCCATTATGGCTGCTTTTAAGCAGGCGGGTCAGTACCTCACGCGCATTCCACCGGCGACTTACTCTGTTGCGGCATCAAGGGTCCCATTGGCTTATGACTTGCATAGTCCAAGGGAATCCGGTCTCCACGGGAATACCACACCCATAATTTTCATGCATGGATTCCTTGGGTCGAAGAGAGAAAACAGGAAGGTGAGCAAGTAAGTCAGCTTCTCTCTCCAGAAAATCATCAGCACATTTTTGTCAGACTGCTGGATGTAGTGCTAATTTAATTCTTTCATGGAGGCTACTCTCAAATGATCTATCAAAACAGGTCTTCACTGTGGTATTTACTTATACTTTCCAACCCATGCCTTTATGCTTTCCGGCCACTGAGAGTTGCGTAGGATCTCCGGAACCATGGCGATTCGGCCCATCATCCGAAACATGACTACATGGAGATGGCCCTAGATGTAGCATCCTTCATGGAGAGCCATGGCCTTGAGAGAGCCATATTGATCGGTCATTCTATGTGAGACTCCAATCCACTGAATAGCTGCCGGCATTCTTCGAGCTAACGCTTTGTTAGGGGCGCCAAAACTGCTTTAACACTAGCTCTTCATGCACCGGATCTCGTATCCGAAGTTATAGCGATTGACAACTGTCCGGTCCACTTGCCATTGACAGAAGAGTTCCCGAGATATCTCAGGGCAATGGCAAAAGTGAGGGATGCCAAGGTCAAAACCCACCGTGAAGCCGAAACGATTCTTAAAAGCCACGAAGAAGTAGTTCCTTTCTTATTCCTTAAAAAGCAGAATATCATGTACTAACTGTTTGAAATAATAGTCTCCGTCTGTGCGATTATTTCTACTGAGTAATTTTGTTAAGGACAGCGACTCCCCTTACCTGAAACTTCGTCTTCCGTTAGAAATCCTAGAGAGTGCATTGGGTCCATTGGGCGATTTCCCGTACAAGGATCAACCAGTGAAATTCCACAAGCCCTCTCTATTTCTTCGGGCACTTCAGAGTCATTATATTCCGGAAAGTGCATTTCCTCTAATTTCTTCTTTTTTCCCTCACTCGCGGATCGTTGATATAGATTGTGGGCACTGGATTGTCCAGGATCGACCAAGGGATTTCAGACAAGGTTAGTGAGATTACTCATTCTCCCAGCCCCTTACTGTATTGTATAGTCATTATTTGCTAATATCTTTCAACAGCTGTTGTTGAGTTTTTGCAAACTAAATCCTAAAGATTTTATGCCTTATAAATTATAGAGCATGGGACGATCACGCATACCTTGCAAAGAAAGGGCTCCTTGTTATATGACACCAGTAAAAGTTCTATTCTAGTCATCTAGTAATGCAGGCACATTGATTGAGATTGCCCAAGAGAGCTGGTTATAAACGGCTTCACACACATAGTAAAAGCTGGTAGCTCACCTTGTAACACAAACAAATTTTAGGTCATATAGCCCGTAGTAATCGAGTCAGGTCATGAATGTCTCCAGAGAGAGAATGATTTATGCACAATTCCCAATATGTTAGTGTAGGTCTCCGGACGACTCGCCGAGAAAGGAAAAAGTGAAACTACTGTCAGGATCTATGGTCAAAATGGAGGTAAGATGGTACCTCTTGAGGTTAACAGCAGATGTTAAGTGATGGCGGCCCCTCAATCGTTATGATTGGTGTTTTCGAGTCTGAAAAACAACGAACTGCACATGAAGTCCACGTTAGGCCAAGATGTCGATCACGGCGGTTTCCGGGGGATTCTGACTTAAGGCGGCAACGGATCCAGGCGCAGCAAACAAAATGGGTAAAAAAAAAAAAAAAAATAAAACAAAATAAAACCTCAAAAAATACATACAACAGCTGGGATTCGCTGGTGGTCACCCACCCAACTACTAACCAGCCGGCGTGTGGCTTAAGTACGGCTGAGCGGACGGGAAGCCCTGTTTTCCACACCCTATGGTCGTATGTGCTAGAAAATAGGAAAAGCTTGTATTATATGCATCAATTGATATAGTAGACATTTTCGAATTTTCGACATGGCTAAACTCTACCCCTCTTCTTTACATTGTCACACTCGGTTTTATATACAATGACAGAGACCCCTAAGCCTTCATAAACCAATGAAGCTCACGGCAAACTTCCTATTCCTGAGCTGAGCTGAATACAAGCATCATGAAGTCTGATTATTGGCTGTGGTGAGCCTACCAACAGCCGAGTTAAAATATATATTGACGGTATCGAGGGCGTTATCAAGGCCACCTTATGTTGGAGGCATGAACTTCTAAATGAGTGTTGAGAATATTTATTTTTTTAGCAAAGCATTGTAACTTCAGGACAGAGAGATACGTCAGGACTAGAACCCAGAAGTTCGGCGAACGCCATTAATCAGTGTCCTGGAATATCCACTCTATCTGGACAAAACGTATTAACGGACAATGACGTCGATAAAATGACACTCGTCTCCTTTTTGTAATGATAAATTGCGGTAGGATGAATATTGGAGAGCTTGACCTCAATGTCTTCCGTGTATAGAATTTTATCCGGCTAACCACATTGACGCAATATATTGCCTATTAGAAAATGGTTTAATACACCTAAAATGCTCTTGACTATTTAGGTTTGAGAAATAAAAGTCTACCAGTATTCACTGAAATACCCAACGGACTATCGTTGTAGGCTCTGATTTAAGTCCCAGTCCTACAAACGAATATCACTTGTCAGTTGAAACACAGCCTTGATACCTATATGATCTGTAACCCAGGCCTTTTCAAAGCCTAGCGCCACCAACTTGTCTCTCTGCTCTTTTTTATTCTCTACAACTTCAACATCAGCGCCAAACCTGTTGAAACCCAACAGCTTTATTCCAGCGCCGCAGTAGTACGCCTTGTCCATGCGCGAGCAACCAAAGCGCTGCCGTAAGTCTGGCAATGCCTGCTGTCCCCAGGTATACCCCTCGTCGCTATTCTCGAGCCCGCCGAGCTCGAGATATGCGTCTTTGAGGCCGTTGTCTGAGTGGAGAGAAAGGTCAAATGGCTGGATAGCGTTAAAGTCGCCTGTGGCTACCGCACCCACGGCATCGCCCGCATGCATCTGCGATGCAATAACCTGCATCTGAGCCGGACGCAGCGGCGGCTCAAGAGCGAGCGATTCGAGGTGCGTATTGCAAAGGCGTAGCTTCCTGCCAGACGCGGTGACATCGACAAATAGTGCATCACGCTCCATCTGCGTCTTGGAGTAGTGGAGCCGGAAGCATGATGCTATATCTAGCCGACGATCAACCAGTGTGGCTGTACCGTAGAGGCCAGACTCCCAGGCAGAGCTGTCGAGGTCGGTCATGTAGAAACCGTCCCGGACCCACTGCTTCTGGCTGATCGCTACGAGATCTGAGGGGACACATTCCTGCAGGTTAATAATGACGGCGGTGGTTGAATCTGTCCTCAGTTCGCTCGTGAGCTGTTCGTGCAGATGAGCCAGGGCAGCGTCCATCCGCTCATCGGGGAAGGGCAACATAAAGTCAATGTTCCAGCTGTATACAGCCAGCGTGGAGATGCTCGTCTGAGATCCACTGTCGCTGGAAGTTGCTGGCTGCCATTCTTTCTTGTCGTTGCTCCAGGCATAGCAGGGCTGAGGCCATGGCTCGTCGTGTTTCCATGGAATCGAGCTTGGTTGTTTCTTTAGAGCGGTGGCCATCTGGATGGCATTTTGAACTAGCTTGTCCATTATCGGCGGTGTTTTGAGGCAGACGTTGAAAGGCTGGAAAGTTTATAATATGGACAGAACGTTAAAGATATTGAAAAATGGCATCTCCAATCGGCGTATGAGCCCCCACTACTCCGCACGTTCCGCGTGTCATGCGGGGACATATCAAGTCCCAAGAAACACTTCAAGCTACTCAAGACACAATAGTCTCATCCCCTGCTCTTCATTTTTTTTGTTGTCAATTGATCAGTTTTTGTGGCATTGCTTAAGAAATTTGTCGCGTCGGAGATGTCGAGTTTCTCCATCTCGCGATCATCTTTACTTTTCATTTTCCATCGACTTTGAGCTTATTTATGTTGTATTCCCTAGTTATTCTGCTCGAACCCGATGCCCGCACTTTTTGACCTTTTCACAGATTTCGAGATCCATGAGCAACAATGCTCGACACCGCCAAGCTCTGCATTTGAAAAGGTTTCCGGGGTCGACGTTCAGCACTTCATGAGCTTGTGTGGATCGTCGCGACTCAAGTATGAACGGCTAGACGAATTTTGTCTCAGAATTGCCCATTTGATGAGCTAGTATTCGCACATAAGCAAAGGCTGGCCACACTGAGTTGGCATTTATACAAATGCCTTGCGAGTCCCAGCCCACTAGATTCTTCTACAAGTGCTGTTAGTTGTACCTGGGTCTTTGCCCTTGGGTACTGTGCCTTTCGAAGAGGACCAGTCAAAGAGGAATACCGGGCTGTATCAATTTGAGAGGTCTATGAAACTATCGAAGGATAGGATGCTAACATTTTGACAGTGCCTAGAAAAGAATCAAGGAAAAAGTGGACAGTATAAGAAGATTTTCTCGGTTACTTGCAGATGGGAAAAGGAAGTTTCAGAAAAAAAAATAAATAAATAAAAATTTAATTTTACCCCCCTAATAGATGAGGGGCATCCGTCGGTGAACATGCAAGTGGTGCCAAAACGAGAAGGTGTTGCCTTTCACCGGCTGACATGGGTCCACGAATTTAGAGACAATGAAAGTAGCGCTTGACAAGGATATTGAAACTATTCATGTACGTCCACTACTGGTACACCGGTGGAGGATGCAGACTCTACCCGAGCCAACCAGCTCCCAAGAAGGCTAAAACGACCACCTTCCTGTTCTACTTTCCTCATTGGCATTCCAGTATGCAAAATGACCGAAAGCAGTGAGATTCGTTAATATGTAGCTTATAGGAGATGCTCATTCGATCGTGGAGAAACCATCAATGTTTTCAATGTTCTCATCTTACTGATATCAATGATATTAGGGTTGCTTGTGAGTTCAATGTGTTACATGTAGTATTTCTCTTTATTGCTTTTTATGGGGACGAATTGGTTTTTTTTTTTTTTTTTTTTAAATTTTACCGAGGTTCATATTTGCATGTATACACAAGTATAAAAGCTTTAATTAGGTATGTACATGTACAGATGCTCGTTTTTATATTTACATCTATGTATACAAAAGGCCAAATTAAACCTCCGCCTCAGATCCTTTGGCACGTTCATAGTACCAAATGGCTCCCTTACTATGCGCACACGTCGTGTCACTTCCCACAGCATCCGCATCCACAGGACGCACATTCATATCCTGCGGACGTCCCTTGGCATGGAAATAATAATATACTTCATCCAACACAGTGTACCCACCATCCAATGATCCTTTGCCGGCCTTGGTCTCGTTGAACCGCGGACCAGTGCATCCCAAATACGGCACGGCGCCAGAAGCCTTGGTCAGCGGCCACTGGAGCTCGTCGAGCGTGTAGGATGTCTTGTTGGACGGGGTGATACCCGCTTCCGCGAGCCAGTCGTATGTCGGATGGCGACGGAAATAGGCGACGGCGGTTTCAAAGAATTCGACGACGTCCGAGTGAGGAGCTGCCTTGGGTCCGTAGCAAGGAGTATCAAAGGTGGAGTAGCAGGTGGCGTGTTTGGAGAACTCGTGGGCCCAGAGGTTCTTGCTCGGCGCGTTCTGGTTGATCCAGTACTTGCTCATCCAGGAGAGAAGGTCGAATTTGCCAAAGGGGTGCAGGAAGGTGTCAATTGAGGGGCCCTTGTAGGGAGGGACGGGGGTTCCTTATAAAAGAAAAAAAAATCAGTGACCTGCCTGCCATCTTCACGTGAAGGTAAACTCACCACTGGCATCACCCGTAGTAGTGTTTGGCGACGGGGCCGGGTCGTACTGGCGATCAAAATCGCAGTATTGCGTATACGAGCCATTGCAGAAATCAGGCCACAGGCCATGAAGCGTCCAGCTATTGGCAGGCAGCAGCTGGCCCTCGGACTCGAGCCCAGTGTACGTGCTCCAGAACTGCGTGGCCAGGAACATGCCGCCAAAGGTCTCGGAGCAGCAGGTGTCGACGAGGTCGGGCTGCGCGTTGGCCGAGCACGACCAGATGGGGTCCTCTGTGGTACATTGGGTTAGCTGGATTGTAAACAATACGAGGGATACAAGTCAAGCTCACGCAAGACGCAGGAATGGTTCAGGTTACTCTCGCCATACAGCGAGGCTGAGACGGCGCCGCACAGCGCAGCAGAAGCAAGAATGCCCTTCATCGTGTCAAATTGCTTTGCTTTTCACAAAAAAGGAAGAAAAAACTTCAGCTCTCACGTTGCGAAGTTGCTTGAATTTATTTTATCGCGGAAATCGCAGAACCAACACGTGCGCCGCAGAGCTATGTAACGTCGATGTGTGCTGCGATTGGCTGGCCTCGGCAGCGGCGGCCATGTGCGCCGGCGATTGGCAGATAAGCCAGATAAACCAATTTGGGTTGAGGCTGTTGACAGAAGGGCTAGAATGGGCATGGAAGAGCTGCGAAGTTGATCAGGGCAGACTGGGATAGGTCTTGGTTAGGCGGACGCAAGTCACAAAACGGCGTTGGCAACGTGACTGACCTACGCCCAAAGGGGAAGCCACCTGCCTTTTCTGACAGTTCCTGGAGCCCCGCATCCCACCCCTCTCGACTTCACCTGTCACTCCAGTTTATCCGTTTACGGAGTAAATAATATCTACGATCAATATGACAGTCTCCGTGGGAATCCTCTCTATCGGAGACATGGGCCTGGGCATGGCCCGGCTGCTCCAGGCCCACGGCTACCGAGTGCTGACCGTGGCTGCTGGCCGCAGGTATGTCTATGTTTGTTTCTTGCTATTACTTCTTCCATATGCTGAATCGCATAGCCAAGACACCGTCGACCGAATTAAAAGGGCTGCCATCGAGGCCCTTCCCACAGACCAGGATCTGGTGGTTCAGGCAGACTACATTCTCTCGATCGTGCCGCCGCGAGACGCTCTGGCAACGGCGCGGCGCGTCCAAGAGGCCATTCAACTCGCAGACACGCTGCCTCGACGAGCAGAGCGAGGGGGCGCCACGGCAAAGCCGTACTTTTTTGACCTCAACGCAATATCCCCGCGCTCAGTCCGGGAAATCGCAGCGCTGTTTTCCGATGAAAAGGAGGATGTTCTTGCTCACTTTCTGGATGGCGGTATCATTGGCAGTCCCCCGTCTCTCGACACTTCCAGTCAGACGTGGAAGAGACCGAGTGTCGTCATGTCCGGCTCGGTCGAACTGCCGGCCACGTTCAGCGCGCTGGCCGAGACGCTGAACATGAAGATGGTCGGGCCCAAGATCGGCTCGGCCTCGGTGCTCAAGCTGTCGTTTGCCTCGCTGACCAAGGGGCTGACGGCACTGACCATCCTCTCCTTTTCGACCGCGCAGGCGGAGGACGTGCTGCCACAGCTGCTGGAGCACCTGAACGAGTACTCGCCCAGGGCAGGCGCGTCGAGCACTGGAGGCATCACGGGCATGGCGCCCAAGGCGTACCGCTGGGTCGAGGAGATGCGGGCCATTGGCGAGGCGTTTGACAGCGAGGGACACTGGGACGGAGTCGGCAGCAGCGTCTATGGAGCGTTTGCAGAGGTGTACCGGCGGGTTGCTGAGGACACGGTGCTCGGGCAGGAAAAGGTCGGCCAGCGACAGCGCGGGCAGACAGCGGAAGACGTGGCCAGCATTGTAGCGGCAGCGAATCTCGACCACAGATCGAATTCAGTCAGTCATAGTCAGATCAGGGGGGGACCTCATTAGTTAATTCTTCACAGTTCAGTATATAAGTCACGTGCACAAAAGTCACGCGACCTGGCTCACCGCTTACCTCATCGACGATCCCAACCACGGCGGGAAAAAGCCAAACGGCCAGCAGTTCTTAATTGATTCGTTACATTGCACCGAGGAAGGGAGAGACAGGACGATGGGCCGCAGGATCGCGATCCAAGCCACGAGTCAGAGAGGCGCAAAGGGTGGAACCGCGTCGTATCGAGCAGAGTCAGTAGGTAGTTGACGCCATAGAACAGGTACATGGGTGTATAGACAAGCATATGCAAGCGTATGTATACAGGAACAAGGAACATATACACTATAGACACACACGCCCTTTTGCATGTTCTCTAGGAAGAATAATCCGGATGATGATCGAAAACCACACTCTCACTGAATGCTGCACAAATAAATTAATTGATTCCCATCGGCCTTCTCCGTCCACAGCGCAAGACAACTCTTGCAAGACACGACGTCTTGTTCAAGCTCGATTGGCACAAAATCACGACATTTCCCCATCACATTCGGCCATCGCCCTAGCGCTGCTAACAGCCTAGCGGGCCCCGGCGGGAGCGCAGCTGGGTTAAGATCAGCCAGTTGGCGCAGCGCTGGCCCGCCCCGGCGCCGGGATCATAGTATTGCCGGGGCCACGCCGTGCTGCCCGCTTGCCGCTGCTGGCGACGCAGACGCTGGCCTGCGTTGACGACTGCAGGCTGTCTGCAGGTCTGGCATGCCCCCCGCCCAGCAAATCCTATAATATTAAGCAAACGCAAAACCGCAGGGGACCGCGCGCTCTCCCTATTCGAGCCTTCTTTCTCGTGCTTTTCCTTGTTCTGTCTCGACCCCTACGCCATGGCGGATGACCGCCGCCAGCTGCCCTCTCAACCGCTGCCAGCTCAGGCTCAACTTCAACCTCACCACCCACCTCAGCAGAATCAACCGCAGAGCCAACAACAGCAGCAAATCCAGCAGCAAGTTCAGCAGCAAGCTCAACAGCAGCAGCAACAGCAGCAGGCGGCCCTCAGCTCCGCCCGTCTGCAGCATTTCAACTATCTGGCGCCTTCGTCCCAAGTCTCTGTTCAGCCGTCCGTTCAGGCTCAACAGCAGCAGCAGCAGCAGCAGCATTATCTGGGCCTGTCTGCTCCCGAGCGCCGCCATTATTCGTTCGACACTGACCGCGACTCTCGTCGCTTTTCCATGAGCACGACGCTCAACATGGACTACGACCAAACCGAGGGCTTAGGTGGCCTGTCTGTGAGTTCGTACGAGAGCATCGACGACGACCGCAGCGAGCCGGCCATTCGTGGCTACCACTTTAGCAGTAAGTCTTTCTATGTATTCTTTCTATTTATAGTTTTCTTTCTACTCGTCCTTGTGTTGTTGTTGTCTTGTATGCCCGGTTGCTTCGTTGCCGTCGGCCGTGGGTTCTCTCTCACTCGGCTGTGTTCTTCCCCTGTGCGCCCTCGCGTCCCTTGCCCTCATGTCGCCCAACTGAGGACTGCGGGCTCAGTGTAACTTTGTGCATTTTCATGACTCCATTCTCAAAAAAATGATGCAATGCATTTGAGCCCCAGCTCGGCCGATGCAAAGCTGCGCTTTCCGCGAGCACGTCATCTCAGGCCCGGATTGCCTGTACTGTGTGAGGTGTCGATCCTCCGGACAAGTGCTGAAAGCTTATTCTCGTTCTCGACCTTCATATCTTCCTATCGTCGTTTCTTCGTTTCTTTTTTTTTGGTGCTGCAATGTCCTACTCACACCCTCCAGGCGACAAACACATCAACTATCCGATGCCCGAGCAAGTGCTGCCCTACTCGGCGTCGCCACTGTACCCGTCAATCCCTTACCAGATTGACGAGCTCGGCCACGCACCCGGCAACTACACGCCGTCGGATGTGTCGTCGTCCATCTCGCCGCCCAACGGCCAGATCGGCAACAACAAGTACAGCACTGTGCCCTCGGGCGACCGGCTCGCCTCGGCCCTGGGGCTGGAAGAGCAGTCGCGCATGACCGCCGACGAGGACAAGCGCCGCCGCAACACCGCCGCCAGCGCGCGCTTCCGCGTCAAGAAGAAGCAGCGCGAGCAGGCTCTCGAGCGCACGGTGCGCGAGGCCAGCGAGATCAACGCCTCGCTCGAGGCCCGCGTGGCCCAGCTCGAGATGGAGAACCGGTGGCTGAAGAATCTGCTTACGGAAAAGAACGAAAACCTGAATTCGCGCATGCCACCGCCGCCGCCGCCCGAGAACAGCTTGCCCTTGACGCAGACGGATCCCCATGCTGCAGGGAACCAGAAACCGATCCAGCCGAAGCGAACCGTTGGAGTGGGCACTGACAATTAGTTTTCTCTTTTCTTTTCTTTCTGTCTGTATTTCATCCTATGTCTTTTTTTTTATCTTCTGCAATTATTTCCCCCCGAGGAATCAGGCTCGGGCACCAAAGGAGTTTTTGGGGATTTTGACCATTTTGACCATCTTGACTGATTCATCGCTGGATTATATTATTGCTTGGGTATACTCTTTAGGATTCTTCTCAGGGGATATATGTACGACGACATGAATGTGCATACTGTGACCGAGGTTGCAGTTACGAATCTTTTATTTTGTTCGTATCCGCGTATTTCGTAGAATGGTAGTTGGCAGGTGAACGTGATAGGTAAGCCACGACGAGCCAATCATGGCGGGGATATTGTCAGCTCAGGTCAGGTCAGCTCGTAGAGTTGATAAATTTCAGGTTGGATAATTCCTGTGAGGATTAGTAGGGAAATCCTTGAAATATATTTGCATCTGTCCGGAACGAGGGTAATTGATTAATTGTCATTTCTAGCAAATACGGGGTAATTATTTATGAGTAGCGGTCTATCACCGTCTGTCAATCTCACGGGGGGGTGTGTGTGTGTCTCTTGCCAAGACCAACACTTCATCTTCCAACACTGGAAAAGTAAGAATTGCAGTGCAAGCGATGCACAAATTCGTCGCCCACAATTACCGCCACCAATTCCCATCCCCGTCTCCCTCTACATCAACATCTCTACCAGGACCGGTGTCGTCGCGTCGCTCAGCATGCGACCGCTGCCGCGCCCAGAAACTGCGCTGTATCCGCGATGTCTCCTTGTCTGTAGAATCCGGGGCAAACCCTGGAACTAGAGATGGGGGGTGTCGACGGTGTTTGAAAATGGGTGCAGAGTGCACAACAACTACACCAGCAGCATCAGTAGTAGCAAGCACTGGATCCAGCAGGAGGAGTACAAGTAGTGCTAGGAGAGGAAGAATGATGCAGCGGCAGCCGGAAAAGACGACGTCTGATCTCGAAAATCATATACCTGGAGAAACCAACACAGGCACCAGGACAGATAATTGGCTATCCTGGGATCTCCCCAGTTTGACCAGCCTCGAATCAACAGATACCGAGATGCAAAATTTCCACAGCGATGCCCAAGCTGCTGCTGCTGGTGTTGATATACTCCCTCCAGGAGATTTAGCAGACTTTCAAATATTCGATCCGATGCTATTTGATACTAACGACAACAGTCTTTTTTTGCAAGACGAGGATGGTTATAATAATTATGCAGCACAGACAGCACAGAAAGAGCAAGCAGACAGCACAAAAGAAAATGACAAAAAACAGGAAAAAGACGAAATAAACATGCACACCATTGCATCTACCCTAGAGAAATACTTGCAGCAACTCAACGCCGGTCCACCGGAGATAACACTTTCCAAAATCCTGTTTACAACATCGCTAGGAAACGAAAAAGAAGAAGAAGAGAAGAAAAGCTGCCAGCGTGCACACACCGTCGACTCCATCCTCCAACACACAACACATTTCATCAACCTTCTCAAAGCCGATAAAAGTCCTGCTAGCCCAGCAAAACCAAAAGCAGAAATCAGCACCGAAACACTCCTCCGCACGCTCGCCATATACACAACCATCCTCAAACTCTTCCTGATCCTATTCGCGCATATCCACGATTTTCTGCACGATGCTATTCACACTCCTACTGCCACTACCACTACTAGCACCACTGGCATGTCCCCCGGAAGCAAAAACAAAAATAATAAAAAAATTGCCGTGATAGAGCCCGTGCCAGATGTGCAATTCATCGGGTTTGACATTCGTTCGTCGCTCTTCCCTCTTTTTTTTTTTTTTTTTTTTTTCCTTCTGTTTTCTGGAATAATGTGCTAAGTAATATGCTAATATTTGTTCGGATAGAATCAGGACATTTGCAGGTAACTCTATTTATGCAGATCGTCATACATCTGATTCGATCCATGGAAAGCCTACTGGGCATCTCTTTGACGCAGCATGTACTTGACGACAAGCCCACCATCACAGCCACAATGGTCGACGACGACGATGACGTAAATGATGGGGTGGCAGCGATTATAGATGCGATTATGCACAGAGAAGCTCAAACAATTCATCATGTAGATGCTATACGTGGATATGGTGGGGTGCCGGCGTTAAGAAAAGAGATGGATGCTGTTAAACAGCTGCTGGAGCAGATTCCCCTGTAAGAATTTAAAAAAAGATCTCTGTACATGTAGATTCAAATACAGTGTTTCTATTATATACCAATGCATTGCTAGCAATTAATTCAAACTATTAGTTGTATTAGACTAAGCAAACAATGTCCCAGTCGTACATTAATAAGTACACGAAAATGGACCACTAAGAAAAGCATTAATCCAGGCCCCAGTTTTGGACGTAGCTGTAGTAGGAAGTCGACTATAAGCAAGGTATAGACATTAGTCATGATCAGCAGCTCTCATTATTAGGCCGCAACAGGCTCGCGCTCCTCGGTGCGCCCGCGGTGCTCGCCATTGGCGCCGCTGTGTGTGATGCTTCCGTCGTCCTCGACCACCCCGTCATCGCTGACGTCGTCAACATGGTAGTCGGCATGCTGGTCGGCGGGAACCCATTCTTGCTCTTTCAAAGAGTCCTGGGCATCGTCCTCGACGCCTCGCTTGATGTTGTTGGCGCGACGCTGAGAGAGTGTGCGCGATCGTGTAGACAGATTCGACCGCACAGCGGCGCTCGAGGTCACCCAGTTGGTCAGTGCATCCTCGCAGTCCTGGATGATCGCTTTGCTGGCATCGTAACCGTCGTATGCCTGGCGCGTCTCACCAGGGGTGACCGGAGTATCGTCGACAAGCTCCAGCAGGTGCTTTCCGTAGCCGGCAATAATGGCAATCTTCTCGCAGTGCTCACGCAGGGCGTCAAACTGGTAGGTGAACGCCGCCTTTAATTTCTCGCGCGTGATGTTGGACAGCTGGGCCTCGGCCACCAGCGATTCTGCCTCTGCACGAACCAATTCCTGCTCGAGCACGACAATGCGGGGAGAGTTGGGGTCCTTGTACTTGAGCTTGGCGATTTCGTCGGTGATTTTCTGCTTGCCTGTAGGATGTTAACCCTGACGAAGAAAAAAAAAAAAAAAAAAAAAAAGAGGGTAACGTACGGTCTCGGCTGGGCTGCACAGATGCCTCAATGTTGCGAATGCTCTTGATCGTGAGACGGTACTGGTCGTAGCGGTCGACAAACTGATCCTCCAATTCTCCAATCTCGTAGATCAGCACGCCGAGCTTATCCGTGACATCCGACACATCCTCGTCGCAGGCCTCGCCCCATATGGATAGTTGTTGCTGCGACTGTCAGTAGATGAAACAAAAGCAAAACAGAGTATAACGTACGGCAACCTCCATGCGCTCGCGGCCGACGAGCTCCATACTCCGCATCACGTTCTTTTCCATCTTGACGAGCTGCGACAGCTTCTTGGCCAGGTCCGGCCCAAAGGCGCCGGCGGCGTTCTTGCGAAAGGCATGGCCTATACGACCCATCTCGGTCAGCAACGTCGTCGCGGAGGATTCTCTGCAGCGCCAGCTGCGCGTTCCGGAGCGTCCGCGTCCAGAGAGGCCCGATTCGTCTGTACGTGGCATTGAAGCAGACGGTTTTCGATTGGCGAAACAGCAGAGGGGCAGGAAGAATAGATAAAAAAAAAGACACTTCGAATTTTGTTTATGGTTGGAACTCACCAAAGTTGCTTTTGCCAAAGAAGCGTCCGGACTTGGTGCTGGACGAGGGCGGGGGCGGGTTCTCGAGCTGCGAGGCAGTCGGAGCGCGCGATGCGCGCATAGAGTAGGTGCGATGCATGTCTGCGGTGGATTGCCTGCGAGGAAGCGACGGGCGAGAGCGATGTTAAAATGGTCGAGCAGGACTTTCGTCTGGCACCGGGGAAGGAGTGATTGAGTGACGTGAAGGTGATCGCAGGCGGGGAGCAGGCGGAAAGCCAAAAGGGGTGCGTGTGCTGGTTTGCTCGGGAGAATCGATTTGAACCAAAAGGACCGACCAAGCGATATCAATCCAGACAGTGAAGCAAAAGTAGCACACACGAGATTGGGAAAGAAAAATCAGATAGACCACGATGCCCGGATCGGTGATGCTATAAAAGAAAGACGAATGCCAGCGATCGCCAGCCAGAGTGGGTGACGTCGTGGTCGCAAGCGGGTTTGCGGCTGCCCGAAACAGCGGCCCCCACTGTGCCGCAGCTTTTTATTGGATGGATCTGTTAATGCCCCACTATCTGGCCTTGGCGCCGTGCTCTGTGCTGCTGCTTTCCTGGTGAACGATTAGTCTCGCTGCTGTCGACGCATGTTGAGTCGAGACAAGTCTCCAATTGATCAGCTGGCGATCGCGCCCATGCAGGAACACGCTATCTAGGGCCAATTCTGCCACAATTGCTTGAGTCCTTACTTCCAAGTACGTGCAATTCCAACGATGCAGCGACTTTCCTCCGCCGTCGACGACGTCATCACTGCAGCAACCACTACGTATACTGTAGTACTGCACGACGTCATCTGCTCACCGCCTGCTGCAAACTTTGGCGGCCCTTATGGGTTTGCACTAAGCCCGATCGGGGGAGCTTCTCATGTCGCGCTGCACAGCCTCAATTCGGGCGCAAAGCTGGCTTCCCTATCTGGGGTGGCTGATTGCCTGATTGGGAGATGGATCGGCAGCCTCCTCCTCCGGGACAAAAATGAGCCTGCTTGGTTGCGTCGTCAGTGCTTGTTTGGGGCTAGTGTGGCCAGTAGTTGGGTTGGAGACTGCCTATTGGGCAATTTGCGGGTAGTCGTGGCTGATACTGCTCGGTGTTGATTGGTCAATGGCAGCGGCTAGGGCGCTCGCGCTGCCGTCAGCCATGGTTACCCCCCATTGGGACGCCGTTACTCTGTACATACAATCACCAATGGTCAGGACTGCATTTTCAGGCTGGTTCGAGTGAAGCCCCATGTTCTCCAGTGTCTAGCGTAGAAACTCAATATCAACATCATAACAAGACAGTACTCTATCTACAGTGTAGGCGCTGAGCACATATGTAGTGTCAAACAGTAGTTCAATGCATAAATGGGTATCTAGTGGTTACATGTATTGTTGTATCTCATCCATCACCTCTTTTTCTCTTGCCTTTTGCGTCTCGGCCTGGCCGTTTCGCCCTGAACTTGCTCTGGCTCGGTCTCCGGCTCTTGTGCTGCTCGCTTGCGACTTTCTGCCTCAGCCCTCAGGCGCCCCAACGCCTTGTCCATGCGGCTCTTGCCCTGGGCGCGCACTCGCGGGGCAAACGCCCCTGCACCCAGAGTGCCGCCGACAAAGCGCGTGATGTTGGCCTGCGTGCCTTCCTGCTCGCGCTTGTTCATGTCGCGGATCACTGGCACCAGCACCTCGTCCGTCCGTTCCTGCGACCAGCCGATCGTCGCCATGAGATAGCTGCGCAACCCGTTCAGGTCGGGAACCCCCCATTGGAACTCGGACGGGTCGCTGTCAACCTGCGGGTTCATGTACGCTTCGTCAATCTGGGCGTCCGGAAACGACGGTGGCAGGAAGAGCTTGGACGCCATCTTCTTGAATTTCTTGCGGAATGCCTGGTGAGGGTCGTTGGGGATTTCCACCCCCATCTGTACCTGCGTCCACCAGTCGCGGAACTCTTCCAGTCCGCTGAACTCGGTGATAATTTCTAATGCAGTCACAGGTCCGACGCCAGCAATCCCCTCCGTGTAGTCGCTTCCAAGCAGGTGCGCAAAACGAATGAGCTTGGTGCGGTCCAGCGCATATTCCTTCTCCAGGTCTTTGGCGAGGAAGCATTCCACGTATTTGCTCTGGTTGAACATGTTCTTGTAGATTCGCGTGCCGCCAAAGAGAAAAGTATCGCTGTCATCAGTGACGATGCCGTCGACCAGCCCGAGAGACACCAGTTGCGCGCATTGCGCCTCGGCTTCCATAGGCGCCGTGATGTACGGCAGTCCAAACAATCGAAGCAGTTGCTGGCATTCAGAAACCATGATATGAGACACTTCATCTGCATCGCGCCGGTCCTTCTTCTGCTGGTTGCGCAGCTGTTTCAATTCCTGTTCAAAGTCACGAGCATTCTCGTCCTGGCTTTTGTTATTCAGCGTCGACGCAAACCGAGCGTGTTCTTCTGCTTCGGCGGCTAATTGAATCATAAGGTCTTCATCTTCTGGGTCAGAGTATGGAACTTCGTCGTCAACTGCGCCAGCATGCTCTTCGAAGAAGGCGGCATCAGTCAAAGGAACCTGGTCAGGCGGGGCTGCTGTGGAAGGAAGTTCAACGTCTTCAAATTCAGGAGACGGTGATTTCTCTTTTTCGAGGCTGGGCCCTGTAGGTGTATAGCCGGCCACCTTGTTCACCTGTGTAGACGCGCCTTCGTCGTCTGTGGGCTCCCAATCGGAAATTTCTTTCTCTTCAGCGGCATCTTCCTCAGGCTCTGGCTCGCGAGTTGCGCTATTGACTTTCACGGCAGAGGCCACCGGTGGTTCCATACGAATATTCTCCGCCACATCATTCATTGATAAATGTTCTTCCACCTTCTCTCGCACCTGCTTTCCCATCTGCTCCTTCTCGATGCGCATCTCACCAACTTCGTCTTCAGAATCGAGGGTTATGACTTGTTTGGGCTCTTGTAGTTCATCAACGTCAATAACCTCGGGCGACTCTCGTTTCCGTGACAGACTGTGGTTATAAAAGATCTCATCGTCGTGTCTGGACATTGCAGGCTCTTCCTCGGGTTTATCCATAATGAACTCTGCTTTGTGCTCGTCATCCTTGGTGAACCAAGGTGGAAGAATTGCAGCTTTTTTCTTTGCCTTGCTTTGGACACTCTCATTCTGTCTCTCAAAACCGCCACCGTCAACTTCTGGAGGAGCCTGAGGCAGTTCTTCTTTAGCCCTCTTGTTGATTTTCAATGTCTCAAACGGTAGAGGCCCGCTGAATTTGTACTCAGGAGCAACTTGCGGCGCCGGGACTTTCGGCTTTGGCTCGGGTTGAGATTTCTTAGATTGCGCCAGCGCCGCAGTAAAGTCCATATCATCGTCGCTCTCTGAGCTGAGCAAGGAATCGCTTGCGGGTAGCGCCGGAGGCCGGGTGGAGCTGGGCCCTGGAACTACATCGTCAGGCTCGGTTCCTTGTGGGCCTTCTAGAGACAACGCTATAGCGCGACGGAGATCTTCATTCTCATCGTCGCTAAACAGATTGCCTTCTCCATGATAGCCAAGTCCAGTTTCGGCAGGGACAAAAAGAGCATCGTTATCGTCCTCCTGATCAGGACGATCTGCAATTCCTAATCCGGCACGTCTAGCTGCGTATACCCCTTCCCTCTGGTCCAAAACCCCAGCAAGTTGTTGTCGAATTGACTCGTCAAAGATACCCTCCTCCAAAATTGGAAGTTTTGGCAGTCTATTGAGTCCTTCGACAGGAACATCTTCAAAAGCATCGTCATCTTCTTCATCATCTTGCACTGGCAAGACATCCGGCTGGCCATATTGGTCGACATCTATAGGCCGATCTTCTGCTGTGCCTTCTCTATTTCCTACCACGCCTAGGGCCCAGCCACCTTCAACGTCAGGATTCTTCACAAGCACGTATTCTCTGCCCCGCTCGCCTGCAACTCTTTGGCCACTGTCGAAACCGAGAGCGGCGTCTTGACCGTTCATTCCATTGATGTTCATTAACCGTTGAGTAAGATCATTACGCTCCTTGACTCGTTCTATTTGAAATCTTGAAAAGGCCATTCGATCAGGAAACATAGAATCCAATTGTTCTTTAGAGTAGCCCATTCGCAGACGGCTACGAATGCGCGCTGCGTTGAGAATGTTGTAACGATCGCTCGCCGGAAGGCTCATGAAAAACGGGCCATCAAAGTCAATTTTGGAAAAGTCGTAAAGGTTGATATCTTCTCCATTGTGGAACTGTCTTGCATATTCTTCTAGTTCTTCTTGCGACATGATGCGTGGGTCCTCCGGTCCACCCATCTGATCAAGCGAGACTTCTAGATCGGGGAGATGGTAGGTATCCTTTTTGCGGAATTTTCGATGCCGTTGTCGCTCAGCTGGTGTCATCAGGGCCTCCTCGGCATATTCCAGGTTTTCGGGCAGCTTTGGTTGTTCGTCAGCCGCAAAAGTACCATATTTGCGTTTTGCCTCTTCTTCCTCGGCCTGTCGCTGAATCTGGATAGCGAGCAGCTTGCCAGCAGTCCTGACAGCATCCTCCCGTCGACCTTCCCGTCTTTTCTTCCGTCCTGCGATGGTTTGGCGCTTCAAAACCGGGGCCCCGCCATCAAAGACAAACACGGGTTTGATTCCGAAGAAAAGCAACTTGCAAATCCGACGGAAGAACCCCACCACATGTGCATTTCGCAATGCATTTCCTTCTTTATCTCGAACGGCTTTGAGGAATTGGTATATCCAGATTGACGCGTCAACGGCGAGGCGCTTGCGATTCAGCGTTTCGAGTTTGATGGGTCGTGCACAGGGCTGGACGACAGTCCAGAGGCCGGTAACACCCATGGCTGGGACTAATACCCAGACAGCAAAACGAAATCAGGAGATCATCTCAGTATTGGTAGATACTCGGGGAGTCGTAAGTGTTTGACGGCGGCTGTATTCGGCATTTGCTGAGGTCGGCAACTCAGCCGCGAAGATGACGCATTTCGAAGCGCGTGATCATGTGATCTAATATTTCCCAATACGGAAGGCGGGGATGACAGCGACGAATGCCATGCGAGAGCGCGGGGCTTGGCAGAAAAGAGCAAAATTATCAACAGAAAGAAACAGCTCGCCAAACCAGTGTTTAGCTGCCAGGTTTTCGAGGCCGAAATTTGGAAATGAGCCGAGATCAGCTGTACATTCTGCGTTAATGTCGCTTTCTCTAGAGGTACGGAAACTGTAATTTACTAGAAGATTTCGGCAGGCACTGAATTTTTTTTTTCCTTTCGTAGCATTTGGATGGCTGTGTTCCGGTCACTGGCTTGAAAGCTATTCAGTATGGCGCTTTGTCGCTTGTACTTCGAGGACAGGGACAATTTGCCTCGGTGATTGATGCGCGGGATGGAAAGCTTCTGTCTAGAGTCAGAGTGTTCCGAAGGAACAATATTCATGGGTTCATGATTGACGAGTCACGACGACACGACCAAACAAAAGTCGACATTCTGGTATGGGGAGGCCAATCGCTGCGAATTCTAAGCATAAGCACCCACGATGATCAGACAACACTTGTCCACGAGACAGCCGAATATGTAGCACCCGACTGGGTATATGACATTTGCGCCTCTAATGTAGACGACACGTTGGCGTTTGCCTACGCGATTACGGGGCACAATTCTCTGCTGAGTGTCCACTCAGTTGACACGCCTGACTCGAGGTATCGTCGAGCTATACGGTTGAAGCGAGTTGTCACCGGTGTCAAGTCTACGCTTTACTCAGCTAATGTCGTGGCGCTGTCACCGTCGCATATCCTAATGGCTGCCGGAACTGTTTTCGGGGAGATTATCGTATGGTCTTGTTTTCGAGAACAAGACCCAAAGAACAGCACGAATGGAACGAGTTCTTCCATCCATCATTTCTTCACTGGCCATGACGGCTCGGTATTTGGGGTCAGCATCTCCGAAGAGATCGTTTTAGCCGCTGGAAAAAAGCCAACAAGGCTTCTTGCCAGCTGCAGCGATGACCGAACAGTCCGGGTATGGAATATCTCTGATTGTTTTTATGCCACCTCGGCAGATGCCTCAGCGTATTCCACGGATGATGGATTTGCCCTTCGAAGCACAGGGTTTGGAAGTACTGCTCCGGTCAACATTGCAGGCGGCTCAGAAATTGCCGTGGCAAAAGAATGGGGCCATGTTTCTCGGATATGGGGGGTGTATTTTTTGCCTATCAGAGACACTGTCACGAGGAAGGTCAACCTGGTTTCCAGAGGCGAGGACGCAACATGTCAGCTGTGGAGGGTGGATTTGAAGCCACAGGCTAGTAGGGAGACGCGGTATGACTTGAGGAATATTTCTATATTGAACCATCATGTCGGTAAACATATATGGTCTTTATCGATCGACAAAAGAACAGACCACGATAAAACAGTCATCTACACTGGTGGCGGCGACGGGGGGATCAGTGCCTTTGAGTTGGACTACTTTGGGAAAGCTGCTGACGATATTCAACTGCCGGACGACTCTCCTTACAACTCGAGAACAATGGTCAAATTCGCACATTCGAGAACCAGCAATGTGCCGAGGTTGTTTACTTTTGTTTCCAAGGATAGCCTCATCACGGTTTCTGAAACCGGGGCGGTGCAGGTAGGCACAGTGGATTTTTTATCTTCCGGGCAGTTTGAAGCGAAGCCGCGAGTTACGTGGCAGAATATGGCCGTTGAAGAGGATTTGCGTTCTGTTGCTTCGATTGCGGCTCTTCCTAGCCGTGAGATTGCTTTGATTGGCAGTAGTTCCAGGGTTATTCGTCTCTATGATCACAGGACCGAAAAACTGACCCCAATTACAAGTGTGCCATTGAGACCGGCGAGGATCTTGATGCTTTCGATACCTCTGCAAGGGGTATGTTTTGTCGCGTGTTATATGAAGGCTGATTACGTAGATCTCTTCTACATCGAATTTGGAGAGAATGGGGATCATCAGACCCGACGAATTAGGATATCAATACCTGCCAAATTTGAGGTTACCGTTGCTACTGCATTTTGTCACGACAAGTATTTGGCACTGGGAGGTAAAGGCGGGGCATTGCTGGTGTATAAATTGGACTTTCAGGCGGATAGTCTGGAGTACTTTTTTTGCAACTATCGAGCCCAAGACAAGGACAAGAATATACTCAGGTGTATACTTCCGATCGATGACCCTGACTCCAGGACGGGCTACATTTTGTCCGGGGGTCAAGATGGAAGGTTCTGCGTGCACCGCCTTGTCCAAAGCACAGAGGGGACTGCAGAAATCAGACTTGTCCACCAAGCCCTCACACCGTTTCCGCACATTGAAGGGGCATATTTTGACGTAAAGACCGGTGATCTCATGCTCATGGGCGGTAAGGGGGTCTCTTTTATCCTGTGGAACGAAACCACGCAAACCGAAGTTATGGTGCTCGAGTGTGGTGGCGCCCGACGGATCCTGGATTTCATGCCGAGTCCAGATATTTTGGGGTCTGGCATATTCGCCTGGAATCACCAGCGGGCGCTGCATGTGCTTGTTGCGGATTCTGTGCCTTCGAGGCCACTTCGTATTGGCAGCCATGGCCGTGAGCTCAAGAGTTTGGCTGTGGGTTATAGGCGGGACGAATCGTCGAATACTCTAATGCCGTATATTGCCAGTGTAGGAGAAGACACGGCAATACGTATCTCAGTGCCAGCACTTTCCGAAATAACAACAGCAACAACAACAACAAGTGGTGATAATAAATGGAACCCCCTACACTGCTTGCGAGTCATGACACACCACGTCACCGGCCTACAACAAGTTCAATGGTCCGCCGACGCGCGCTTTTTGTTCTCGAGTGGCGGTCGCGAAGAGTTTTTCGTGTGGAGGATCAGATCTGTACCAAGACTGGGGCTTGCGGCGCTTAGAGAGGGTGTGTGTCCGCGCGAGAGTCTTGATTTGGAGTTGCGGGTTATGAGTTTTGATGTTTTGCGGCTGGAGACGACGAAGGTTGGGGCAGAGAGGTTTTTGGTTGCACTTGTGTATTCGAATTCGACTGTCAAGGTGTGTTTATTTCTTTTTTTTTTTTTTTCCCTTTTTGTATTTGGGTTGTGCTAACTCATGAGTATAGGTATTTCTGTACACCAGTTATTCAGGCTGTGGTACTTTCGACCTGCTTCTACGCGGCACGTACTCGAGTAACTGTCTGACCGAGGTGCACTTTGTCGAGATCGGCTCGACGAGGTTTCTGGTCACAGGGGCCACGGACGGATACATTGCTTTTTGGCCATTGACGAGCATTACACCGTTAATCGACAGCGGTGACGATACAACGACAGAGTCTAGTATTGAATTTTCAATCCACCATGCCATCCACACCAGCAGCATCAAAAGCCTCGAGACTAGGAAACTGTCTGCGTCATGTCAACTGCTAGTCAGCGGCGGCGACGATAATTCTCTGTCTGTGACGACTTTCCAGATTAATTCTGGCAAACCGATCATCACGACGGTCTCCGTGCCCAACGCACATGCGTCTGCTATCACAGCCATAAAAATCCTGGACGTCGCCACTGTTCGAAATGACCAGAGTGGCAGTGCTGGTGTTGTTGTTAACGTCGCATCGTCTGGAAACGACCAGCGCGTCAAATTGTGGCGCATTCGTATTGACAACACCAAGCAGGCAGCGGAAGAAGCGATTAGGGTTTCATTGGATGTGGACTGGTATTGCGCGGTCGCGGATATTGCGGCGATGGATGTTATGGAGATGCCGAGCACTAACAGTAATGCAAAGGAGAGGGTGCTGGTGGTCGCCGGTGTTGGGATGGAGATGTTGCGGTTGGTGCCACCTTCATAACCTTGCTGGTCTATTGAGGCAATATATTACCCACATCAGACCAGAGATACAAATATAAATAAAGAACAGGAATTAACATTTACAAAACATTGAATAAATTGATCATATATATATATATATATATTATTGCAGGTTCTTAAAATTTACTTTTCTGTACTCAATATTGATAGGTAGAAGCTACACTTGGTTGAGTCAACATGCGCTTAGGGCTGGAAATGTTTGATTTACTCGAATCCTCGTGTCAACCCTTACATGTAGCATCTCAGCCGTTTGTGTTTACAGATTGAAACATCTAGATGCCATCAATTAACTAAATTTTCTTTTTTGTTTTCTTCTTTTCTTTCCTTTTTTTTTTTTTTTAAAAAAAAAGATGAGAACAAGTTGATTTCAGTCCTTGGTACGTACAAGCCTAACATTCACCACAGCTCAGCACACTTTTACAACAATAAATAATACGTAATCTATGTAATTCCTCACCCTGCAAACCTCCATTGGCTCCGCACAGCGTGGATTGCATGTACGTACTACATACCTACGTACTTACTGCCTGCGCCCTGTGTATATACGTAGTCACACAAACTAATTAACTAATAGTGCATTCTGCGCGACTAGCAATGACGTCGCCGTCTCCGCCCAAGCGTGCTTGGCAAGACACGCTACGTGTTCGCTTTTCGAGTTTTCGTGTGCATCAGCACATGACTCCTCGCATAACGCATCTAGAACAGTAACCAGGTATGCAATATTAATGTGGTTGCCTTGCCTGGCTCAAAAGAGAAAAAGATGTGTGTATACTTGAAAAAATCAAATAAAAAATAAAAAAACACAGCCACGCGAAAAATAGAAACATACGCAAAACAGGCATGTGCCGCCGCTTATCGCGTCTGGAGTCCCCGCTCAGCCACGCCGGCTGGACCAATTACATTCAACACCGCAGTGGGGCCCCGCCCTGTTGCGTGTGGCAGATGAGGCAGGAGCGACCGGCCCAGCCCTGCGTGTTTTGCATAAATATTTAAGGGCTCCTGCCTCGCTGACCGACTGACTTCTCACTTCAGTATTCGTTCCACTGTTTTATCAGTCTCTCGCTCGTCATCAGTCCCTCGCTCTATCGCAAGAACATAGTAATCACCCCGGCAATATCTCAATTACTCCTCCACCATGGGCAAAGCCGGTCGCATTGCCTGTATTTTCACCCCCTACGTCCTCACCATCGGCGCCCTGGTCTCGCTCATATTCGTCGGCCTGGGATGTACGAAATCCAGCTCGGGGACGCTCAACAATATATACTTTTTTAGGGTATGTCATTTTTTCTCTTTCTTGGAAATCTTTTTTCGCTGACTGGTTAGGCCGACATGAGCAATCTGACGACATCCGGCGGCTCCTCTCTTATCGATACCCTCTCTAGCGACCTCGGCGACCTCACCGATCTCGGCAGCGATGAGTTTGAGGCTGCTCTGGCCCTCGCCAAGTCCAAAGATGAGGTTCGTGACTTTTACGACATTGGCCTGATGGGCTACTGTGCCGGCAACAAGACCAGCAGCGGCAGCTTCGAAGTCGATTACTGCTCCAAGCCCAAGGCCAAGTTTTATTTCGACCCCGTTAGCGTGTGGAACCTCAACTCGACCACGACCGACGCCGACGACCTGCTGCCCAGCAATTTGAAAAAGGCCCTCAATACCTACCATACCGTGTCCAAGTGGATGTTCATCGCCTATGCCGTTGCCTTTATTGCCACTATTGTCGAGCTTGTTGTTGGTCTGACCGCCATTTTCAGCCGTCTGGGAAGCCTGGTTACTAGCTTAGTCTCGGGCGTTGCGTTCGTCTTCACCATTGCATCGTCCATTACGGCGTCGGCTTTGTTTGGCGTCTTAACCGGCACCTTTAACTCGGCGCTGAAGCAGTACGGCATCCACGGACATATGGGCAAGAACATATACGTTGCGACCTGGATTGCCACGGCGTTTGCGTTCGGCGGATCGCTGTTCTGGCTGCTCAGCTCGTGCTGCTGCTCTGGCCGCTCGCCGTACCATGGCGACCGCCGCCGTGGCCGTGGTATCACTGCCGAAAAGGCGCCGTACACCTATGAGCGTGTCAGCAGCCCGTACGGTGCCGGCCCTGGCGACGTTCCTCCGGCGGCGCCATACACGCAACACCAGAATGTGCCTATGGAGACATATCACCGCCAAAACGCATATGAGCCTTTCCGTCATGTGTAATTTTTATATTTTTGTTTTCGTTTCTTTTTATTATTGATCTGGGTTGCGCATAATGACCTAATGACTATTGGATTGGATTGGATTTAGTTTTATGATACTCTAGACAATATCAACTGTTATTGGATATTCATTCAAATGAGTGTGCCTTGTGTTCTGTAAAGTTTATTTTATACGTATATTATATTACGTATTTCTACTCAATTTCTCGAAACGGGCGATCAGACGCGAAGCATTGCCGACCCAATGATATTAAAAACTTAAATACGAAGATAAGGGGCACCCGGCATAGTACCCGACAATGCCGACATGCACGTTGCTAAATATACACACGTGCTAGTGCTGTTCCTCAAACCCTGCTTTGCCACAAGTCAGCCACAATCGGTGGATGTGCTAGAACTCAAAATACAAAGGCATTATTTTAAGGAGAAGGAGTACGTATTTGCCTGGTAATTTCGTTTCTGCCAGGAACACGAGCAGAATCCACAACTAACAAAGACTTGCTAACAACAGTCCTCCAACGGCTCAATAATTTGCAGTTAGTCTCTCGTATTTCGTCTTGGCCCGCCCCAGCACCAAGCTGAAGGGCATCAGCCTCAGGCGGTCTTGGCTTTCTTGGCAGCGGGGGGTTGGTTTGCGCTAGCCTGTTGAGGCGTATCCCCATACTAGTGTATCGTGGTTACCAATAAGACATCATAACTCAAAACGCCTGCAGAGTTTTCGGCCAGTAAGCATGCAAGCACAGCCCCGCTGCTCCGCCGGGTTCGTTACGGCTTCCTCCTCGTGCGGCGCTGGCTGCTGCCCAATTAGCGGCCCCCCCCGAGTCGTGACTCTGTGACGCTTGCACTTTGGAGGCTGCTTGGAACCACTCCCAACTTCATTTCTGCTTGTCTTTTTAGTCTCGACCCCAACGACTTCGTGTTCCTTGTTTGCTCCTGGTTGAATGAGCCGCACTACTATTAATTACTATTAGCCTGTGGACTGGTTCTTCTATATAACAAGCCTGGCGCTTGCTCACTCCCAAACTTCGTTTGTTCGTCTCGTCTCTTATACCTCACCTTCTCTTCTTCCACCCTCCACCGTTCGCACAACGACCAGACGTTCGACGTTCGACTTTCGACATTCAACATGGCCGTCCTGTCATCCCTTCGAGGCCTCGTCCTCATGGGCCTGGCTGCCACCACCGCCCTCGCCGAGCCCCGAGTGTTGCACATGCCCATCACTCGCAACGCCAACCACCCCGGCCCTCTCGCCAAACGCGCTTCGCCGTCCAACACCGCCCAGGTCACCGTCGTCAACGACATTAGCTACGGCCTGTACTATGTGAATGCGACGGTGGGCACGCCTGGCCAGGAGCTGAGCTTGGTTTTGGATACGGGCAGCAGTGATGTCTGGTTCTTTGGGCCGGGCGCGTGTGCGTCGTCGACGCAGACGCAGGAATGCTTTGGGGGTGAATGTAATGCTTTATTTTCATTTTTATTTTCATTTTTCACATTTTCCTTTTATGCCCACGTTTTTGCATTTTCGACATTGTCATACACATGGCATGAGCACGTGCTTGCCATGTGCTGTCTGCGGATCAGCCGCATTCCATCCCTTTGCTCCCAAATCACACCAACACCCAGAACCCCCTCCCTAAGACCCAACTCAATTCATTTTCAAACCAGACCTCACTCTCAAATATCAGCAAAACCAGCGCTAACGTAACTAGATGATCCCAAAAAATCCTCGTCCTACAAACTCCTCAACAAAGGCGATTTTGAAATCCAATATGGAACCGAGGGCTCAGACGTCCAGGGCGACTACATCAGCGACACCATCAGCTTTGGCGGCGCCACAGTGAAACAGGCCACCATGGCTGTCGCTTACCAGGTCGCCCAAGTCCCTACCGGAATCATGGGCATTGGCTTCGACACCAACGAGGCCATTGTTGCCGAGGGTGGCCAGCCTTATAAGAGCATTATTGATCGAATGGTCGCCGAGGGCGTCATTAGCACCAAGGCCTACAGTTTGTGGCTGAATGATTTGTGTAGGTTTTCCCTTGTATCTCTCTCTTTCTCTCTTTTTTTTAAGGCTTTTTTCAAGAGCTAATTATTATCCAGTCTCCAGTGATGGAAACTGCCTGTTCGGCGGCTACGACACCAAAAAGTTCTCTGGCAACCTCCTGAGCGTCCCCATCCAGCCCGACGCCCAATCGGGCCAATTGACTAGCATGACTGTGGCGTGGACTTCGCTCTCTCTCAACACTGGCAGCAGCACAAAGTCCATCACGCCCAGCAACTTCGCAGAGCCCGCGCTTCTGGATTCGGGCACCACCTTGAGTATCATCCCCGAGCAGCTCTACGATGAGCTGCACTCGTTTTTCGAGGCTCAAGACGACGAGAGTGGCAACGCCATTGTCGACTGCGGAACGCTCGACAAGGCCGACGGCACGCTGGACTTCCAGTTTGGCGGCTCCAAGGGCCCTGTTATCAAAGTGCCCTTTTCCGAATTTGCCTTGCCCGCTACCACTACCATCGGCACCTGGGCGCAATTTGATGATGGCAGTTATATGTGTGTTCTTGGCATGCAGCCTCAGACCGAAAGCGACCCTATTATTCTGGGAGACACATTTTTGCGTTCTGCCTATGTTGTTTACGACCTCGACAACAAGCAGATCTCGCTTGCCCAGACGATTTTCAACGCTACCGACAGCAACGTCGTCGAGATCTCCAAGACCAGCCCGGTCGCCAGCGTCGTCACCGGCGTGGTTGTCACCCAGACGGCCAGCGCTGGCAGCGGCGGTGTTGTTCCTGGTGAGGGAGGCAGCGGTGCCACCACCGGTGGCTCTTCGTTCCCGACTGAAACTGCTGTTGCGTCGGCGACCAACTCTCTCGGCGATATCTCCGACGTTCCAACTTCCACTGCCACTTCGTCTTCTGGTGGCGGCAGTGGTGCTGGTGCTACAGTACACGTTCCCGGCTTGCTACTGAGTCTACAGGCTGCCGGTCTGTCTACCCTCATTGGCGGCGCTCTTGTTGCTTTGCTTTGAATTAAAAACTAGAAATTTTTTTTGTTTTTATTTTTTTCTTTTATTTTACATCTTGGATAAATTGAACTAGATGCGAGATGGAAGGAGCAAGTCCTTTTTGTATATAGCACTGTCACGATTTAAGATTTGCTACATATAGCTTTTAGCGCTAATCAATAATGTTTTCCTTTTATTTTCCCTTTCTACCAGGCAATCCTCGCCAACGGGCCCTGTGGCCATACTCTCACAGCCAACTTGCGCAGCTCGTCCATCATCAAAATGCCCAACGCCAGCGGCAGCGGCAAAAACCAAAACTCCAGGGGCACAGACGCCGTGCCAAAAATCTGCTGAATCCCTGGTTCTTCTGTGACAAACACCGCAATCGCCAGACTCACCGCGGCTCCCGCCAACAACCACAAATTGCGCCTGCCCTTGGAAAAGAAAGGGTCAGCTTGCAAGATTGACAGGCGTTTGTTGCGCACGCTGAGAATGTTGCCGAATTGCAGGAACAGCAAAGTCACAAAATACACGCTCTGGCCCACGGTGTTGAAATGGGTGAGTTCCGCTTCGGAATAGCCATAAAACCCGTCCGAGTACGATTCAAACGCGAAAACGAGGGCGTGGAAGGGGATGCGTGCGTGGCGCCACATGTACAAAAAGAACATGGCGTGCGCGCAGACGGTTTCCATGACGCCCATGAACAAGTAGCTCTGGATGTAGATTTTCAGGGTTATGAGTCTGTCGCGCTTGACGTTGCGCGGTGGCAGTGCGAGCAGGTCGAATTCCTCGCGTTCCATGATTAGGGCCAGTGCGAGGAAGAGGTCGGTGAATACACAGATGATGATCATCAGGAAACTGGACAGAGGCAAGGGGACACCGAAAAACACGTTCATCAGCACCGGCCAGATCTCGGACCATGAGCCCGCGGGGAGTAAATAGCTGATGACTTTTTGCAGGTTTTGAAATACCAGCCTTCCCAGACGAATCGCGTCGACGATGGACGACAGCTGATTGTCGAGAAGCACCAAATCGGCGGCTTCCAGCGCAACGTCGCTGCCAGAGGCCACTGCGATGCCCACATCTGCAGCCCGCATGGCTGGTGCGTCGTTGACCCCGTCGCCTGTCACGGCCACGACGTTGTCGCGGGATCGGAATTCGTTGACGATGCGTAGTTTCTGCTCAGGCATGGTGCGGCCAAAGACGATTTCCTGGTAGCTGCACACGCGGTCCCAGTCGGCTGCGGTGAGCTGCGAGATGGAGGGGCCTTCCAGCACTAGAGAGGTTGAGCTGCTGTCGCTTTCGACCGGTTTCTGTCGTCGGTTTACAATCGTCTCGAATGTATCCGGCTCAGAATTTCCCTTAAAAATGCCTACGTCGCGCGCAATCGCTGCGCCAGTCAGGCCCAAATCGCCCGTGACCATCAGAAACCGCAGCCCGGCGCGGCGACACGCAGCCACTGTTGCAGCTGTCTCGCTGCGTGGAGGGTCGACGATGCCCAGCAGGCCGATCAGACACAGCTCTGTTTTTGAGGCAGTTTGGATCTCGTCGCTGAACGCGTTGGATCCGAGGGTGGTTTGTGGTGTGATGCGGCGCTGGCACAGCATCAACACGCGCTCGGCATTGCGTGACATGCGCTGTTGTTGCGCGGTGAGTTGGGCGATGGAGACAGAATCAAGGGGCTGAATGGAGTTGGTTTTGTAGGACCAGTACTGCGTGCAGCGAGGGAGGAGGATGTCCGAGGCGCCCTTGATGATCATGAGAAAGGTGGGCTTTTCGTCCACGTTTTGGACGGCTTCGTCGTCCCTTTCGACATGCTCAGGCTCGTGCACCGTGAGCATCCATTTGTTGGTCGAGTTGAACGGGATCTGAAAGACTTGAGGTTGCGCAGCTTTTAGCATTTTGGGCGATTCTTGCTTGGCCGACTCGACAAACTTGAGCATTGCGCCGTCTGTCGCGTTGCCCTGTACCAGACGTTGCATGACCGGCTGATCCAGCGTCGACGCATCAAAGACGGCCTCGTTGCAGAGCGCAGCAGCAGTGTGCAGTTGCTTCATTGCGGCCGAACTGCCCTTTTGGATCTCTGGTATCGCAGCGTCAACAGGCATGGAGTGGTCTACAAACGCCGCGGTGACAACTGCCATCCGGTTTTCTGTTAATGTGCCTGTCTTATCTGAGCAAATCACATTTACACAACCCAGCGTCTCGACCGTCGACAGCCCCTTGGGCAAGATATTACAGCTCTTCATACGCCGCGCAACCATCATCAGCGTCAGCGCCACGCCCACGGGCATCCCTTCGGGGATAAACGCAACCACACAGCCCATCACGTCGTCGAGCATGCTAATCACATCCATAAACGCGGCATGTTTTACCCTCAACCAGCCCGCCCAGGTGAATAGCAACAACGCAGCAAGCACTACCGTCAAACACACAATAATCCGCACAAACCGGCTAATCTCGCGCTGGATCAACGTGGCTTGCGGCTTGACTGAGGTGGTGGTCTTCGCGATGTGGCCCATGACAGAGTGTTGCCCCGTCAGAACTACAACACCCACAGCACTGCCGTTGGTGACCATGCTGCCCATGAGTGCAATGTTGCGCGTTTCGAGGAAATTTGTGTTTGTGGCGGTTGTTGCGCCCTCGACTTCTTCGGATTCGCCGGTGAGCATGGATCGGTCGAAGCGCACATCGCCTGATGTGCTGAGCAGACGCAGGTCCGCGGGCACTTTGTTGCCAATGCTGATTTTGACGATATCCCCAACGACAAGGCTTGATGCTTGCACGCGCGCGGTCTCGCCGTTGTCTCGTACTACGAGTGCTTCTGCCGGCAGGAGGTCCAAAATGGCTTTCATGGTTTGCGCAGTCGACCAGTCCTGAAAGGCAGAAAAGGAGGCTTGCAAAAAGATCACAATCAGCACGAGCACCGCAAGACCCAAATTGTACGAGTCTGGGTCTGGGTCGCCCAGCGGGCGCCAGCAGATGAAAAAAATCACCACGCCGACCCAGAGCACAGAGCAGAATCCGCCAAAGATGTACTTGAGCAGTTTAAGGATGTAATTCTGCCGTGGGCGAGGGAGTGTGTTGGGCCCGTTTTGGGTCAGCCGAGTGGCCGCTTCGGTGGAAGAGAGTCCGTTGTCCGATTTCACGTCGAGTTGGTTGCAGAGTGCTTCGGCGGGCAAGGTGTGGAAATTGACGCTGTCAAAGGAGTCGCCAGCATCATCGACTTTTTTGCCTGGGCTTGTCCCTTCCTCTGAGTCATTGCTGGTGTCTTCGGTGTCATCTTGCACGCGCTGGTTCGATTCAGAAACCTGAAAACTCATCCGCCGAAACTCGATCGACATTTCCGAAATCGAGCGAGCACGGCTGCGCGAGCGAGACCGAGACCGAGAGCGCGAAGTCGCAATTGAGGCCCGGCTGTGTGGGCGCCGTGGCTGCGCATAGCTGCTGCTGTGGTCTTTTTTTTCGTCATCGCGGAAGGTTATGCGTTGTGGGATGACGGGTGCTGCCTTTTCGACATCATCATCATTTGTGTCGGTTGTCATGTCTGACAATCCTTGACAGGGTATAATAGCTTAAGGAGAGTGGTTCTGCAGGCTGACTTGGAAAAGAAAAATAAATAGAGAATGAAAAGGCCCTGGTCACTCGAAAGACAGCGACACGCGACGCCTTTAAGCCTGCGAAAAAACAAAACCAAAAATCTAATTACATATACACGTGGGGGAGGGCACATGCCCACAGGTCATTCATCTTGGCCGGCGAGATTTTTTACAGTTTTTGAAGAAAATTTCCTTCCTTTTTTCATTTTTTATATGTCATAGAATCCATTCATGTCACTATACGCGGTATACCGTCATCCCCAAACAGTAAAGTACGGAGCTCCCCCCAGAAAACCACGTGGAAATAAAATGTCCAAGTTGCGTGCTAAATCCAAACGATTGGCCCAGCAGACCACAAAAAAATGCCTCGTGGTAGAGCGCTTTTTGTTTAGGCATGGTGGTTGGGTTTTTTTTAGTTAGGCGGCGGGTGATTTGGTTTGTCCAGAATTAATCTCTCATATAATAATTGGCAGCGGACTACAAGTAGCCTTTTTGTTTGCTTTTTTTTTCTCTTTTCGGGGGCTGTAGTCATAGTGTTAGTAGGTTGCGTTATGGTAATGGAAATAATTATTTTGACATTTTTTTATTAGTAAAAGGATATTGAGAACGTTGATGTTTTGTTTAGAAGGTGGTTTTGTCGAGGTGTTAGGGCTAGTTCCAGATCGGGAGTCTCACTAGGGTTAAGTGGGATGACATAATCTGTCACCAGCACGTGGTTCAGAGTATGCCATGATACATATTAAATAATTCTTCTCGAATGCCAGCAATAATACATAATCATTAATATGTACGTAGTAATAGGTTTCGGTGGTTACATGGGTAATGCGTGGCAGCGAAAATTCCCTCATAGAGCAATGCCTTCCGAATCGGGTTAGTGCCACATGCTCGCTCACCACCAGCCACATTGATGTATCACGTGCAATTCATACATATATTTTATATATATACTCCGTATATATCACTTTCATCCATTCATACTGCAAGGTTATTCTGCGCTCTCGCTGCACAACACAATAAGTGGACGTCCCAGCTGAACCTCGTATTCAATGCAACGTTTCGCCCCATTGCAAATCAAAACAGCCGGAGCGTGGCTGTATCCGGAGCCTGTCATTGGCTCTGGTCTGGGGGAGATCTACATTTGGTCTCGTTTTGCTTGCTTGCACACAAGCAATTGCATTATTGTGGAACAGCTCGATCTGCTACAGTGCCAGAAGAAATACGAGGCGATCTCCAGATAAGCTCGTTGTATGATTCCTATTCGGGAATGGTCGGCGGCCCTTTACAGAAGGATATGGCTGTTACTTAAAGAGCGCCAAATCCATCCATTGATCGGTGTCGATTGATGTTAGCCGTTCAAAATCGTTTAGGAAAAATGAAGTTGACTACTGCCCTTAGTCTATCGCTGTCGCTGACTGCCCACGCAACAGACCTAAGTGTCCAGGCAGGGTACCATGTCATCTACTCATACCCCGGAACCACACCCCCAACAGAATTAACCACCCTCATCAAACAAGGCCTGGTCGGCGGCGTCCTCCTATTCGGCGATAATGTCGACGACAACCTCGCATCCACCATTGCCGACTGGCAATCCACCTACAAAGCTAGCGCTGCCTACGCCGGCTCTCCGCTGTTAATCATGACCGACCAAGAAGGCGGCCAAGTACGCCGTATCCCCGGCGGCCCAACATCCTCCGAAAAGGAGATTGGAGAAAGCAAAAACCCGGAAGAGGCAGCCTCGACAGCAGGCTCGCAGGCAGCCAAGGCGCTGGGAGCGTACAACATGAACGCAAACCTAGCCCCCGTGCTAGACGTGTTCCGCACTCCGGGAGACTTTGACGATCAGTATGAGCGGTCATACAGCGACAATGCCACGCTGGCCGGTATCTGCGGCGCGGCATATATTACTGCGCAACAGTCGGCGGGATACATTGCAACGGCAAAACATTTCCCGGGTTTGGGGTCTGCGTCCTCGAGCGAAAACACAGACGAAGTGCCAGTGACGCTGAACGCTACTATTGATGAGATCAGGGCTATCGATGAAGTGCCCTACACTTCTGCCATTGCCGCGGGTCTCGACATGATCATGCCCTCGTGGGCGCTGTATCCGGACTTTGATCCCGATTATCCGGCTGGCCTCAGTCAGAAATGGCTGCAGGAAGAACTTCGGGGCAGGTTGGGGTTCAAGGGGGTTACTATTAGCGATGCAATCGAGGCTGGTGGGTTGAATGCCTTTGGGGAAGATACGAACCGCGCTGTATTGGCGAGTGCGGCTGGCATGGATATTATTCTGGCCGCTGGGAAGAATGTCACGCAGGGGCAGGCGATTGTGGGTGCGCTGGCTGATGCGTTGACTGCTGGCTCTTTGACTCAGTCGCAGTGGGATGCGTCGACGCAGAGGATTCTGAGTTTGCGCGAGAAGCTAGCCAGTTCAGATTAGTTTATTATAGAATGACAGCAAATGAACGTTGTTAGAGAAAAGTAAGCTTTTTTTTCCCTGACGGATCTGGTTAGGCTCGCTATATCGGAATGCCGATTGTTGTGGTTAGTGCTTTTTTGGGGCTGTAGCCTGATAGGTAGTTTAATGGATTGAACACTTATAGTGCTGACTTGCCCTATCTCCTCCGTCTTTCATGTCTTTCGTTGTTGGTGTGATAGTCCCTGCGAGGTGACTAACAGGTCTGCTTTATTTGACAGGATGTAGAGATATTCCCCCAAAAGAAAACATTTGAAGATGTAATGATCGCAAATACATTATTCTATTAATACACTTTCGCCGCCGGTAGTTGTGCATTGATTGGGCCGGTTATTGGTGCTATGAAGGTTAGATGGGTTTTTACGCTCTGTACGCCTCCACCTGCCATTTTCTCTTTCTCTCAACTTTTTTTTAGGAGTTGTTTTGATTGAATGTTACTAGATAATTTATGTTTAGGTTCTAGCGATTTGTTTTTGGGCGCAAGGTATTGGTGTCTCGTCGGTGCATTTCCTTGTATGGAGTATAATGAGTTGGGGACTGGATATGCAACAGTGGGTCGAGAAGAGGTTTTCTATAGATAATATTACCTGGTTTACTTACAAAACCTGATGTGTTAAGTCCATAATCAAGTACCGTACCCGGTTTGTTCCAGGGTATCTGCTATGTAGTATGAAGGAGCGGCGGGACAAGGATATCGAGAGGGTAGGATAGCTTCGTACATACTGTAATTAGTGGAAGTCTAAAAGTCAATTGGGGCAGATGGTAGCGCTTATAGTGGGTAGCCCCTTATAAGCAAAGTCTAACCCATAGCGAAGCGCTGTCTGTGATAGTCAGTTGGCTGGGTACGGACGGAAATGCGATTTAAAGATAACAATAATAGCTGCTGGAAGCCTAATACAATAAGGCCCAAAATTATGATTTATAAATCGGAAGATGTCGAATAAGTAGACCATAATCAGAATTATTCAACAGTTTGTTTGCTGTCGTTCAGCTTCTACCATTCCATTGTTGGCATGTCTTCTCAACCCTCACGGGCACTGCTCTGCTGACTGGCAGTGTGGTCGCTGTCAAGCTCCCAGACATACATATTAAGGGCGCCAAGTTCTTCTTCAGTAATAACGGAACCCGGTACTCCCTGCGCGGTGTTTCCTACCAGAAGCCCTCTCCCTCTACCAACGTCGCTGGTTATATAGACCCCCTGGCCACCCTCTCGTTGCGTCAGCGAGACATTCTATGCTTGTAGTCGCTGAACACAAATACCATCCGTGTCTCCATCTGTGTCTACTTTGTCGGATGACTGCATGGATGACTTCGCAGAACCTGTCATCTACGTGCTCATTGATTTGTCCGCTCCTAACCATGGATCCATCAACCAGGCCGCAGGCGTTTACGGCGCATACAGCATATGCAACGAAATCCAGAAACTCTCGTTCGCCGTCAATGAATACTACAACGACAAAAGCGATCAGAACAAACCGAGTGCCTGCGACTTTGTTGGCGCTGCCAGCAGCAGCAGCAGCAGCTCCAGCGCCACGGCCTCCTGTAGGTCGTTTGCGAAACTAATTAGATCGTATGATGTGCGGAGTAGATGTCAGACCTGTGAATTCTGCAATATGATTGGGGTTTCCTTCTTAGTGCCATAATGCGATGTTCTAGAAGATCCGCCTTCTGCTGTTCCCAGCTATCTTAGGAAATCATGGGACGCTGGGACCCATGACATCAGTTATGAGGGGCTGAGAGGTGATAACGAATAATTTAATATATATTCAGTTATCCGAGGGCCAATTCTCGGGGTTGGTAACACGACCTAGTGCAAAGAAGAGAAATCTATGTATCACATGCACTGCTTGATTGAAGTTGTTGGTTGGTATTGCGGTATTCCGGCCGGTGATTTCTTTTTTTTCTCCGGTGGATTGCCGAGAACTCCGCCTGACCGACTCTTGATATGCACAGTACGGAGTATATAGATGCAATTTTCGGTGGTCCAAATGCTCAATGTTCCTTATAACGGCCCGAGCTTTAGCCAGAGATAAATTAAGGGGGTTTGGCTGCTTTGCGGCCCGTTTTTTGTTATGAAGATTATCAGATACCAGTTTCTCCTTTCAGTTATTGCCCTCGAGGTCACTCGCCCTAAAATAATTAGAGGTACAATTACCTACCACATGCAAGGATTTCTTTTATTGTATAAATTTTTATATTCTATATTTTTTAAAATTAAAAAATTTTAATATCTTCGTAAGTCGGACGGTGTCGAATAGGTAGACTGTAGATAATGATCAGAGAGGCGGCTTCTCTATGTTAATGTAGATATAACTAGTTGCCTTTGCGTGCCCATGCCAGTGATCGCACTGCTGACCTTCACTCTGAGCTAGAGGGGTTTTAGGTCTGATGTATCTGGGGCCGATTCTTGTTTCCCACGGCTAAGCTCTGAAGGCCCCCACCACGCGAAATGTAACCCACGCACGCATTTGTACAACTATATGTAGTCAATGCAAACAGATAGGTCTAGATAGGTCTATATAAGAGGTCGGGATGCCATGTCGATTTGGAATCTCGAGCAATACGCATCTACTTCCTCCATAATCAACAAAAGAAGAGTAAAAAATCCACTCCCAAGAACTCTCGAAAATGGGTTTCAAGCACCAGATCCTCGTCGCCCTTGCTACCGCGAGCTGTGCCCTCGCTATCTCCCCAGTTGGAAGCGGCTCCTGGAAGTCGGTCGATTCTAAATCCATTGTACAGGAATGCGCCGGAGGTTCCGTGAGCGGCAACACGTTCGAACTCCCTGAGTCCCCCAATGGCAGCACAAGCGGCAGTGGTTGCTCAAATGGCCACTTGCGAGCTGAGCGCCGGTACAAGAACGATTATTCGTCGGGTGTCCACCAGTTTGGCGGACAGTTTAAAATCACCTCGATGGACGGCGACAGGGTCTCCCTTAAGCAGACCTTCAATGGAGACGACGGACCTTGGTTCATCTTGGCTGTGAAGAACAACGGCGATCTCTACAATGTGGAGGGCGGCGACACCGTTGCTAGCGGTGTGGCAGAGGTTGGAAAGACTGTGACTCTTAACACTGTCCATGATGCGGATAGCTCAAAGTACGATGTGTACATCAATGGCGAAAAGACGTACAGCACAACCTCTGTAGGGGGTTCTTATTACGACAAGTATGGAGCGTATACCACTGACAGTGGTTCTGGTCCCATTACCGTTGAATGGACTGATGTTACTCTCTGGACTCAGTAGATGGAATGCTATTGTGGGTAGTGTTTCTAGTTGGACGCAAAGATGCAATTACGTGTACATACATACTGTACTCATAGGGGATGAGATATATTGAATCATGTGTATATACTACTATGGAATGTAATTCTATAGCGAATCTGAATGTTATGCTATTTCTCTTGTCTATATTCTCTTCTCTCACCAATTAAACAGCTGTAGCCGTCGAAAAGATGGTAGAATAATCTACACTGATCATTTCTATTCGATTCTGAGTTCGTAGGACTTCATAAAGCTCAACTAGACACCCTAGTTGTGAGTCATGATAACATTGTGGAACCTTGCTAGTATAGGATTACATCAATTGCAATAACAGTTATTATAAACTTGCATCAACGAAACTAATGCCTGATTATTATAGAAATCTCATTTCAGTATATAGACTTTTGATAATAACAAGGAAGCTTTTTGGAAAAAAAAAAAAAAAAAAAACACAAAAGATATCCCAAATTCAAATTCTTGTTCAAGGAACTGACATAACTTTTTCCATTGATGCTTCCTCGCAGCTTGCATCAACGGAGCCAAGTGAGAAAGCTCCAGTATCATTATACAGATACAGACACCTGGGCTCCTTCGACGGAAACTGTCTGACCGACAATGAGAGGGAGAGGGAGTGAAATTTGTATAGTGCCCCGCGGTACTCTGCATTTGCGTTGATTTTCAGCACTCCCTTATTCAGTTCCTTAGTAAACATGGTGCCCGCGATCAATCCCGGGTTATCGTCTCCCACACAAAAGAGGTTCTTGGTGGACCTGTCGTAGCTCTACTTCCTGAAGCTTTTTTCGGGGTAATACTCTCGGGCATAGAAGACCTCAATGCCTAATCGTACAGGCAATTAGCTTTTGTACAGAATTATCATTTTGGGTAAGAAGTTGAGGTTTGAAATCAATATTGTTCGGTTCTTCTGCTTAGTGGGACCGAATAGCTGGACACATTGTTGAGCCATAAAACCCCCGAATATTGATTGATGATCTGCAGGGAAGAGCCCGACAGCACCCCACAGCGAACGGGTTCGGCAACTCAACCGGCACTTGTCATTCCTTCCACTTTCAAATATCACTTTAAAAAGATCAATTCCTTTGTGAGAAGGGGTTTATTCAGGTTCCTTGGTAGGCTCAGAATATATATGTGTGTATATACGGCACTAATTGCCATCTTCAGGATGAAAGTCCCACTCCTTTCATGTCTGGCCCTGACCGACTTCTATCTCCCTGTGATAGCCTCTCAGATCTCATGCACCGAAGATGCGTTTACCAAATACCTGTCTTCTTCAGGCCACAAATCCGCAGTAGTTGTGCAGACCTCTCGCATTGCCAAGGGCGGAATTTTCAATGTCCCAGCTAGCGATATTGCGTATCCCCAATCGCCGACAGACTTGCCAGAACTATGCGTTGTGCAGATAAATGTGACTTCTAGTATCGAATCGGCATATTCATTTGGTCTTTTCTTGCCCGTGGAATGGAATGAACGGTTTTTGTAAGTTTCGCAGAGTCGCATTTGAAACTCATTCTCACATTCGTATAGGGCTGTTGGAAATGGTGGTTTTGCGGGAGGGATTAATTGGGCTGACATGGTGAGATGGATTTACTGAAACAAAACGAAATTTTCTAATAGAAAAGGGCGTTGGATCACGGTATGGATTTGCTTCCATGTCAACCGACACTGGCCATAACAGTATTCCTACCGACGGCGAATGGGCATACAACGCCCCCGAGAAAGTGATTGACTGGGGCTACCGGGCCCTGCATGGCTCAATTGTACTGGCAAAAGAACTCACAGAAGCATACTATAGCAAACAACTCAAATACAGCTACTATAGCGGCTGCTCTACTGGCGGCCGCCAGGGCCTGAGGGAGGTAGAACTATACCCCGACGATTTCGACGGTGTGATTGCAGGCGCACCTGCATGGTGGACTTCGCACCTGCAGCCCTGGACGGTCAAAGTAGGCTCGTATAATGTGCCTGGCAGCGGGCAGATTCCCACCAGCATGTTTTCAGTCATCGGCGCCGAGGTCATTAAGCAATGTGACCATCAAGACGGGTTTGTGGACAATATTGTGACGGATCCGCAGCATTGCGACCTGAAGATCGAGGCATTGCTGTGCCGCGGCAGTAATACGACCAATTGCCTGACACCCGCACAACTAGACACTTTGCGCCTTATTTACAGCGATTACGTCGACGCCAACCAGACCTTTGTCTTCCCACATCTTCTACCAGGCAGCGAGTCGCAGTGGGATGTGTTGGTCAACAACGGCACTGCGAACCCGCTTGGAACCGACTACGTCAAGTATTTTCTTGGTTTAGGGGCACAATGGACACAAGACCAATTCGATTATAGCACCGTCCAACTTTCGGACAAACTAAACCCTGGAAACGCGACAGCAAGTGACTATGATATCTCGCCGTTTCAAAGAAAGGGTGGGAAGTTGTTGATGTATCATGGCATGGCTGATGGCTTTATACCCACGGACAGCAGCTTATATTTTTACAATCATATAACAGAAGCGTTGGCTTCTAGTGGAGCTGAGTTGGAAGATTTTTACAGGTTTTTCTATATTCCAGGAATGCAGTAAGTGCAGTCTTCTTTCAATTTTCTTCCTTTCTCCCTGTTTCAGTTTCCAACAAAACATAAGACACTGTGCCGGTACCCCAGACAACGTGCATGCCCCATGGTACTTTGCAGGACCCAACCAAGGTCCCTCGCTGTCATCTAGCGTATACAGTGTCCCCGGCTACCAAGACCCAAAACATGATATTCTGCTAGCTTTGATGGACTGGGTTGAAAAAGGTGTTGCTCCAGAATACATTATTGGCACAACGTGGAACAACGATACCACGCAAGACGAGGTTTATCGCCAACGTCCGTTGTGCTTTTATCCACAACGCGCCGTGTATTCTGGAAAGGGAGATGCGAATAAGGCTGAGAGCTGGGAGTGCCGGGTTGTATAGTGTGTTGGCTATGGAAATATTTCAGTCCTTGTAAATAGGATGTGTGTAGTCCATCCGTAGGCAATTATTTCTACACTGATTAGGGCCTAGTTTCCCAATGTGGAAAGACCTTGTTCGGTCTATAGCAAGCAATATTAACCGTTGCCTGTGCCACGCTGATCTTCCATAAGCGGGGCAGCCGGTAATCCCCCTTACGTCTGAAACTGCAGTTGTTTCATGAACTGGCGTTGTTTTCAACAATGCGTAGAACAATTTCTTTAAACCTCTCTTTGAACAAAACTCTATCATGTCGATCCCCAACAAAGCAATAGTCGCATACGGTCCATATCGAACCGGACAATGGAAGCTCAGAGACGTCGTCCCTCGCAGTCTCGAGGAGAAAGAACTGCTTGTTGAAATCGTCGCGTCGGGGATTTGTCATTCAGACCTGCACTTTGGCGACGCAGAGAGCGGGTTTGGAGTTCACTACCCGAGAGTTATGGGGCATGAAGGTATGCCTCAATATTGCAGGATTGACTATTTCATAACGAAGACTAAACTTCTGTAGGAGTGGGATACGTCCGACAACTCGGCCCAAATACCTCAGTTGCCCAAATAGGCGACCCAGTCATTCTTACCTTTTCAGCCTGCCACAGCTGCGAGCCGTGCGAGGCTGGCCATTCTGCACATTGTCGCCAATTCGCATCGCTGAATTTTGGGGTTTCGGGGGCTACCTACAATTTTGGCGATTCCGACCAGCAGCAGAAAATTTATGGCAGCTTCTTCGGCCAGTCCAGCTTCAGCAGTTTGACTGTCGTTCGCGAGAGCTCGGTGGTCAACGTATCTAGAATGCTTGGTCAAAATAAAGATGAGCTCGCGCTGATGGCCCCCCTGGGATGTGGAGTGCAGACTGGAACTGGCGCAATTATCCACGCAGCCAATGCGGGACCAAAGGACAGAGTCGTGATAATTGGCCTTGGAGGGGTTGGACTGAGTGCAGTCATGGGCGCCAAAATCGCCGGATGCGCTCAGATTATTGGCATTGATCGGTACGAGTCGAGGTTGGATCTTGCCAGGGAGCTTGGAGCTACGGATGTGATCAACACTGCATCTATGTCGAGCATGGGTCAAATGTCGGATATGGTTCTGGCAAACACAAACAATCTCGGCGCAAATATCACCCTGGATGCCACCGGTGTACAGGAACTAATCCAGGAGAGTATCAAAATGACCGCGTTCAAGGGCAAGATCTTGCAGGTGGGCGCTGCGCCCATGGATGCGAACCTGAAGATTCCAATTTTCGAATTCATGTCGGATGGGAAGCAGTATATGGGCGTTGTGGAAGGGGATGTCGATCCCCGGCGGTATATACCCAAGATGATTGAGTGGGTTAGAGATGGGCGGTTGCCGTTGCAGAAGATTGTGCGGTTTTATGATGCAGAGGACTACGAGACGGCGATTAATGATATGAAGTCGGGGAAGGTTATCAAGCCTATTATTCGATGGTGATGAGTTCAAACGTGAGTGAATAGAATGTTGGTATATAGCTAGAGAAGGGCTAAAGTACATGACTCTTCGGATTTATCCTGCCGGCTCGACCTTGAAACTAAATGGCACAATATAGTCATAGTGCCAATATATTAAATTGTGAACAATTGCATCGAAAAAGACACAGAACGCTACGAGTTTCAATTTCCGTGGACCTTGACCCGACTCCGTCGGGACCATCGGCTCCACCTGGGTATACCTTTTAAGATGTCCCGACTTTCTTAAAACAGACCTTACGCCTATATCATTAAATACTATGTATATGCGAAACTATATGCATCTCTGTTTGCCAAACCGATACTAAAAATGACTTCTTTTGTTCCATTTCCCTTCCCAATTCCGTCCGACTCACCTTTTACGATATGGAACATACCGTTTGGTATTTTCAGCACCGCTGCTAACGTAAGATTTTGCCAATTAATTTCCTCGTAAGAATACTGATTCACATCCATTCAAGGCGACTCCACGACCAGGCGTAGCAATTGGTGACTACGTGCTCGACCTATTCGAGCTGGCCCGAGCAGGATGTTTTTCTACTTGTCCCTCAAGTGTTTTTGAAAAAGTATTATATCAGATTATTCACCAAATACAACTAAAAGGCTGACTTATTGTATAACTAGCAAAGCTTAAATGATTTCAGCGAGCTCGGAAGCAAAGTCCGCACTCAGGTTCGCGAAGAGATTCGGCAATTGATCCAAGATGACAGCTCGGTCATCTACAACAATTCGCAGCAGTCGAGATTTTTAACCCAGATATCTGCTGTTCAAATGCATCTTCCCTTCCGTATCGGGGACTTTACGGACTGCACGTGTTCCCTGGAGCACGTCACAAATGTGAGAAACAACACAACTTTTGTATCCAACTTGCTTCCTGTAGCTAAATGTTATTAGATGGGACGTTTAACCGGTAAAGGCGGCGCCTCGCCGAATTTCTTTTACATGCCTCACTGCTACAACGGTAGAGTTTCTTCAATCGTCGTCAGCGGAACCCCGATTCGCAGACCATGGGGCTATCTACAGGGGCCCAACAACTCTGCAATCTTCAGCAAGAGCCAGCGGTTCGACTATGAAACCGAACTCGGGTATTTCATATCTGGTAAAGTGCCCATGGGCGAGGTTGTTTCTGCCGAGAGTGCCAGAGAGCACATTTTTGGTTTTGTTGTTTTGAACGATTGGAGTGCAAGAGATATTCAATTTTATGAGTCAAATCCGCTAGGTCCATTTAGTGGTAAAAGTGCCGGGACGAGTATTTCGCCGTGGGTAGTTACCTTGGAAGCCCTCGATGAGGTTGGTGCTGTCGTGAAGGTTAATGATGATGATGAGTTCCGAGTGTCAGCGGCGCCTCTAGTACGGTGTAAGGATACTGTTAGTATTCAAGTTTCGACTACTATTTCTCGTAAGTTCTCATTTCTTCTTTTTCTGAACAGAAAACTGAATTTTTTCTTTTTCACTTAGGAGCTGGCAAAAAATACCCCCTAGCCACAAGTGACTTGGAACATATGTACTGGTCTCCATTCCAACTCCTAGCAAACCAGACCTCATCCGGCTGTGGCCTTTCTGCCGGCGATTTGATCGGCACTGGTACATTGTCCTCTTCTCTGGAACAAGCCCAGAAACTGCCTGACTTTGATGCGAGTGTCGGACGTCTGGGATGCCTCATCGAAGCAACCCAAGGATGGAAAGTTCCCTTGCAGCTTGGCCAGGGAGAAGAAGAACTGAGCGCGCTGAAAGACGGAGACGAGGTTTCCATGGAGGCATGGGCGGGTAAACAATCGAAACGAATTGGCTTTGGAGTTGTGACTGGTGCTGTACTTCCTGCTCATGAGGTGCTTGGATTTGATGTGTAGTGGTTGCAATCTACAATCTTCCAAGCTCTTTCCCCCTAAAAATTGATTACTCTGCTTTTCAGTTATTTCAATACTGATGTCTCCTCAGTACCTGCTTATCGGATAATGCTGGTATAGATGGCCGGGGGCGGGGGATTTCCGAAAAATGAGGGTCAACCTCCAATGTAAGCAGATTGGTTTGATCTAGTCTTTAATATACTACACAGAAACGGTCTTTATTTGATAATAACAGGAACAAAAGCCAAGTAATAGCTCACCGTTTGGTATATTCCCGGAAGTCTTCAGATACCTCTTTGCAGGGAGTAACATTGGAAGTCACCCCTCCGTAGGATCGGGGGAAACCCGACTGATTTACAACCTTGATTGTGGGGCTTTACAATGGATGCATTGACTTTAGATACGATAAGAAAAGTAATCCAATAAATATTCGTCGCTCTTTCTTCAAATACAAACCAGCAGGAAATAAAATAGGGGAAAGAATGTCTTTGGTCATCCCCAACCAGACCCTCATTACGTCCACGCTCAAAGACCTAGTTGTTGTCTTAACCGGTGGTGCGCAGGGAGTCGGCCGGAGTGTTGTTGAGCAGCTTCATGGTACTTAATCCACCTCCTTTTCTGGTATCTGAATACAGTATAATTAACGGTATCTGGCAGTGGCGGGCGCAAAAGTCATATTCGGAGACGTGGACGACAACCTCGCCCAACAAGTAATCTCCTCATTGACCACCACGAATACCACTGGCAAAGTACACTTTGTCCACTGCGATATATCATCGTACCCAGACCAACTATCCCTTTTCCAAACTGCCTACAACTACTACCAACGTATCGATATCGTGATAGCCAACGCGGCCGTCAGCCTCTCCCGCGACCCCTTTGCGCCTGCGAGTCTGACAGATGAAGCAATTCTAACAGCGCCTACCATGGCCGAGGTTGACATTAATTTAAAGGGAGTGTTATACACGGCCCGCTTGGGATATCATTATCTACGGAAGAATTCAGAATCAGAACATCGGGGCGATTTGGTGCTTGTGTCGAGTATTGCGGGATTTAAAGAATGTGAGGGTCTTGTTTCGTATACGGCCAGTAAGCATGGGGTTATTGGTGTCATGCGCGGTTTGGCTCTGCAGGCTGCAAAGGAAGGGGTGAAGGTGAACACGGTTTGCCCATGGATGACCAGTAAGTTTTAATACTTTCGAGACTTCAGTACAAATGTCCGTCCGCATTGCTGATTTCTCAAAATAAGGGACACGCATGGTCAAAGGCATTGAACAAGGCTGGTACGATCTCAACCTCCCATCCAACGGACCCGCAGACGTAGCCCAGGCTATTCTCATCTGCTCCACGGCGAACCGGTCATCTTCTTCGTCTCAACAACATCAGGGTGCTGTTTTGCCCTTTTCAGGAAAGATTCTGTGGGTCGGCGGCGGTAAGAGCTATGAGATTGAGGACCGGTTACAGAGCTTGGAGCCCGAATGGCTCGGGTATGAGAATAGCGAGATACTCAAGAGGGGCCAGGAGTATCTGCATTCTGCGGGGACGAGCTGGGATAATAAGTAGCAATATATGTAGATGCATGTAAGTGATGGTGCTATGGACGCTATTCACTATGATCATAATTTATACATTTAAATGAATCAGTCCTCATATGTATGAATCATATTTTCAAATTCCAGTTACTCGGCCTCTGGCCAGCATCCAACAATCTCTTGCTGATCCCCGTCAACCGTCAAGACGACACTGGCGCCGTACTCGAGCGGGTTCCCTTCCCAGATCACAAAATCGGTGTTCTTCTCGGCTTTCTGGAATCCAAGGATTTCGTCTATCTTTGTCGAGAAAAGATCAACAGCTTCCTTGGCGGAAAGTCCAGCTTCTTTGGCGATGGAAGATGCTTCAATGGGCAGATTTGCAAGGTGCCAGTCAACTATTCAAAAGTCAGTTTTATTGCATTTAACAGTAGGATAGTTTAGAGTAAAGAGAAACTCACAGTTTGGAAGCATTGCCAGTGCAAATGTCACATTGGCATCAGCCAGGACACGGACGGGGGAGGCAGTTAAAGGAGGTCCAACGAGGAGATCTTTCTTCTCCCATGCCGAGGGAGCTGAGTGTGCCGCGTTGAAGATGAGCGGAACATCCCCTGATGCTATTTCGTCGGCTACCTATTTTCTAAATTAGCTTTCTTTCTTCGAAAAGAGATGTGGGTGTATAGTCAAACTAACAGCAGGTGCTTCAGAAGCGCCGTAAATGATCAACTTGGCTTTGGGATAGTCGCTTTTCACTTTGATAATCTGAAGAATGTCGTACTTTGGGTTGCAGGTCAGCAACAATAACCTACTAAAGTGGTGGAGGATAACAAACCTTGTTCTCCGTATGTACAACAACAGGGATTTTCCCATCTGCAGCCTTTCCATACAAAGTGTCCTTACCCTTGTTATCACTCAGAATTTTCCGAAGCGTCGCCACAGACTTGGATACAGTCGGGGTTTGAGAAGAACCTAACCAAACAGTTAGCACCAATCAAACTTCTCTTTGGTTAAAAGCATACTCTTTGCATCCTGTCCAACGGAGATATGCAATGCTACATCATCTTTGAAAATTCCCCCGTTTAGAGGATTGCTACCCTCTGCGGTTTTGATACCAACACTCACGCCCTGCAAAAAGCCATCGTCATATGGATACGTGATAGATCTGGTGACACCTCCGATTCGGGCGCGGTCAAAGGGTTTTCCTTCGAAATGAATACCGTATTTGTTGTATATTGCGGTCTCTGGGTCAAGCACGTTGGCACTCCTGTCGCCAGCGCCATCGGCTGTGCTCGGTTCCGACTCGATCTCCACGAGACCAAGGGTGTTGGAAACGGTTGTCAGACCGGGGAGTACATGCCCGTTCTGGAGAGAAATCACCCGTCCGGCAGATTTGGGAGAGATGCATTCCTTGGGAGTTCCTAGACAACTGATTTTCCCGCTGTTGATAACCATGGTCAAATTTGCGCCCTCTTCTTGGACATGAGGAGTATCCAAGTACGAGGTGCTAATTCCGGTTATTATAACGCTTTCATCTTGTTCTCTGTTTGCACAGAAAGCCTTGATGTCTTCTGGCACTGATTCAGCGCGCATGCTCGATTTGATGTTAATATCGGCCGCAGCAGATACGGGTTTTTCCTCGAGAGTGGCTTTCCCGTCAATGTACACCTGTATAGGGAATGCGCCTGCAGAAAGAGGGTGCGAGTTCCACACAGCGATGTCTGCATCATAACCAGGCTTGGCATATCCTATACGGTGGTGCAACTCTAGGGACTTGGCGGGCACGCTGGTGACAGACTGTAGTGCAAGAAGCTCAGAGAGACCAAAAGAGTGCGCGGTCGCAGCTTGAGATCTCGTACTTTTTAGTATTTTTTTTTTTCATCTAGGGAGTAGAAAAATGAAAGGTGGAACTTACAGTAGGTACCTAGCGTTGGTGGTTTCATCGACGTGATCCTACCTTCACGTTAGATATGAAAAACTTGAATAATGGTAATGGATACTAACCGATTTGTATGCAACTGGAACACCATGTTCCGCCAAAATCTTGCCAGCCCATAGATTGCCGTCATAACCTTCCTTTTTGTACAAACTAAAATCGGCAAATGTGGCGATGGTAATGTTGCTGATACCTCATTAGCAAGCGAAGCACGACATGAAGGGAAAAAAAAAAAAAAAACACCACACTTACTGGCCCCTAGCTTTGATCAATTCCGGCACTTTCCACGCACTCAATGCATGGTGAAAGGCCTGAACGCGGAATCCGAATTCTTCGGCATGAAGAAGCATATCTTCAAAGTCCTCCGGCTCGTAGCAGTGTACGTTGATACCAATCTTTCCCCTCAGCATGGCAACGCTCGAATCCAGCTCGAGCTCTTCAGGTAGACCTCCCTCGGCAATCGGCCCTTGAGCAAGCAGAGCAGCGACCGCATTCGTGTCTTGATTCTGCTTGGCCGAGTTCGCAGCTGCACACCAGGTGTCCTGTTTCTCAAGCAGGTCCTTTGCACGTGCCATGTGATGACGGAAATGCCAGGCATTGCCCATGCGAGTATGCTTGTATACACGACGAGGGTTTTCGCCGCACGCCATTTTCAAAAACCGGCGTCGGTTTTCTTTGGCGATGCCGTGCTCCAGAAGGAGCTCTTCAACAACTTCCTCGCCATGCTCACCACCCCGAAGGAAATTCTTGACGGGGTATGCTTCTCCGCCCATAATATTTGCAGAACCGGGAAGGATCAAAGACGTTGTTACCCCTCCAGAAGCGATGATGGTAGCAGCGATATCATAAGGCTTTAGGCCGTCGAGTGAGCGGACCATTGGAGTGAGCGGTCCGGTGGCATCGTTGATCTCGTTGACATCTTGGTAGTTCTTGAGACTAGGCCAGGGGAGTCCCAAATGGTGTGAATGCATATCCACGAGTCCCGGGGTCACAAATTGCCCATTGTAGTCACGGATAACAGTATTCGCGTCGGCTTCAAAGCTATTGGCAGCAGCAGCACCGCTCGGAGAAACCGACCGAATGACACCGCGCTCAAAAACAATATCGACGGTGCCATTCAAAATGGAATCGCCATCAAACAAAGTCACATTTCGCAACACAGTGGTCTGCTTCTGGCCGCTGGTCGGGTTCCATCTCGGATTGCTGCGGCTGGCCTGGGCAGGGAACGGGTATTCCTGCCAGGGGGATTGCAATTCGTCGCACCGGCGCAGATGCGCATCAAATGCGTCCCACTGGGCCGGGGACAGCTGTGCGTCGCCATGGAACTCGACAACATAGTTGTTGGAAAGCTTCGGCGGCCGGTAGAGTGTAAACAGCAGCAGGCCTATCACAACCAGCGAGGGAAGCAGCACGCGACGAGGCCGCGCTCGCCGGAACGCTGTCGATGGTACGGTCCCAGCAAGCTTTAGGGAGTCCATCTTGCCTGGGTTTTGTTTGATTTGCAGTAATACGGCATTGATTGGAAGGTGAGAGCAGCTTGGCAAGCTCGAAGAGAGCTGTGGTCGTCTTATCTACGGCACAACCCCCGCTGCAGCCAACACAAACCATGTGGGGATCCTTGATGGTGTCAGTTGCAGCTGCGATGTCGAGTTTCTACCCTTTTCGCTCTAGCATTAATGCCGAAATAATTGACAGGCTACCGTGACTCTCTACAGGCGCTATACAATGCTGGTCCAGTCGACCCGAGAAATAGAGCGTTGTGGACTAGAATCCCCACTTTGCTGCCGATAAGGACTTTGCACAGCGAAAGCGACAATAGTCCAAAGATCCAAAAGAAAAACAAAAATACCCATCTACTATAGTGATATGCTGTTAATTGGAAAATTCCTTATGAAGTGTCGGAACGGAGGCGGAATTGAGCTTGTTTCGTCGAATCTAAGCTACACACGAGAAAATCCGCATTTTCTAAGAATGCCCGCCGAAGGACTGAAAAAAACTCGTGACAGATATCATTTTTGATGGCAATGTTTTCCGTTCTGACAAAACCAAGCCATTCATTTGCAACACACAAATATCCCGAACCCAAATGGAAAAAAACTGCGCCGAATCAAAGCCGTACCAATTTTTTACTCGTTAATTTCGCGCAAGCGGCGGAGGGTGGAGCGGGCAGCGGAAGCAGCGGGGGTACTATTAAAAAAAATCAGCAAGTGTGTTTGGTTGTAGTGGACAAGTGGGAAACACTCACGCAAGAGTGTAAGCACCACCGGTGATGGTCTTCTTGCAGCCAGAGCAGTGCCAGATACCGACGGACTCACGGCGGACAGTGTTGCGGCCGCAGAATGTGCTGGTCCTCGAGTTAGCCTCCAGCATTCTATCGTATTTCTTCTCTCTGTTCTCCAACGTACCAGGTGTAGCGGGCGTGCTGCGAAACTTCCATACGCTTGACTTGCTTACGGAGGGAAGCACCGTATCTAGGTTTGTTGTTAATAACGATACCCCATTCCACCGATTCCAGAAACACAATCTTACCTGACACCGTACTTGCCGGTGATACCGACCTCTGGGAGTCATGTTAGCATATTGACCCCGCTTCCTTGCAACGCAACAGTGTATAATAGCGACAGTGGGTTTTTTTATCGACACAAATCGAGTTTTCGGCGGTGAAAAGGGAGCGAAACGTGTTGCGAGTAAATGGAATCCTTACTGGTAGTTCTCTTGGCCATTTTGACTAGCTGCGAGTCGAATTAGTCGGGTGTTCAGCGAAGAAATGAGTGTTTTGGATATTTTTCGAGGTTTGCGGATCGCTAAAGGAATAATCGCACAAACACTCGGGGGCGAATTGTCGGGAAATTTTCTTCTTTTTTTTTTTCTCCTTCGACGTGTTCTGGGTCCAAACAGAGGGGCACTGTACGTACCTGCGAACTTTGATGTCGGCTGGGATAGAGATGGTGAGGACTGAGACTGACTGACTGGCCGACGGAGCGCCTCGAATTGTGCGATGCCGAGTGTGCGCGCCCGATCCGGCGAATCCTTTTTCCGGCTGGCAGTGGCTTCGCTTAGCGATGGGCCGACCCACTCCATATGCACTATACCGCATTCGGGCAGGAGTCTTCTGTTATTTGTATTTGTATTTGCAACTTGATAATTCCATGTTTGTCTAAATGATGACTTTTTGTTGGTTTCATTCGTAGGATTGAGCCGGGAATTTTAAAAGGAAATTTCCTAATTAATTTTACTACACGGTTTTTGTGAACAATTGACCTCGGATGTTCCTCTTCCTAAAATTTGCACGACATACATAAATAATTAACAAAACCAACATTAACCGTTGATATAATTTGGATTTTCAGAGCTAAATTATTATCTATACATAACTATATAGTATATGTATGCATTGTGTGGGGACGTCAACTGCTATTCTACGGCAGCGCTCAGCCTCATCAGGAGCTCCCCGGACAACCACAACCAACAACAGAGCCACCCAGACTCAAGACTTCCTCGAAGAGCGCCTGAAATAGTGTTCACGATACGTACTGTTGTATCTGCCGGCTCTCGATGAAGCAACTGCAATGTCTACGCCGACCAGTGTTAGTAATTCAAAACTGGACTCCATAAGGAGTAAACGGCCCGCGGTAAGCAACGTTCTTTCAACGAGTCAAACATGGGGTGTTAACGTTGGCTGCAGTGTGAAAACTGCAAGAATCGCAAAGTGAGAATCCATCTAAATATAGCAATATGCTTCATGTCAGAGTATATAGTGACAAACCCCCCAGACAAAATGCGATCGCCGCACTCCATGCTCAAGTTGCGTAACAGCCCGTCTCGAGTGCCAAATCGCCCAGCGGTCTCTGGAAAAGCGACAGCGAGTACTCATTTCGTCGAGATACGATGAAGCCATGGAAAATGTCGAGCGTGCGCTCCAGGATATCCGGCAAGGTATTAATAGACTCCTGGACACGAATAATAACGAAACCCGCCAGCTGTCGCCAATGCACTCGCAGCCATCTCCAGCTAATCAAGTCACAAGTCACCTTCTGGAGGCATCAAGCGCTTCTGAAGGATACCGGGGTGATTCTTCGTTTAATGCCCATGTGAGGCGTGTCAGAGATACTTTGAAGAATGCCGCATCCGATATGGGTTCTATCGCAGCCTCTTCTTTAGGTGATGATGACCCTCGAGGAGGCGACTCGACTACTATAGATACTTTGGATTTTGAAATCCCGGACTCCCCAGATACTTCTTCATCACGCGAGGATTTGCAGTATCCCGAGCTAGAAAATAAGACTCTTCCGCCTATTAATTCGGTGCTTTTACTACTACGACTGATCCAGGATGAGAAGCAAGATTTCTTTCTAAATATGCCTGTGATTAATGAGACGGAATTTGCAGAATATTGCCAGCAAGTATACTTTGCCATCCGTCGTTATTCCCTAACAACATGGGCGATTGTCAATGTCGGACTCTTTTACCTCTTTGTCGGACTGAAGGAGCACCATTATGACAGAATTGGCGTTACGGCATCGGATATTGACTCGTACATTCAGATATTGAACGCCAATATTGATAGCACTATAAACAGCTTTCGGCTTTGTCTAACACCTTCAGTCGAGGCTTGTCAAGCAATGTCTTTTTTAGTGAGCTTTCATCTCTTTTCTAAAAATACATTTGCTGATTTTCAATGTTGCAGACAATGTTCTACATGAGGGCTGGTCGGCCCGCCATGGCATGGAAATTGAATTCGGCTGGTGCAAGAATGTGCATTGACATGGGATTCCATCGTCTGCCAGGCAAATACAAGAGCCGCGAGGAATTCAAGAAACATCTTATATTCTGGCACATTTACGTCGTGGACAAAGGCCTAGCTTTTACTCTAGGCCGAACACCGTCAATCCCTCACTATGATGTCTCGACTGAGCTTCCCTCTATACCAGAAGACTTGCCTGCAGATATTCCAGAGGGTCCGGCATAGTAAGCACAACCTATCCAACCCCAGAAAGACAAGAGAAGAAATATATCCTAACAATAGTAGTTTATATGCCGCTTTTCTGGAATTTTCTGTCATTTCCGGTGATATGTATATCAAGCTGTTTTCTGCAGCCGCACAACGAGAACCACAGAGGATCCGTGTCGAGAGAGCCGAATTTTTTGCTAAGCAGCTCACCGAGGTCAATGAGAATATTCAGAATGTGAGTCATATGCGTCTAGATTTGTCACACGAAGAGCTAGCTTGACAGGACATAGACGTTCCGAGATAACGTGCTTACGAATAATGCGTTTGAAATCATCGCCATCCTTCTCAATATAATGACACAATGCCTTGTCACAATCGTCTATCGCATCGTTCCGTGTGAGACTCCAAACTCGCATCCACTGCGGTGCAGCAGTAGCTGTGTCAATGCAGCTCGTGGAGCACTAATGGCCATTCTCCGAGCGAGCGAAACATTTGGCCAGAAAAGTCCAAATCCTTGGGGAATGTTTCTAAATACGCGAGTTCCCTTTTACTCTCCTATACAATTTGTGTATTTTTTTCTGTCCGATTCTAACATTTACATAGGCTATTCTCTTATGTCCCGTTCACCTCATTCATTGTCTTAGCTGGAAATACCGTCGCGGTCCCGTCGGTCGAGGACTTGACCATCCTTTGGTCCGCTCTCTCCAGCATCGAGCCTGTTTCAGTAACTTCCCCAAGCGGGAAAAAGCTCTACGATACTTGCAAGGCATTCTATCGAATTGCCGAAAACACGGTTTCACGATATACGGAAAGGAGGGTTACCACCACCACCGCCAGTGCCGAAAACCACTTGCTATCTAGTCTAGATATTGCCAATCCACCATCGCAGTTGTTACCATCATCGTCTTATATACCTGAACAGCAGCAAACAATACTGCACCAATCTTTCCAGCTTCCTTCCGACGATATTTCGGCCGCCGGCTTGCAACAGGTCATGACACCCCGGGCGTGGGGCGCGGTTATGAATGACTTTGACGCCGACATTGACCCAGTCGCGATGGCATCCTTTATTGAGCCATACCTATTTTTTGACAGAGATATGTCATGACCTTTAGAAGGGTTGATATGAGACCGTATATCTGGGGCGGAGGGTATTTTTCCAAAGGATTCAATTTCCATGTACGCCGGAAGTAAACTTTATGATCGTCAATAAGGCGAGACAAAAAGCCCCACACCCCATTACTTGTTAACACACGAATGTGAATATCGCCGTTTAGATGGAGGAAAGGAGCGATTGTGCTGCCACACCGAGTCCGACCCGACCAGAGAGCCAACGCCAACTTATTGAACTTCTAGGCTGCTTCGTTATTGGCTTCTTTTTAACTCTCGAGTTATTTCTAGCGCTTATTTTAAGTTTTTTAAGTTGTAGCTTTGGTTTTTGTCACCAATCATGAGGCTCACCATGGATGGACGAAGACATGGCTGCTCGGGCCCGAGGGACCGATCACTGTTGTGTTGGGGCATATTATAGCCAAAATTATCACCACAGCCACACAAGGTAATACATATTTTGAAAATGCCAAGCAGCGATGAAGAAAGTTTCGTAATGCCTATTTGAACTATATATGAGGGCGTGGACCGCTTCATAACTATGGTGCTCGCTGAAGCTTTACTGTCGTTTATATATTCGATTCACCACCCAACAAACCCTCACGTTCTCCTAATTTCTCTTCCCAGATTTTCCTGTCATAAGAAAAGAAAAGAGTAAAAACAAATCACCGCCATGGGACAGCTCGTCAAGAACATGCACCGGCATGACGTACAATGGTGGAAGCTCAAGGCCGATTACATGTATAACAAAACGTACCATCTTCGACGCACAAAATTCGTCGTGTACCAAATCGCAGGAAACATCCCCTCTATTACAAACGGCCTTGGCATAAAGGTATTGAAGAGTATGTCCTTTTTTTAGTTCTCTCTCTCTCCCTTTTTCTTTTTGTTTTTCTTTTCTTCTTTTTTCTGGCAATACAAACCTTGTCAAACTGATCTCTGGCGTGTTTTTTTTTTAGCCTACAATGCAGTCCGATCTCGCTCAGTAGCCGACTTCCCCTCTGCTCGTATCAACACAACCGATCTAGTCGCCAGTCTCGGGTTCAATGTTGCCCCCAACATCTTGATTGGCCTATTCTTCGGTGCTGCAGTATTCTACGATCTTTTCTGGCCCGAACGCGTGGAATGTCGGAGGATACAATGGACATGGCAACTATCTGCGTTGGCGTTGTGCGTCATGCAACTGGCTGCCTTGCTGTGGCTTACGATTATCGTGGCAACGCACGGTATTCACATCGAAGGTGTCACATATGATGAAGCGAACAGTATACGACAGACTTGGAATGGTCCAGCCCTCGAGTATTACAAGGATGGTCGTGCGATTGCTACGATTGTTGTTGAGTGGATTGGGTTTGTGTTTACGGCTTGGAGGTAAGTATGGAGCATGATTGGTTTTGCATATGGTATCAATCTGACCGAGGTTAAATGCAGTACGATTACCATGATGAGGTCCTATGCACACAACAACAAGTACGGTCCTTTTGCGGATCATATTACCCGGCCAGACGGCGAGTATGTCATGTCGGATGTTCAACAACATTCAGCGTGATCTTCACGCACAGGGAAACGGTTTTAATAGAATTCATAAGAGTACATATATCAATTGATATCTGTGTGTATTTTTTGGCGCATTTTGCGGGGATAAGCATTTGTCGAGAATTTATTCTGGTTTTGTCTTTGTGTTGCTATCAGGATTCTCCAAGTAACCATCTAAAAATCCCAAATATTGTCATTGTTTCGCTGGCAACCGCTATGAACTAGCCATTGGTCACATCTGATTTGGGTACTCAAACGATCCCAATACGTCTGATAATAACATCATTTATAAATATTCTTTCTATATATTCTAATCATTAAAACTCCATCAGCCTGCACGCTTGAACCCCTCAAGTGCTTCCCGTCACTCCAAGTATCTTGGATGACTACACCTACTATCCGATCAATTATATTGAAGGAGGAGAGTAAAAAGAAGGAACGAAAAGTTTATTTGGAATATGAAGCGATAATTTTTTTATGACAGAAAGAAGCTGCAGCGTTAAAATCAACATTTGAAGAACTGTCTTTATGGACGGGCTTTCAAAAATAAATTCCGTTCAGTATAACTATAGGAAATCCTCACAATCCAGTCGGTGAATACGCTTATACATCCCAGTTCATGACAGGAATTTTAGCTAAACAAAAAAGACACACAGAAATATGACAAACTCGCCAGCAGTGAGCTCACAGGGCGTTCAGGAAAATAACAATACATTTCAATAACTCAAACGGGTGAAACTAAATAAACCTCAGTCTCTATATCCAACTTCAAAGGTTCTTACCCCATGCTGCCCACTCTTCTATAATTTCATATACAAACGGTAGCTCGCTTTCACGGACCTCAAACATCTCTTTATGATCCGTGGTACATCCAGCTCCGCAATGCCTGATATATCTTTTCGTAGCCAGGGTCGCTAGAATAATTTGCTCAATACGCGCATGATAAGCAACATCGGGCCAAACTTTCAAAAGCGCAAAATTCAAATTGCACTTTTTGTTTGCTGCATGCTGCTTACCCCTCTTATCTACATCAACTGCTCTCCCGACCTTGATCACTACATTTCCCGGATCCGCTCGGGGAGACGCGTGTACGCCTTTTGGAGGGAATGTTGTCTCGTACACATATATGTTCCCAGTCCCGTCGCTTTGCGTAGGACCCTGGCATACCTCGGCCCACAATCGTCCCCTCAGTGCCTCGGGCAAAACAGTTGGTAGTGATGCCGCGATCGCGATCTCTTGCGGTGACAAAAGCGTTCTAAGAAAAGCTTGGAGGCTCATACCAGAAGACTGATCCTTCCGAAACGAGTTCTGGGACTGGCTATAATTTCCTCTAGTCACTGTAACTGGCTCTTGACTCTTTGCACGTCTGCTCATGCGGCTAACCGGGGAGGCTTCGGACACATGTAGTAGCATTTCTGGCGATAATGTGGAACGGCGCGCAGAACGACCAGCAGCGATGCGATTAGCCTTTGCTTGCGTAGGACTATATTGTGCACCATAACCACCGTCATTGCAGCCAAAGGCACCTTCTGAAATAGTATCTGAGTCTTCATCGATACTGACTTCTGTCTCTTCGACAGAATTGATAGGCGTATCCCTTCCGATATTCGCTTCCGAAAAACTTTGCAACATACTATCGTAATCAGAGTCAAAAGAGCTACTCGCTGGAGTCAAGTTTAATCTTGAAGTTGCAACAGAGATCGCCTGAATCGGATCCTGATCTTGATGTCTGTAGCAGTAGCTTGATTCTCCTTTCACAGCGTTCCCACATATTGATCTATTTTTGGATATTCCAACGCATTTTCTGATCGGCATGATCACTATTGCCAAAGTTTGAAGTCGACGGAAATCTTGGTGCCTTGGATACCTCGTTTTTTTTCTGTCTTCTGCTCGTGGGGTCTTAATAATAGTCAAGTTGAAGTCCAAACCGTAAGTAAATGGATGGGTTTTATAATAAATATAGGAGCTGAAAAAGCAAGATAAAAACTAGTTAGAATTAGCAATCGTGGGTGGTTCCAAAATCGAGGCAGTGAACGTGGTCATTCGGTACATAATTGCTTTTTTGCGAGGCGTATTTGGTGTGATTTTTCCTGCCGCTAATATGTCCGTTGTTTTGCATTGACAGGGATGCTTTCTGTATAGTTCATTATGGTCCACTGAGCCATTTTGCTAACGGGGTTAAAAGTGTTAGACGCGCCTAGCAGTGCAACCCTAACAAGGCTGAAAAGCATGGTTGATGCGGCGCAGTGCAGATACTAATTACAAACTATACTGTATGTACCCTGGCCGCTGAGATGCTGGCGATTAACTCACTCATACTTAGCGATACGAATGAACTGAAGCTCACACCCATACACATGATAGTATTTTCTTCCATTCTCCTCGTAGTACTTCGTCACAGATAAGTTAAGTCTCATATTGTCTGCGAATAAGCTGGTCGCAACCAGGGCAGATTCATCATCTTCATCATCTGTCTCGTTCGTTCCAGCGGGCTCAGGAAGCTGATTTATTCCCTACTGGTATGTATATAAATAGATGAAGGTTGAATATAAACTGTACTTCTTCACATCACCTCTCTTCAGTTCTAAGACGAAATTAATTGGTTGCAGGGCGCGATTGTAGTCTGTCGGTTGCAAAATTCATGACGCTCCTGGTGCACATCCTTGCCGAGATACTGAACCTTTAAAAAGTTGAGATAAATCTAACGTCAGGAAACAAAAATCAGGGTCATCGTCTCGCGCATATAGGAGATGGCACTGTGTTTGTTACCTACAGAACTTATCTTGTATCTTGGCAAATTTCTCTCCAACAGCAGTCTCAATGCGTTAATGCGAACCCAAAAATGGTTCGCCCAACTCCTTACCCCGCAACTTTATGGCTACCAAATCAGTTTCCGGGAGCCGCAAGAGGACTTTGCCGAACTAGACCCTTACGATTTGCCTCTACTGTGGTTTCATTGTGTAGGCCGATGGCATTCCGATATCATTCTTAGCTATTTTCGGACGAGTTTATTGCGTACTTTTACGTACACGGATAAGTTTGGGCATACGCTGCTTCACATAGTAGCTGGAACAGCAAATACAGAATTGGCTCAGATCCTCGTAAGAAAGGGCTTGAACATCAACGCCAAGACGCTCAATGGTAGAACACCCTTATTTGAAGCAGTCAGAAGCAAGCAAAGAGAAATGATGGATTACCTACTCGATACAGGCGCCGACGTAATGGCTACTGAAACGAACGGTCACACATTATTAGAAGAAACGGCCCTCTTTGGTTCAGGATCCATGGTTCAACGACTTGTCGATGCCTTACAGCAGAAACAAAAGCTTGAGGATCAATATGTTAACCATGAGGCCGTTTCTCAGTCAAGTCGCGATAAAGCTCTGCACCGTGCAATATACAATGGCGACAGCGTTTCAGTCCGTATCCTTCTTGACTACGGGGCGAATCCTTCGTCAGCAGACGGCTATGGCACAACTGCACTAGCTTCGAGTGCTATTCATCGCCGTGAAAACGTGATTTACATGCTCCTTGACCGTGGCGCAGATCCATTGCCCTATGACACACTTGGGAGGTCAGCAATTACGTGTGCAGCAGACTCCAGATGTAGCTGGGATGTAGTCCAGACACTGTTCCAGGCTGTTTTAAATGCAGGAGGTGATATTACTGCGGAACCCTGGCCAGGAAATGAATATATACCATTACATTGCTTTGCAAAGAGAGGCTACCTTCCAGCTGTTAAATTTCTTCTCAGCCACAAGGCTAACGCTCTAGCACGGACCCAATCTGGGGTAACAGCATTACAACTGGCATTGTTCTGTTACTCAGAAGACCCAAGCAGCTATGAAGAAGTGTGCCGATTGCTCATAGAAGCGATAAATGCTGCTAATGACGAATACGATCATACCCTTCCTCCTTTAGAGCCTTTAACAGGTGGTACATCTTTGCATCTTGCTGTTAGAACCGGATCGGAGACTTTGGTACATACTCTTCTCTACAGTGGAGTTGATGTCTCCGCGGTTGATGGTGAGGGGCGCTCTGCCTTGGATGTGGCTAGGCTTGAGGGCCACGATGTGATTGTCAAATTGCTCTCAGAAAAAGTAAGCCTGAACTGAGAAGAAAGCTATCTGTATCTAAATACCCGTGTTGTAGAATATCTATCTCTTAAAGTTTTCATCGGCATTTTGTCGCCTCTACTGCAAAATCTCAATATTTGAGGTGTTCTCCCCAGGCTGGGGTCGCCATCGTACTCTAGAGTGGGCCACTGGCTAGTGTGCCTTTGGTTTTACTTATTTACTATATATTTTGTAGTATTGAGCTATATATCATTTAATGTAGAGCTCAATAAATTCAATTGACATAGAGCGTTTATACTTGAGAGGGAAATGTGGGGCTTACTTGATCTAGCCAATAGCACTGAGGGTGTGCTTTGTTATAAAATGTAAACGCAATCTCAGCCAAAATCTCACCATTTTTACAGATTACTAAAGCTAATAAACATACTTAAAGCCCTTTATTTCTAGAATCCAGTTGACAAGCTATTATTGATGATTGGATCTGTATTATTGATGTTTGCGGGATATGCAAACATACCAAACCAACTAGTCTCCACCGATGCAAACAGTGCTCAGTCATCTACATGTATACAGATGACAAATACATACTGGTTAACTGTACTTGTTAACACAAACATTAGTTTATGCTGAATTGTACCCAAAGGATTATTTATAAAATGGAAAGTTCTTATTTCTGAATTGACACGAGTTTTTCATCTTCAAACTTTCAGACTCATTTACCCCGGGTTTATTCTAGCATACAAGGGAAAACATCAATTGATATTACTTAGTTACCATGGCTTCTTCTCCAGTCGTATTAATCCTGGGCGCTGGAAGCAACGTCGGTCAACATGCTGCCCGCGCTTTTGCCGCCAAAAACTACAAAATTGCCCTCGTGGCTCGCAAACTGAAAGAAGAAGAGAGCACCCCGAATCAACTGCACATTCCGGGTGATCTAACCAACCCAAATTCCGTAGTCGACGCCTTTGCAAAAGTCAAGGAAGTTTTTGGTCTACCCAGTGTAGTTGTTTACAATGGTATTAACCCGTACCTAATTGCTTTCTTTTTTCTAAGAAAAAATCTGGCTTAATGGCTCACCAATTCAAAAGCTGCTGCGGCTACCCCCAACGACCCCAAAAACCCGCTCTCTTTGGCCCTAGCCGACTTTACGCGCGATTTCAACGTCAACACTACCAGCGCTTTTGTTGCTGCGCAGCAGGCTGTTGCTTCGTTTGAGAAACTGCCTGGCTCCGCCTCTAGGACTTTTATTTACACCGGCAATCTTCTGAATACCGGTCCCATGGCGCCTCTGTTGGACCTTGGAGTGGGGAAATCAGCAACGGCGCATATTATTCACTCTGCAGCTAATGCCTATAAGGATCAGGGTTTCAAGTATGTTCAAAAACGTGTTTATAGGACTCGAAACAGAAATGGTGTGTTTGCTGATTGTGACTAGATTCTATTACGTAGATGAACGCAAGCCCGATGGGTCGGCAGCATTCACCATCGATGGCGAAGCTCATGGCAAAATATTTACGGAGTTGGCAGAGGGTACTACCCAGGGACCATGGCAGCAAACTTTTGTCAAGGGGGTTGGGTACAAGTCTTTTTGAGTAGATTTGTTGATTACAACTAGTAATAACAGCATGAAGTATGGTATCGGTCATCGTCGATGCTCTGACATACTAAACAAATCAACGCATTTTCGTTTATTGACAGATTTTTATGTAACCAAATTAGTAATGGTGTACCTAATATTTCACAGATAACATGATTTGCTGAAGATCAGAACAATACAAAACTACCCAAACAGTCAAACCCCATAGAGTCCTTTCAAGCGAGGAAACAGCTTCTCCGCAGCCCCATAATAGACCTCTTTTCTCGTGTCCTCATCCATTGAATACTCGTCAATGAACTTGGTAAACCTTTTGCTAAAAGGAACCGTTGCATGCGGATAGTCGCTGCCAAACAAGACATGCCCTTTTCCCGCAAACCCCAATATCAGTGGAAGCACCTCTGGACTCCCAGAAAGCGCAAGATCAAAGTAAAATCTCTTGGCCTGGCCCAAGATATCTTCCGCGCTCATGGCACTTCCAAACTCGGGCAACTCAATCATGGTCGCGCGCCTAGCTAGTAGTGGGAGCGTTCCGCCAGCATGTGACAGGATGATCTTGACATTGGGAAATTGCTGCAACCGCTTGTTGAGAATCATGTCCATGGCTGTACGTCCCGTTTCGTGGGGCCAGTCAAAGGCAGGCATGGGCAGCTTGTCGTTGAAAAGCTCCCCGGTTTTATTGTTGAGTGGGTGCACAAATACAACTGCTTTACGAGCATTGAGCTCCTCCCACACAGGCACATAATCCGGGTGGCCCAAATATCCGTCTCCTTTACCGTAGCGAGTGAACAAAGTCACACCGTCGGCATGGAGGTTATCAAAGGCGTAGCGAAGTTCACGGAGCACAAGATCGGTATACTCGAGCGAAGGCACAGTGGCGAAAAAACCACATGAATGAGGGTCCTTGTCACGCAAAGTAGCGCAGTACTCGTTCATGGAACGCGCTGCTGCTGCGCTCTCTTCCGGGTCGGAAATGTGCGTTACGCCCGGCGTGCTGACAGAGAAGATACGAGTACGGACACCAATGGATTCGCTGAAAGACTTGTCGCCGGCATAATCCCAATCGGGAACCTTCATGCCCTTCAGACCGTGTGCTATACCTATACACCAGATACCGTCAGTCATTGGCTGGGCTTGGCTGGACTTGGAATATTAACCTGCTACCTCTTTGGGGAGGATGTGGTGGTGAACATCAACTTTTGGTATGTCTGACATTTTGTAGTGGGAAATGGTCTTTGATTTCCTTTTTGTTTACGAAGAAGTATCAATTGTGTTGCGAGGGCAAACGTCAAATTAACTGGCCATAGAGATTGTTTTGAAATACTGATGAGAACTGGCAAAAGCAGCCGAGAAATCTATCCTTTATTTATATCTCGACTGGAAGAAAATAACTCATAAAAACACATGAATACCTTACAAACCTGTAGGCGCATAGTGTTACTATCATCGCGGAACGACCCGAGCCGGGGAGCATCCCGCTGTCGTCAAAACCAGCACTGAATATATCCGAACTTCCCAAGGTCCGCCAACGTCATACGCTCGGAACAACGCGCGGTGTTCGCAATCGATTGATATTCACACTCCCATAACTGTTAGGGCTTCTTTGACCTTGTGAGGCCTGGTTGCAGCTAATCTAACACTTCCGCCCCGCATTTGTCGGAAATGGCACCAAGCCAAGAGACACCGTCTAAACGCCGCAAAGTGGCCGAGTCTTGTAAAGTGTGTAGAGCCAAAAAGACTCGCTGTGATGGCCAACGTCCTATATGCTCGCCATGTCTTGATAGGGGTGTCATCTGCGAATACAACGATGCAACAATACCAGTTTCTACAGCCACATTAGCCGATATCCAAACTCGGTTGCAAGAGCTCGAACGGCATGCAAATGCCACACCGATGCAAGGCTCGGGTCGCTCCGCGGTGCAAAACTCTCGAGGTACGTATGCAGTGTACCTTGCAATTTGAACGGATTTGTTGATCCTTGATCTGCCTGATAGTTATTGCTAGGGAACAAACAATCTTATCTCCGAGAGAAGACAGTTCGCCGCCATTTGCAGACCATTCCACAACCCGGTTCATTCATGTCATCACTCAAATGGCAAACGATACTCGACCACAGGCACCCCTTTGGAATAATGCAGAAACCGGGCTTGTCGAGACGGACATATCTTGCATGGTAGTTCCTCAACGATCTATAGCCGACGACTTACTTGACTGCTATGAGAAAAATGTCTACCCACTATTCCCCATTCTGCACATGCCAAGTTTTCGACAAAGATATCAATACATTTGGGATCCCCAGGGACAGGACCAGTCTGATGATTTGGCGGCAGAAGCAACGTTTTATGCAACATTGAACATGGTGTTTGCTCTTGGATGTCTGAATAATTCCAAATACGAAGCACACCTGAAGTTACCAACAGCCGAGTGCTTCTACCGCCGCGCTCGTGCTCTTCTCCCACTTGATGCTCTTGATACTCCCAGCCTGGGGGTTGTTCAGTGTCTTTTGCTGAGTACCAACTATCTAACTTTTACAAAGTATTCGAACCGATGCTGTAACACGCTGGCAGTGGCAATTAGAGTGGCGCAAACTCTTGGATTACATCTAGATATCAACTCGTCTTCAAGTAGTCAGCTGAAGCGCGAGATGAGCAGACGAGTCTGGCATCTTTGTCTTATAATGGAGAGGTACGTCATACGTGCCTCGTAAAAAGTCAAGTCCGACTAATGAAGTTTTTAGATTGATTTCCAGTATATTCGGGCGGAAACCCATTGTAAACTCTGACAAAACCGTGCCTTTTCCTGCCAAAATTGATGACGAATACCTTCTCGAGGAAGGAACAGGAGTTCAGCCCGAAGGGATCCCGTCCATCCTTGACGCCTTCATAGCGGCGGCCGATATCTTTGAGATCGTCCAAAGTGCCCGGAAAATAAACTACGGCTCATTCAAGGGAGAAACAAACCTTTCTCAACTCGGTGAGGCTCTTCAGCTCAATGAGCAGCTTGAGCAAGTCGAAAATAACCTGCCTCCACACCTGAGACAGGATAAAGATGCAAAGCCGAGTACGGCACGCGAGCAGATACTGGAGCTTCAGGCGGAAGCAGTGGTCACGAGGTTCGCATTTGCTTTTTTTTTTCCTTCTTTCCCACATCCTATCATTACATTCTAATGCGTTGCTGTATAGAATTCTCTACCTCCGCCTTATGCTCTTTCGCCCAACTGTGCTGGTGGCCGCTCGCCACTCACTTGTGTCTGGCACAGCACCCTCACACGTTGAATTCGGCCTCCGGAACGAAGTTTCGGCCATTTGTGTTCAAACTGCTGTGACAGCAATCAATATGCTGTTCGACAACCTGAGCTCCTCTTCGCGCATACTAAGCTCACTTGCGGTGTTTTTAACGCTGTCCGCTGCAACGGTCATTGTTGCAGCATCACTGGTGCCTGTTCTCGGCGTGGACATAGAAGACAGAACCAGTCCGTATGCAGTGGCGTTGGCAAATGCGCTTCAGGTGCTAGAGCAGCATCGGTGGCAGCTTGAGGGCACGCCGGGGGCGATGGGCCAGCTTGAGAGGTTCATGGAGACTGTCAGACAGGCGAGAGCGAGAAGGCGTGAGAGACTCCTCTATCTCCTATCTGTCGTTTAAATCTCCTAACACAGTCTTATGCAGAGAAACGGGTTTGTGACAACTTGTCGCAGCACCAAGGCCAGACAATGCCTTTTGGGCTCGAGAATGTCATTGACGAGTTTGATTTCAGCGACCCGATCTGGAATCTTCAATGGGGAGGCCCGAATTCATTTCTGGAAATACGCTAACATATGTTTTTTATTTTTTATACTTTCATATTTTAATATATTTGTCACTCTTGTCATTTAAGCAAGCGTGGAAAGGCCGGCCGTGATTGGCGTGGTCTGGCTCCGGCGGGGCCACGAGGCGTGCGGGGAAAGCGTGTTCTAGTGTCTCGGACTAACTCCGCATGGCTTGAGCAATAATTCTTCTTCCTCTCGTTACTCTCGTGTCTGGTACCAGTCACTCGGTCAGTTAATGTAACCCTGGCGCCATTGCATGCCTGTCCCGGTGAAGTGAAAATGCCGCTGTGAGCCCTCGCTGGCCTGTCGATACTTCCTGGGACGGTATTGCGCAACTGCACTTTTTCGCGGATAATAGTCGGATTTCCCCTGTGGCGCCAAGATGTCGGTGGAATCCCTGAAAATCAGCAACAATATGGACGAGATTGACCAGGAGGATGAGGTTTCGGGCGAGGAGGATCGCGCTCACGACGAGGGCGACGTCGCGCCGCCAGCAGGCGTCAAAAAACGATGGCGGCGCAATCTCGTCGCTTGCGATGCTTGTCACAACCGTCGTGTCAGATGCGATCGAGCTTTCCCTTGCTCTCGATGTGTTGGAAGCCAGATTCGGTGCGAGCTTACGCGAGAGCGGCGCAAACGAGGCCGCATACCCAGGAACGACACGCTGCGAGCAAGTGGCTCAAACTTCGTACGACACTCTCCGATCAAGACCAAGACGAGCGAGCCCAAGGAGGCTGTATCGCATCAGCAAGATTTTATTAGTATGGTCACGAATCCTACGCTCGCCGAACAACTGCCGCCCACGGCCAATGCTGCTGCTGCTCCTCCTCGCTCTGCTTCTGGATCGCCCAGCCGGCTGTTGGGCCGGTCTTCGCATACTGGCGGCGAACGAGAATCGCGAACAGAAAATAATATCCGGCCAATGTCGCGAGAAGTCCCCGGTGGTGCTAACAACGAGGCAGTCGAAGATTGGATGTCCGGTTTGAATGGGTTTCTACACGCGACGCACTCGGATCAGATGTTTGGCAGCATGGGACTTGGTGATGGGCTGCTCGATCTCCCCTTTGAAATTTCCGGAATGGGCGAGTTGAATGGCTTCCAGCTGTCGCGATCCGCATCACGGCAGCGCATGAGTGACGCACAGACTTCTCGAGTGTCCGAGACCCCTCTCAAGTACCCCGTTTTAGCACCATTGATGCCGTTCATCGAATCATACCTGTCACGAAACATGATCTATGATTTGTTGAACTTGTATTTCACCAGTGCTTTTTCGACTATGATGCACCCGTTGTGCCATCATATTCATTGTTATGTTCTCCGAAAGCAGTCCTTTCTCAGTCGCGAAACCCCTCGGCACAGCAGCCCGGCCTTGCTTGCGAGTATGCTTTGGGTAGGTGCACTTGATGATCGGTCCTTTGCACTGTCGATATCGCCTCCGAAGCGGAAGAAACTCTGCCAGTTCCTGTGTGCGTTGACTGTTCGCCTGCTACGGCCTTTGATCCATGTTTCCTTCAAGGACGATGACGCTATACCTATAATCGAAAACGACCACGGATTTCCCCCCGCCGGTTACGATAAGACGCACTCGCTTGGTGAAGGCGGCGATGACCGAGGTCTGGTTGGACCGGCGGGCTCGCTGGACGATGTCATTACATATATGCATGTAGCGTCGATTGTATCTGCTAGTGAGCAAAAGGCTGCTAGCATGCGTTGGTACGTTTTGTCCCCCAAAAAGGAAGAAATTAAGAAAATCCACCTCTTAACCACTGTCACAGGTGGCATGCTGCATTCACGCTGGCCAGAGAACTTCGACTAAACCAAGAAGTCGAAGTAACGCCGAGTCTGAAGAACTCGGTAGAGAGCTCCTCTCGCCCCTTTGAATTCGCAGAGGGCACCGGCCTTGGCTCGGGCAACAATGCCGACGTTTCTTCTCAGTCTGGGCGAATAAACCTGAACTGCATCTGCACAGTGCCGTATCGGCCAAACATAATGACCGAGGAGCACCGCGAAGAGCGGCGGCGAACGTGGTGGCTTCTGTACATCATGGACCGTCATTTGGCGCTCTGCTACAACCGTCCTCTTGCGCTGCTCGATTCCGAGTGCGAGGACCTTTTACTGCCGCTGGAAGAAGGCCACTGGCAGGCAGGCGAAGTGCACAGTAACAGCCCCAAGCCCGACGGTCCGCAGTGTCTGGCACCCGGTGAAAAGCCCAAGAGGCGCTGTTTTCCAAATTTCGCGTGCAACGACCATTCCGTGTTTGGATTTTTCTTGCCGCTCATGACCATCACTGGGGAATTGATATACCTGAACCAAGCCCGGAACCATCCAATGCTGGGCAATCGTCTTCAGGGGAAAGAAGTGTGGGATTTGCAAGTCAATGAGATTCTACGACAATTGAATACGTACAAAGCGACATTGCAGGCCTTTTCAACACAACATCCATCATCGGCAACCAGCTCTACCCAGAGACCTGGACAGCAGCCGACATCGCTATCGCCGCCGATTCTCAACGAGGAAGTACACATGGACGAAAACAGCTTTGCGTCGTATCATTCCTGGCACACGCAGACCGTTGTTGCTTATGCATCGTATCTCGTGCATGTGCTGCACATTCTCCTCATGGGTAAATGGGACCCGGTCTCGCTGCTCGAAGACAAGGACTTTTGGACCTCGTCGCCTACGTTCGCATCCACCATTTCGCACGCTCTCGAGGCCGCCAATGCGCTCGAACAGATCCTGCACTACGACCCAGACATTAGTTTTATCCCAGATTTGTTTGGTATTCAGCTCCTGCAGGGCAGTTTGCTGCTGCTTCTTGTCGTTGAGCGTCTGCAGAAGGAAGCTGGCGAGGGCATTCTCAAGGCGTGCGAGGTGGTTATTCGCGCGACAGAGTCCTGTGTGGTCACGCTGAATACCGAGTATCAGCGCAATTTCAGGCAGGTTTTGAGAAGCGCGGTGGCACAGGCTAGGGGCAGGCCTGTTAATCATAGCGAGATTAGACATCGGCGGAAAGCGGTTATGGCGTTGTATCGGTGGACAAGGAATGGGACGGGGCTAGCTTTGTAGTTTTTTTTTTTTCCAGTTTTTATTTTTTACTTTTCCACCTTCAAAGTGTTTAGTGTATATATTTCTTATGTTTGTACACTGCTGAAAAGTATTGTCTACTCCAACGTTTCGTGCTTTTTTATTTTTGATACTGTATGGATCCAATGTCAAGAATAAGCCAAACTGAACCCAGCCCTTTTCACGGGCACAACATCATTGCTCTCATCGGTCGACGACGTCTCCTCCAAGACCCAATTCCCATTCGGCGCTTCATATGCAACGCCACCCTTTTCCGCTCTCTCCATCATACCGGCATCCGCAGGCATCCTGTCGCCAGTCTCCGGATCCCATACCCAGCCTTCCTTCAACCACATCCACGTCAAATACGCCCTGAGCTCTTTGTCCCGGGGCAGGACTCTTTTCCATTCCGGCTCATGCGTAGCAAGAGCCGATTCATCCGAAGACGCTTGCAGTAATAATATATCCCGGCAAAAGATCCGCCACGAATCAATCGCATACGCACCCACCCCGGGCAGATGCGCAATCTCCCACGCAACGCGCGCATCGTCATCTTGGCCATCAACGTCATCAACAACGACCTCGCCAGCCGCAATATCCGCACCATCCCCTTTGCGCGGATAATGCAGTTTGCGATACCTCTTGCCTCTCTCCGGCGGCGTGCTGAGCCAGGTTTTGGCAAGGGCGATAAATTTCGTAGCGCGCTGGTTCTGGAACCCCAGCCCTCGGATAATCGCCACGATATCTGCGTGGTTCGCGCCTGCCATGGCATCGATGGTTGGATATGACTCGAAAAGCTGGAAAAGAACGGGAATGGCAACGGGACCCCTGGTGCGGTTGAGGAAGATGGTGGCGATAAGTAGACGAAATGGGTCGTGGCGGAGTTGTTCTTGGATTAGGCCAAAGGAAGGTGCGGAAATTGGGGGGAAAGGGAGGCATGAGGCGTCGATTAGAGGGAGGGGTTTGGGGAAGTAAGGGGATAGTTTTGGGGGAGGTTTTTTCTTCTGGGGGGATGTAGGTTTGGAGTGGTTTGTTGTTGTGGTGGTGGTGGTGTTTTGGTTTTGTGTATCTGTGGTGTGGTCTTTGGAAAGATCAGGCTGGGTGTTTGGGCTGTTTTGAGAGACAGCCGGATCTTCAACAAGTATTTGCTGAGATTCTTCGTCAGCACAAGGCAAATTCTCAGTCACAGCTCTATTTTCAAAACTCTCAGCCCCTGCTACATCTGCATTATCATCATCGTCGTCGTCGTCAACATCGTCACCCCTTGACCGTGGACCTGTATCCAACACGGTCAGGAGGATTCGCTTTTGCTTTTCCGTCTGATCCTGCTGATCATTCCCAGACTCTCCCCGGATTTCCTGGTGCAGAGCCTGCTTCTCCTTTTTCGTCCTCTTCGCACCGCCCGTTTTCGACTGGGAGCGTCTGAAATAAACAGACGTCTTGGCGGTTTTCCTTACCGCATTTGCGTTTGTATTTGCATTTGTATTTGCGTTCGCGTTTGATGTTCCCAGTGTCGCGGTGCTGCGACTGGGCATGCTATATATATAGTGCTGCGCAATAAAATAATGGGTTTATTAATATGCCGGAACAAAATAATGTCGATGAATAAAAGTCGAGACTTGGATAGTCGATATTGCGGTTACCGCCGTGATGCCCCACTCACTATCTTGGGATGTAACCAATCACGGGATCCATCTGCTTACTTGATATACAAAGAATTAGTTAACCATGTGTAGGGAATATGTTTATTAAATGTATCTTTTAAAATATGTGTAGTAAAAACCCATAATGACTAGTCAGTATATAAAAGTCAAACAAACAAAAATCCGCAAGAAACGCGCCACCAAGCATATCTATTATACATACGACCAAATCTGGAACGAGGTGTCTTTGTCATAAAACACAATTAAACTAGGACACAGTCCTATCTGAAACAAAAAAAAAAAAGGTGTAAAAAGTAAAAATCAAGGCTGGACCTTGCCAGCTTCGCGCACTTCGTTCATAAAACTATCCTCATCGCTCGACAAGTTCAAAATCCAGTAATAATGCTGTTGCTGACCAACGCCGGCGTTGGAAAACTGGCCGCCCCCATAGCCCATAATCGGGGTCGGAGAGCTGTGGCGGGTTTTGTCCTTTGTTTTTGTTTTGTTGTTGCTGATGATCGCGCCGATATCGTGAGGCCCCCAGCCAACGACGTGCTTGAGCTCTTCGCGCGATTTTGCGTCCGAGCTGCCAAACCCTAAAAGCTGCGTTTGCAGACATCCGAGAATGGCCACGCCGGCTCGGATGATGATGCGGTCGCCTTCAAAGGCCCAGCAGTCCCACACGCGGCTCACGCATTCCAGGTCGAGGCCATTGGTGAAGAGGGACCGGAACATGGGTTCCCAAATTTCGTCGTCGGACAGCTGCACCGTCTCGTACAAGTGGGCGTGTAGTTTGGGGAATTTGTATCGCAGAGTCGCAGACGCAAGACTATATGTGCGGGTCATGGCTCCGCGGTCGTGGGTCATAAAGGCCAGAGGAAGGGGACGGTTGAGCGCGTTGGCCATGACTATGAAAGCGGAGGAGGGCGTTGGTAGTTGCAGAACAAGCAGGGCGGCGATAGTCTGAAAAGTTAGCAAGTTTCGCCAACGCAAAAAAGAAAAAAACAGGGAGAAAAAAGAAAAAACTCACATGAAGGCCATATGCATATCCCACATCACTGCGATACATGGCATACGCTTCCAAAACATCAATCAGGGTCTCCCGCAAAGGTCCGCCCTCTTGAAATAGATGGAGATCTGGAAAAGCAGACGACACATCACGCGAGATAGCAGCGAGGTTTTCGCGCATCCGACGCGCAGTTTCATTGGCGTCCTGGTCCTTGGAGCGAAGGTTCTTGGCGCGTTGGAGCGCCTTTTGATACGACTCTTCAGTCAAGGACAGCTCATTGGCAATGGCACGCTGCCATACAGCTCCTCGACACCGCGGTGTCACACCGCGCCACCACAGCTCTCGAGTGCGAGGCTCCGAAATCACCGTATCCCAGTTCGGCAATACATTGTCTTCCCAAATTCGCTGCAGCGCCTCTCGAGTACTGTCCTTTTCACACTGCGCAGCGGCAGCCTTGGCGGCTTTTTTCTTCTCTGATCTTTTATTAGTTTGCTTTCGTGTATTGAAATACTTGGTACGAACCTGTTTCCTTGGCCTGGGCCATCATCTTTTTATACTCTTTCAGGTGCTTCTTCTCTTCCAACGGATCCTTTGGAGGCAGCCAACTCGGTCGGGTACGACTCAAGACTCTCTCCTTTTCCTTGCTGACAGGCAAAGGGTCGATCATGATGTTTGATTTTTGCAGCGGGGGCAGCTCGGCCACACCACTGCTGGACTTGCGTCTCGAATCGACACTCGAGCGCTCAGAAGCAGTGCCGTTCTGGACCCTTTCTTCCCGTTTGCGGCCCGAGTCATCGGCATGGTATTCAAGTGTTTGAGTAAGCACTTTTGCCTCTTCAGATAACTCGGCCATTGCGAGGTTGTACGAGTATGTGCGCGGATTGCGCGGCGAGATTTGGCCTCTTTCTGGACCGGCAGAGGATGATCTGGTGTTCTGCAGCCTCGACTTTGCTCCGGGCGAATGCCGAGAGGACGAAGATCGCGACTTGGATCGGGATGGAGTCAGGTTCTCCTGCGATACGGCATGAGAGAGGGGGAGCGGCCCCGGACTATCATATTCCGGGCTGTTGCTGCGAGACTGGGGCCTTTCCGTGGGAGGTCGCGGAGACAAGGGCACGTTCCACAGACTGGCATCGTCTGGTAATTCGTCGTCGGAATCATTAAACTCGTTCTCGAGATCCTTCACCGTCTTGCGAGACGGCTGCAGTGAGGGCTGACGAGGCGTTCGGGCCGCCAAGGGGGAGAGATTCATGCTGGCGGTCGACGGAGAAGGCGAGCGGGCAATGGGATGCGGCACAACACCGCCAGCAGGGGAGACGGAGCGAGACCGCGGAGGCCGACTGGAGTGCATTTGCCCATTGGGCGACGGGGTCTTCTTCGACCGCCGGCTGTTCTTCAGCATCCTCGGGTCGAGTCCCCTCTGGGTCATGCCCATCGTGCCCTGAGTCTTCAACATGGGCGGGTTGAAGGGCTTCTTTTGGGTGAGATCCCTGGCCGGTTTCGGGGACGGGACTGGTGGAACTGGGGGAGCGCTGTTCAAGCTGGCCATGCTCCCCATGCGCGGTCTGCTGGACGCTCGCGAGCCGGCTCTAGAACGAGGGTGCGGGTATTTGTTGTTCATGTTGTCCGGATAGGGCAGCTCTGGTTCATCGGCGAGCCCGATCTCTTCAAAGTTGGAGGCATCTGCGAAGCCAATTTCCGCGCCGGAGGCGTGTGACGACGAGTGGAAGGAGGAAGACTTGGAGGATTTGGATCCGGTGAGGTCCGGAGGAGAATTAGGCGAAGAAAGCAATGCGGTGGCCATTGCTGCTGCTTGTTGTTCTAAAGATATCTCGCAGGTTGGGGTCGTTTCAATGGCCCAGTCGACGTCTGAAACAAAGGCACTTCTGGCCCCAGGCAATGAATTAACAGCGCGGGGTCTGCCCCGTAAGGCTATTGTCTCGCAGTGTAAATTTCGGTAGTATCAATTAGTATTCTCGTGTTTTTGTTTTCTCTTCTTTTTATTCCGTGCCGCACGCAGGATTCTGGTATGGCTCGAGACAGGCTGCGCGGTGAAGGGTTGGCGTCAAAGAACGAAGGAGAGTCAAATAGGGGAAAAGGAGACACTGTCTGCCTGGGGGGAGGGAGGTGAAGGAAGAAAGGAAAAAAAAGAAGCGGGAATAAAAGAGAAAAGCAGAAAAGAAAAGAAAGGAAAGAATGGACAGCGACCGGGGCCGGGACAACACAGACAGGACCGGGCAATGCAAAGCGACAATAATAAGGCAGAGAAAGAAGAAGCATAAAAAATCACGACGAACGCAGCGAGCCGGATGGAGGCCGGCGACGGTCGCGGGTCTTGGCGCCGGTGCCTGAGGCAGAAATAGTTAACTACTCCTGGTTAGTTAACTATGTAAGAGTATCTTATCACTGCTATCAGGAACACGACGTTTTCAGGTTAGTAAATAACTATGCAAAAATAGGTTCTGTTGGCGGCGACCGTTCGCTTTTGTTGACTGATTTCAGGTGCATCTGCTCCCTTGCCCTTGGATGATGATGATGATGATGATGATGATGATGATGATGATGATGATGATAATAATAATAATAATAACAACAACAACAAACAAAAACAACAAAAACAGCAATCATAATCCACAGTCATCCTTCCTCCACCCCTGGCAAATCACAGCGCACACCGATACGCTACGCAGGGCTACGAACGCCACAGGCCTCCACAAGCCTCGCTGTCTGTCGCTCATTCCTCGATTATGAAACAGCGGCGGTGTGGCGCAGGCCATTCTACATTTTTGTCGCATTGTTAGCATTATCAAGGCTACCATTGGCAGCCCTTGCAGCCACCTGGCCAACGTAATACGTAGTACCAATCGTCAAAGCTCAAAAGGGGATTTTGAATGTATCAGCAATCCTGCAGGGCGACTGCGCACGTACTAACAGTCTTTAAACACCGAGCAGCCACGTCAGAATAAAAGGGAATGAAAAGTGTCATTCCGGGCACACCGAGAAGAATTAACAGCAAGCAGCAAATCCTTCAGTCAGCACGCGTGACGCGACATTCCGATCGGATCGAGATCAATTCGACATGAATAGAATTTAGTAAGGTGTGATGATAATTAATAAATGGGACCAATGAAAATCATGGCAGAGCGTTTCGTCAATGACATTGAGTTACTCTCCCAGCTTATCGGATATGTATTTTGCCTAGCGGGAGGCTGAATAAATAAACATTGCGAATCCAAGGTTGTCAACCGGTGCAACCAGGTCTACAAGCACGCGAGAATTTGAGAGTTAATAATTGTTAATTAATGTTTTAAATATATAAACAGCAACACAAACAACGCAGTATCTAATTATGCCAACTGGGATATGTACAGCCAGTATCAATTGATGACGCACGTGCAGTTTCAGCCGCACCTTCCATTTCTGCCTATCCCAGGCTGTCAACATTTGAAGGCTGACTCAGGTCTATCAACTGATATACTTATATATATGTATATACACGTAAACCTCTCAATCTGCTGCATTTTATTCCGTCAATATCAACATCAACATCAACATCAAGACAAAAACTAAATTTGAACGAAAATGGCCCTCCACGTCCGCCCCGACTTCCTCCCTCCGCAGGCACCGCAAAACGTCACAACCAGCATCATCGACTTTGCCTCGACCAACCCTCCCATCCCACGCTACAAGCGCAACTTTGCCGCCGTGATTGACAACTTTATGACCGAGGATGAGTGCAACGAGCTCCTCGCCCTGGCCGAGCAGTCTTCCTTGTCTGCCGACTCTGAATCCCCAAACTGGGAGCGCGCCATGATCAACATCGGCGGCGGCCGCCAAGCTCTGGCCACCGACGTGCGCAACTGCGGCCGTATTATTCTCGACTCGCCCGACATCGCTGGCCGGCTGCTGGCGCGCCTGAACCCGTTTTTTCGGCGCTGGGAGATGGATCGCCTGGAAGACCGACTGCCGGTAACGGGGCTGGCTGGCCGGGAAACGATTTACTATTTGACGCGCCTAAACGAGCGTCTCCGGTTTTTGAAGTATGTGGGCGGCGAGTACTTTCGGCCACATTGGGATGCAAACTACAACACGCCTGATGGCAACGAGATATCGTTGTTCACGATTCATTTGTATCTGAATGGCGAGGGAGAAGAGGGCCAGGACTTGCAAGAGGTACTGAAACAGCAAAGTATGGAGGTGGAAGGGGAGGAATTCCTGCAAGTTGACACACAAGGAGAACTGCTGGGCGGCGCAACGAGCTTCATTCCTTCCTGGATCGAGGAAGACAAAGCCGTCCGAGTCTGGCCCAAGACCGGCCGGGTCCTGGTCTTTCAGCAGAACGACCTCTTGCACGGCGGCGACTCGGTGTATCGAGGCACGAAATACACTGTGCGGACCGACGTGATGTACTCGAAGAAAAACCCAGCAACCGTTTCCACCCGTTGATCTGTTGGCGCAGTCTCTGATATGATTGTCTAGATGTCATTGTTTCAATGGTATTTCAAAAAAGAAAAGAAAAGAAAAGAAAAGGAAAGGAAAGGAAAAAAGAAAAAAAGAAAAAAGAGAACAAAAATAAACATAAAAATCGGGTCATCAAAATATGTACATGAGAGTGGGTATCAAGAAACGCAAACAAAACCTCGTCAAGCCCATATGCAGCATGAATATATATATATATATGTGTGTGTGTGTGTGTGTGTGTGTGTGTCTGTGTGTCCAAACAAATGAACTCATTAAAAACCATGCGACTGCCGACACATCTCTTCGGCCTCGTCATCCATTCCGCCGGTCCGTTGCCGACTCTCGCACACCTGCTTGAACCAGCCCGGCCGGCAGTCCTCGCTGTTCAGCCAGTATGTCAGCGGCGTCAGCTTGTTCTTCTGGCAGCCGTGACACTTGTCGTCGTCCGGACAGTTGCTAAACACCGAGTGCTGGTATCCGATATCGCGGAACCAGTGAATCTGCTCGTTGGCCGCAAACAGGCCCAGCGCGACGCTGTGCACGGGGGCATCCCCCCAGCGCTCATAAAAGAAGCCGCCGGTCTGGTCGAGCCAGTCAAAGTACGAGGTGTACGCGGGCGAGCGCCAGAAATCGAGATCGCCGACTTCGAAATTGCTCCAAAAGTGGCATGTGCTGTACCCGTTTGCTGTCTGGGTGTGTTTGGGGCGCGATGTCGAGTCGGTCAGCCAGGTGAGCGAGTTGTCTGAGTGCAGGTAGTTTGGGTGCTGGTCGAGAAAGGCCGTGGTCGACGGCCACAGGTTGGGCAGCGTGTTGGGGTCGTCATAGACGTTGATGGTGAAGCCATACGTCTTGTTGTGGGTCTCCATGAAGCGGAACACGTCGTATTCAATGTCGCAGAAGAATCTGTTTCTTTATCAGCATTGGAAATCATTTTCCCTTTTCCCACTTTTTCCATCCTAGGTGGCCCAACATACTTGACATCCGGCTCGACGCGCCAGTAGTACTTGAAGTTATCCAGGGCCGGATGGCGGAAGAAAAACCCCGAGAACCAGCGGCACATTTTGTGGTAGCTCAGCTGGCTGCCATGCTTGACCCATTTGTCGTCCATGTCCTTGAACGCCTGCTCGAGGCGCGACTGGTCGATCCAGTCGGGCACGTCCCAGTGTTCCTTGGGAATAATCTCTACTCGGATCAGCGCCTATAAACTTTCTTTGCTTTGATTGTGTGTCTCAGCCCACCATACGAGCACGATCCGCTCGTCGCAGCCTGGGTGCGCTCCTTGAACTCGTCGCTAAACGGCTCGTTGTTGAAAAACACCCACGGATAGCTGTATCGCGCGTTGAACGAGCTCTCAAACTGGCGCATTGACGCGAGCATCCCGTCCAGCTCCGAGTTGCGCACAAGCGAGATGATGGCAGCGTTGGCGCGGGCGTTGTTGGGGTCTGTCGCGGGGGGTTGCTTCATGGCTGTGATTGTCAGTTTATTCCTTTAAATGAAGCCCAAAAAAAGAGAGCCAAAAGCCAAAAGACGTACACAGGTTCATCCGGTTGATCGCCCGGTCGCCCGACGACAGATACCATGATTCGCGGAAATACACAGCCAGAAAAGTCACAAACGCGATGGTGCCGATAATGTATCGCCGGAATTTCCGCACGCTGGCGGTGAGATGCATGTTGATTACGTTCGGTATTGTCAGGGAGAATGACAAGGAGATAAAAAAAAGATGAACAAGGAAATTGATAGCGACAAAACTAACTAGCGTCTACTGTCTAGATTAGTCTTGGTTTAGGCGTTCGACGCTGGCGAGTGACATGGTACCAAACCAGTCAAGCTGCGTGTAGCCACCAAGTTAATGGACCTGTCGAAATATACGGAGTGAATCTGTCTGTCTACTGTGGCACAGTGGCACAGTCGGAGACAATACTAATATGTATAGTAGTATTGCTGTTGCCTGCACTGCATGCACTGCATGCACTGCAGGGAATGATCAGTCCAAGACCAAGTGCATGGGCAAGTCCAGCGATAAAGCCGGTCCGAAGGCAGCGGAATGGCGCGGATGCTGACGCCTCAAAATTTTATTTACTATGATTGCTCGCGAGTGTCAGGGCTGAGAAACACGGAGCAGTCGGTCCGGCGTTATCGAGTGGACTTGCAGGCTCCTCATTCTGGCTCTGGATCTGGGGGGCCTGGCCAATCCAGCGCTGGCGATGTTCACAAGCTTTGGGACAGCCTATTAGTTGCGCAGAAACTAATGCAAAAAATGGACCTGGGCTTGCTGCTAACTGCTTGTAGAAGCACGTCGGATAGTTCGGGCTGGGCTGGGTGCGGTGCTAGTTTGCCAATGTCTCACTTTTAATAATCGTCGGGACAAGGGGGGTGTTTTTTTCGCTTGGATATGAATATATGTGTATGTGTATTTTGATTTTATTTCGTCTGCCGACCGGTTTTTCGCAGACTCAGGGTCCCTCACAGCACAGTGAGTGGTCGCGCGACCTGTGGAGCCCAGCAAGACTACCGGAATGCGGCGGGGGCTAGTCTCGATCTATTGCTACATACTGGTAACATGGCCAACTCCTGCCTCGCCCCAACGTGAAATTTCGCAATCAACTATTGAACGGAAGGGTTGATAAAAAAAGAAATTATACAGCTGTTCCGGGCTCGACTTGATGTTTGAATTCATGCTTGAACGGCATCGTCGTCATGGCCACGTCGCCCGAGCACAGCTCGTCGTCCATTGAGAGAATACTGTCCAAGTCGTGATCCACCCCATAGTACAGCCGTTCATGGCTGGTCTGCCTGCAGACATGGCACGCCGATGCTTTGCTCATACTACTGTGTCGGCAGGCTGAAGATTTGGAGGGCGCTGCACTGCTGCTGCTATTGCTTGTATTTTTGATGGTGCTGTTGTTGTGCGAGTCCCTCTGGGGTTTGTTTCGACGCAGGCACGAGCATACTCGTGCCCTGGCTTTGGATATGCGCACGATAATCGGCCGCAGCGCTGGCAGGCATGCGCAGATGATGCCCGTCGACATTTCCACGTCTGACCAGCCGACTACTGCAACCATGCTGGACCACAGGTCGGTTGGGGTCTCCTCGTTGCGCACAAACACGACGAGTCGCACGACAGACGTGCAGATGATGCTTTTCGATCCCCATTAGCATTGCCCAGAGAGAAGAAAAGGCAATAAAACGGAAATGAAAGGGGGAAAAAAAGAGGGAGTACCAAATGCCCAGCCCAAATATCATTGTCAGCAAAACCTTCTCCATCCGGCGCAACTGCAACTTCCAAATCTGCGGAATCGGCAGCACCAAAACCATCACATTGCCGACAATCGTCGCCACGGAATTGGCAATTGCCCCCGGGTTGCGACTGAGACAGTGGCCGGGGATCGATGAATCCCATCGTTTCTGCACCGGCCAGCAGGCAAACAGCAACAAGAAGAACACAGCAACCCACCAACCCACCAAAAACGCGCCAACCAGCCACACCCACCGCCGGAAACCGCGCGCAATGTCAAAGATGCGGTACTGCATCAGCAGCGCGCTGAGTTTTGTGAGCGACAAACTCGACGCGTACATGACGTCGCTGGCCAGCAACAGTTTGTACGGCATCACCATTTGTGAGGCAAGTGGGGGGTTGGTGGTGGTGGTGATGTGGCGCACTTGTGAGAGCATGGCGATGTTGAGCCCCAGCACGGCCATGTTGCAGGCTAGAGAAAACACAATGAGCCAGTCGTCCCACCAGAAGCGCTGCTTGATGAGATGGCGTGAATATAGCCTTAGTGAAAGGAACCCCGTGGTGACGCAGGCCAGCCCGACCATGGACGAGGTTCTGCCCATATCCATGATGATAACAACAGCGAGCAAGGCATTTACAAGAAATCGATCATAATTGATAATCTGGACAGTGTAAAGACAGTCGGTCAAATTGAGCAGATTACATATGTAATAAATCGTCGTCTTGTCTCATAAATCTAGCTACGGAGGGGCACCAAGTCCCAATAATTGCTATCATTGATCGTTCTTTGTTGTCGAATTCGGCACCGCGATATGGTCCATTAAAAGGTTATTTAGAGTTATAAAAAAAATGGGTAGGTGCGCAGTGACTCATTAGATGCCTCCATGTCGGTCGACACTATCCGTTAACGCGTCAGTTGTATCAATTATAGAACTTTCTAATATTGAATGACATGTATACTTGACTTGCATCAGATATTATCGTGTGGTTCAATGTTGTTGTAATTTAAGTGTTGCCACGAAGGCGGCAGTTGATAAGGATTAATAACATCCGTTTCCGGAAAAAAGTTAATTGCCCAATGCGGTAATTATGACTGGGAGCACAAAGAACAGGAATCGCGATTTCAGTATGATATATGGATGAGAAAGGCAGCGATAATTGATTCTTTGTTGGGGCGTATGTATAAATAGTATATCAATTGATAGTGTTCGGGAGATATTTGTAGCACTGGAAACGTTTTTTTTTCACTTGGCAACTAATAAGATAGTGATAGTCTGGTGTATCTATTAACATCGGTGTATCAATTGATAGTATGCTGCTAGATCTAGAGATATTAGTATTGCCCTGGGCTAATTCATGTATAAAAATGTTTAATATAGTTCTAGACCTCGATCTTGACCGAACAGCACCAGCCAGATCTATTTTTCTATGCATTAATCTCCGACACACATATATAACACAATGCAGGCCGCCCACAAATCGGAACCCCCGGTATTACCATGAATACGTGGGTACTCGGTACCAGAATATCGGGAATAAAAGAACAGAAAATGGAAGAAAGAAAGAAAGAAACCGGGGAGGGGGGGGGGGGGGG
>CVMT01000007.1:574512-677188 GCA_000985935.1 Talaromyces islandicus | reverse complement strand
GGGGGGGGGGGGGGGGGGGGGGGGAACACAGCCCCATCGAATGACTGTCAGTCAATGTGGGGAAACACGGAGGATCGGCAGAACCCCGTGTTTCCCCAGATAACTAACTGGCTTTATACTGCAATTCTTTTCCTTACTGTTTTCTGTCCTTTATTTTTTTTAAAAAAAAAATTCTTTTTTCTATTCTATTTATTTATTTTTTGTGTAGGAGTATTATCCATGAAAAGAAAGACATCAATATCATCTGAATGTAACCCCCTCTGCACGAACCCTGCAGGTCTGTCCTACATGCAGTGTGACTGCGATTCCTGCAGCCTCGAGCACATAATTGACTACCTACGGTAATTAACTACGTAGTTACACAAATGTCTCCTGCGCAGCCGGTGCGACCAGATCTGCAGCGGGCGAATCGATGAGCTGCAAAGTGCGGCAAAAACAATGCACACTGCATGTTACCATGGTGGTCACTGCTTCCAGCCCCACGCGCTGCTGTGCCACTTTTAGGTTTATAAGGTGTTACGGTGCTGACTCCGTTGAGCATGTTTCCTTTACTTTCCCTGGGGAGGAATTGGCTGCGCTACAGACGCGCAACTGTTAAAACCCGAGATTCCCTGCTGTTAAGCACCGGATAATTGCGTATCGACAGCACTGGCAGGTAGTGTATCATGGGTCTCGGCGTACTAGAAGGTGCAGTACTACTACAACAACCTGCTCCTAAAACAATTAGCTCTAAAATCTTGGCAATAGATACCAAGCTGCCCGCCGTCCCCGGCACGGTGCAGCTCAACGACGAGTCTTCCTCGAGCGATGGCGAACGCGCTGCAAACCTCAAGCACGGCACCGGCAAGGACGCACACATTGTGCTGTCGCCGCAGCCCAGCAACGACCCCAACGATCCGCTCAATTGGCCGTGGTGGAAGAAGGAATTGATTATTGCCGTGCTGGCCTTTGGCGGCATGCTGAACGCGGGCACAAACGTACTTTCCCCAATCCTCTACAGAAGAAAAAAGGGACGCTGATGTATAGGAAGGGACCTCTGCTCAACGCGTCGTACTCGCCCATTGCTTCATCGCTGCACAAATCACTCACCGACGTCGTGCTCGTGTCTGGCTACAACCTGCTGGCTGCCGGCTGCTCGGGCCCCTTTGTATGCGCGCTGAGCCGAAAATACGGTAAAAGACCCGTGTTTTTGGCTTCGACGCTGTTCGATATCATCGGCACTGCAATCGGCGAGGCGCAACTCGACTACAAATACCTACTGGCGGCGCGCATCGTCCAAGGCTTTTCGACAAGCGCGTTCGAGTCGCTGCTTATGGCCGTCGTGGGCGATATGTATTATGTGCACCAGCGCGGCCTGCGCATTGCGGTGATCAATTTTATTATCAATTCGGCGTCCAGTCTGGCGTCGATTATTTGTGGCCAGGTTTATGCTGATCTTGGGTATTATTGGCTGTTTCACCTGTTTCAGATCTTCTTGGTGCTGCAGTTTGTCGCCATGTTTTTGCTGTGTCCGGAAACCACGTATATTCGGGATAGCCAGTATGAAACGGACATTACTGCGGATGAGAAGCTCACAGTAGTAGTAGGACGGAATGACGTGGAAACAAACAACAGCAGCAGTAATAATATCCCTCCCAAAAAAACATTTGTTCAAGAGCTGGCCGTCTTCACAAAGACATATTCCCCGGACAGCCTCGTCAAATTCTTGCTCGGCCCGTTTCTGACTCTGCTCAACCCGGGCGGCTGTTACGCGGTGATTGCCGCGGGATTGCTGAATAGCTGGTACGTCGGATCGTCGATTATCCTGTCTGGCATTTTCTCGGGACCGCCGTGGAATTTTGGAGCTGCCCAGGTTGGGTATCTTGGCGCTGGGCCCGTCATTGGCGGCATGGTTGCGACGATAATTGCGGCGTGGGGGAGCGATCCGGTCATCAAATGGATGGGGAGGAGGAACCACGGTATATAGTAGGTTCTTGTCCTGTCCTGTCAGTCAACAACTGGGTTTAATATAATTGAAAGCGAACCCGAGTTCCGCCTCGTCTTCATGTCGCTGGCCGGCGTCACCTGCGGCGTGGGCATGTTCCTGTTCGGCCACGCGATGCAAGTCGGCGCCAACGCGGTGTTGTGCGCATTTCTGCAGGGCATCATGAACGTCGGTGTTATTATTGGCATCTTCTCGGCGCTCTCGTACGGACTCGACGCGTTCCGACGGCAGAGCAACGAGATTTTCATCATGAACATGTTCTTCAAGGTATTCCTTCCCTTCTCCCAATTGTGTGGAATCCCCTTCGAGGTGATTGACTGACTGTCAATGATTGCAAGAACTTTATGTTCTACGGGCTCAGCAACTTTGCCAACAACTGGGTGGCCGCCAACGGCCCGGCCCAGATCATGTACGTGTTTGGCGGCACGTCGGTGTTTCTGTCGCTGCTGGCGCTGCCCGTGTACATCTATGGCAAGAAGATGCGCAGCTGGTGGGCGCGGCACGATCTGTTTGTCAAGCTGGGCATGGAGACGAGGGGCCCGCTGATGCACATGGCTTAACAAGAGTATAAAATATAAATAATAAATTCAACTTGGACACCTGGTGATTGTTGTTGTTGATGAAATAATCCGATCTCGGCGCGTCACGTGATGTAGAATTACCGCCTTAACTCCAAGGCTTGAATGCCAAGACCGCAGGAAAATTACGGAGGACGTATTATTACCTTTTTTATGGTTGAAAGTCATGTTGTCATGCCTACGAAAAACACCGCTGGTCCGCGCCGCAGAGCCAATCACCAGGGGCAACCCGGGTCCACGGGGGACCTTTTGAAATTTTGAAACCTTGGGATCGGCTGGAGACGAGTCATGGCAGTACGTGGTGCACTTGGTACGTTTCGTACGTACGGACGTACGGACGTACTTGCAAAAATACCGGCAGCTCTCAGAGAGATGCCTATATATTATACGTACTTGCAAGAGATGTATATGTATGTATGTATGTATATAATGATATAAATATCACATCCAGGACAGTTGCAGGGAGCTCAGATCTGATGCATATCGAAGCAGGGTCCTCGGTCATGTGATCGGTCCGAGAGCTGCAAGGTCCATGCTGCTGCCCCCTGCCCAGTGACCGCATCGCGCATCCCGGGAGCTTTCCCGAAATGATCACCGAACTGGCTTTTTGTCTGATGATATCTCGGTTTCTCTTTTCGAGAGAATTATCGTGACTCAAACTGCTCTCGAGTTGTGCAGATATGTAGAAGATATATCAGAACAATACATACATCTCATCAGAGAGTCAATGGGCATGTAATAATACCGAACCGGTGTCCACACGGTTCGCGCTCCCCGTGACTCGGTAATAATAAATTATAAGCACCCGGGTCTGCCCGTATCATACTATCTTACACCGTAACATCTGTCTTTGCTCTTGCTATTGGTAACTTCCATACGAACAATCCGAGAAGCCGGTTTTGTGACGATTATTACTTTTAATTAGGGGATGACCGGTTCCACAATCCGGTGCTGCCGTGGGATCCCTTCGGAATGGGATGGCCCCTTGTTTTGGTGTTTGTTTCTTTTTTTTCCCTGTCTATCTTCTTTCCTTTTCCCCTTCACCCCCTTCGTCATGCTTAAAATCGACCTAAACAATAACTTCCCAAGCCATTGTGATGTCCTCACCCTCGATATATTTTCCGTTCAGCCTGGATATAATACCCGGCAAAAAAAAACTCTTCGCCTCGGTCCCGAGGCCCACATGGCGTCGTGGATTCCGCTGGGTCGCTCTCTGCAGTCCCCGTTCGGAAAGCCGAGAAGGCCAATTAGCCGGCGGCTCTGTGGAGCGGGCCCATCCGAGTCGGCCCGATTGGGATAGATCCCGCCCACCTGCATTTTATGATTGGTGGATAAGAGTGGGTCTTGGCGTTTTTCCGCTATGCTGGCGCGATCCAGTGGATCCACTTTACCAGGAAAAAAAAAGAGCGAGAGGGCTGACGCTGAGCTCGCCTTCCCCCGAGAAAGCTCCCTTCCCATGTTGCGGGTTGGTATTTAAGGGACAATTCACTGCTGCAGCGCGAGCAAGTAGACTGTAATTTTGTAATTTATGCGTAGAGAGGGAAAAAAGATGCAATTGACCGCCGGCCATGTGCTAAAGGTTAGCTGAGAGCTCCGGAGCATGGCCCCATTCAGCCAGACCAGACAGTGCCAGGACCCGAATCAACCCGAGCGTAGGTAACCAGTATCAATAAAGAACGATTCGGTCAGCCAGCTGCTGAACACCCGTACGTACGGCGTACACTGCGTTCTGTATTATTTCATACGCCCCACTGCGCGGGATTGATTCGTCCTAGTTAGGCCACAGTGGCCCTTTTCTTTCCCCTAAACCTCCCCTTCCTCTTCCCTCTTCTTTCTCTCTCTCTCCAGAAAAGTTTTTCTCAGCATCACAATCTTCAATTCTCCTCTCCCCCTTCTTCTTTTCTCTCAGAAAGCTCCGTTCAATTCAACGAACAACCACCATCACAATGGCCTCCAAGATGTTCGCCTCCCGCATGGCCTCCATGGCTTCTTCCAACGTCGCTCGCTCGACCATCCGCAGCCAATTCGCTGCCGTGCCCAAGCGCACCTTCACCAACGCTGTCCGTCCTCAGGGCCAGCGCTTCGCTGCTCCCTCTGCCTTCCAGACCTCCAAGCGCACCATCCCCACCAATGTCGCTCGCCAGGCCTTCCAGGCCCAGGCCCGCCGCAACTACTCGTCTGAGATGGCCAACGCCCTCGTCGAAGTCTCCTCCAACGTCGGTATGGGTTCTGCCGCCATTGGTCTCGGTGGTGCCGGTGTCGGTATCGGTCTGGTCTTTGCTGCCCTCCTCCACTCCGTTGCCCGCAACCCTTCGCTCCGTGGCCAGCTCTTCACCTACGCCATTCTGGGTTTCGCCTTCGTCGAGGCCATCGGTCTGTTCGACCTGATGATTGCCATGATGTGCAAGTTCCTGTAAACAACTCTCCGTTGCGAGCTTTTTCTTGAACACGCAGCTTCCGCCTCCCTTTTTTATTAATACTATTTGACCCGACCGCTTCGATCCGATTTTGAGTTGTTCCCCAGTCTCGATCTCGCCTGTTCGATCTCATATCTTTTTGGACTCGATAAAAACCATCTCTATTTCTTTTGTATTCTAGTCTGCTAGAGGTATAGATGAAGGAACAAGAAAACAAAAAAGCAAACTTGAAACCATGGCTATAGAACAAGAGGCATAGAGGGGGGTGGGATTTTTTGTGTGTTTTTATTACTTGTTTTTTTCTTTATCGTCAATAAAGAGAAACCACCCCCAATTTTTTAGCCGATTTTGGTGTGTGTGGGATGTATTATCATGTGTACTACTTGTCTAGCATCACCATCCAGCATCTTCCATCAACTTGTTTTTTTTTCCTTCTTCTGTCAATTCAAATTCACTCTACTTCAATGTTTAAAGTAACGATAGAACAGGAGACTTGAGATTTCAATTAACTAAAATTGTAACGACTCAGTCTATTTACCCCGGATTCTGTTGATTTCATAGCTAATTACCCAATCCATCGTGCTTCTCGAGCTGTCAGGAAGCTCTGAGCTTCGCGGGCAGCATTCCAACTGAAGTGGGCCCAGTTGGCTCGGAATGTGGATAATATACGCATTTCTTTTATATTTATATATTGCCATTCTGCAGGAGATGTATTTCTAGCTTAATTGATGTTGTCTTTTGCTCGCTGTCAGGTGTTTTTGATGCATTTTGTCTGCTTGCGGGTGAAGAGTTTTTTCCTTGGCCGAGGGTGAGCGGAACCTCGGGAACATGGGAATGCCGGCTTCCGGTACTGGCCGTCGGCCAGTTGGCGAGTAAGATTTTTTTCGAATTATGAGCTAGGTTGTGTATAGGTAGTTGTATTTATTTTGCATTATTCAATTGATATTGTTTGCAGTTGATATCAAGTGATGCATGCCTGCAGCTCCGAGCTGCAACCCGGAAGAGCTCTGCTGGCCAATCATATTGCGGGATTCTTGACATCAATTGAACCATTGATACATTTCAATCCACAATTGCTCTTACAATAATCTAGATAAACCAGTAAAACCAATAAAAAAAGTAATCAAAACTCCAACCCCATAAAAATCGTCCCTTCCACCGGCGTCTCATAATACCGCTCCACCTCCTCAAACCCGTACCGCCTGTACAACGCCCGCGCGCTCGCCATGTAACTCCCCGGCAACGTGTCCAGCTTGATGCCACGATATTTGCCCGTGTTTCGCGCGTGCTGGATTATGGCTTCGATGAGCCGCGCGCCGAGACCCGTGCCGCGTGCAGAAGGGGTGATGTAGAGGCGTTTTATTTCGCAGTAATTGTTGCCGCTGCCGTTTTCTTCGTTTCCGGATGCGGAAGAAGTTGTTGGGTTGGGGGGGAGAGCACGCAGAGCAACACAGCCTACGATTTCTTGTCCCTGCTCGTTATTGTTGTTATTGTTATTGCTATCGTTATTGTCACTGCTGGTGGTGGTGTCGCGCGCAACAAGCAGAATCCCGCCCTTTTCAGGCGCGTACTTGCCCGGCAGCGAACTGAGCTCGGTCGAGTAGTCCTGGTACGTCAGGTCGAGGCCGAGCGCGGCGGTGTATGCGGAGAAGAGTGCGGTGATGGCTGGTTTGTCGTTGGGGAAGAGGGCCGGGGTGATTGTGTATGTTGATTTTGATGCCATTTCTTCTTCTTCTTTTCGTTTCTTTTAAAGGTTAACGGGTTGCTGTTTTGTCTTTTGATTTGCTAGTTTTTATTTAATTAATGCCGCTGTAGTGGAAAAGATTCCTATCAAGTTGGCGGAGTATATGGCAACTGGGTAGTGCTCTTGTTGATAACTCTAGAGTCGTGATATATATCGCTAGGTAGCTTTAAATGTTGCGAATGCTTCAACCCATTAAACTAAACGATTTAATATTGAATACTGGATAATGTAGAAAATAACTAAATATATATATATATATATATATCTCGATAAAGAACAAATTTTGTATTAAAAAATATATACAGATATCAATATGAATATTCTGAACATTTCAATGTTGACGTGACATCGACTATTGGCGGCGCGAACGCGGGTGAGTCACCCGACATCCGATATCGGCTGCTCTCAAGTATCATGATATGCAGGGATCACTATATAAGTTTTAAGGGAAAATAAATCAATATATTTTTGAGTATTAAATAAATAAATATATATATATATATATATATATACATATACATATATAAATTTGATTCATCTGTAAATAAATTATAACAAATAAAATCTATCCTTTTGAGTTTTCTGGATCGCTGATTTTCCTATTTAGAGTAGAATTTAACAAAGAAAGCCATTGACGAGTGCCATTTCTTACCACGTCATACATGTAATACTTAGAAGAATATCTCACCTATTAGGTGCATATATACTGAATGAATTACTTACAACACCCTTCCAGTGTTCTCATATATACTAATTATCCACACGCTCAAGCCATATCTTCCCATCCATCTCCTTTTCCCAGCCAATCCCCAGCGCAGACGGCTTCCCATCTACTCCAATCCGGAACTCGGCAGGGTACACCTCTGGGAAAAACGCGCCGTAGTCGTTCTGGTGCTCTGACTTGATGAGGAAATAATCGCTGCTGACGTGCTTAAAGCTCATGTACTCGGGCCACGTCGTGTTGCTTCGGTCTGCTCGCAGCACGCCCGTGGATTTGTCCAGGTAGACGGTAAGTTTCTGGTAGCCAGGATGCCAGTATAACCCAACGTATTCGTGCAAGGGGACAGTACTGGGGAGGACCGGGGAGAGTAGAGTGGGATAGAAGCGGTGGAGAGCATTGTCGACTTTTTCTTTTTCTTTCTTCAGGACATTCAAGTTGCTGATACAGTTAGAGTTTTTGTTCTGTTAGACAGAAAGAAAGACAAAAAAACTTACTGTTGATCCCAGTCAAACCTCTTCTCAACCGGTACGTCTAGCCTTTCATCAATAAGATGAAAAGCAAGTTTCAGCGCAACAAAATTCGACGTCGTTGCGGTGTTTCCCAGAATAGCCACGCTGTACTTGAGCTCTGGGATCAGAATCAATTCAGCCCCAAAAGCATTCATGCCTCCGGAATGCTCGTAAAACTGAACTCCCTGATAGACGCCTGTCCGCCATCCAAGTGCATATGCTTGGGGTCCTGTGAAAGGAGCTGCTTGTGGAATCAGTGTCCTTGGCTCCCAAATGGCTTTGTATATGGACTTGGACAGCGGCTCTGTCTGGTTCAACAATGCTCGAGCCCATTTTGCATAGTCTAGCACGTTGGTAATGACCGACCCGGCGCCGGCAACTTCGTGCAGTGGCATCCACTTGACTTCTTTGTATCCTTCCTCTGGAGAATAGTAGTACCCGCGAGCCAGATCTTCCTTGGCAGCTAGGGCATCATCCCGGTTAAAAAACGTGGCCGTCATTCCCAGTGGCTGCCAAATACGCCGAGCCAAAATGTCTCCCAGCCACTCGCCCGTCAGCGTCTGGATAACATGAGAAGCCACGACAAACATGAGATTGCAGTACTGATACTTTGTCCGCGGCTCTGCCGTAAGAGGAAGATGGCGTAGCTGGCGAACTATTGTTTGTACAGCGACGTCCGGGCCTAGATGGTCGCCATATGCCATATCGTGACGTGGCAGTCCCGTGCGATGAGACAGGGTATCTTCAATGGTGGTGTGAGTCGTCGCGTACTCATTCTCAAGAACAAAGTCATCGCGGATCAATTGGCTCACGGGAGTATCCCACTGAACTTGCGGAAAGTTTTCATTGTCCTCGACAAGCGTCGCCATGATTGCGGATGTGAACGCCTTGGTGGTGCTGCCGGCGTAGAACAGGGTAGAGGCCGTGACTGGTGTTGATGGAAAGGCTGCCACTCCATATCCCTGTTGAATATTAGAATTTTGCTTTCATAAGGGCTTTAAAAAAGCGTAGCTGGGTGTGCTGAAAATGACATACCTTCGCCCAAGTGTTGTCCCCATCAACAACCGCAACCGAAACCCCAGGCACATGCCATCGGTCCAAGGCCTCCTGCACTAGGTTTTCAAACCTCTCATCCAGTTGATTTCCACGCATTATTTCGGTTACTTCGAACCTTGAATTTTTTGAGATTGTTCTTGTCTGAATATTGGACCAACAGCTGACAGGGTATTTATTCCGTGCGGGGTAAGCCATTGGTCGCTATTTTGGCCCGTTCAGGCTGTAGGATATGTTGGTGTTTCAATTTATTTCATGCAATTAAATTTGACGGAATAATTTGGTCAAATATTTTCAAATAGAGGAACTCGCGTATTTTAGTAAATCTTGGACATTGGGTTCAATATAGTGTTTAGCAAACACTAAGCTTCATGTTCAATTCCCCAAAAAGTAAACAGAAAACTCTTTTTGTTTTCTCATTTGGAACCGAATAATTGAAATAACTAGACAAATAAAACTGGTAAAAGATATCAAATGAGCGAACTGTAACAAGATTGAAAAAAGCCCAGCCAACCAGACTGAAACAGATTTGTCACCAAAACCGAGAAGATACTGCCTGCAACCACAGCCAATGCAGGAAGTGCTGTATTAACTCCGAGATTGTTAACCATTTCAAAATCATCCATCACTTCGATAGCGTCATCTATGTCAAGTTGGCTTTGTTCTTCAAACATCTTGGCAAAGCCTCTGACTTGATCGAACCAGTCCATCGTTGATTTGTGCCATTTGTGGATTCTTTCATGTTCATTTACTGTTGTTTCCGATATACGTTTTTGGTAATCGTTTTGTACATTCTCTTCGTATGAATCCAGTTCCTCCCACCAGCTCGATACTCCCTTTATATATGGGTTGCCATGAATAAATCGGTCATTGTGATAGTCAATAGCAGGGATGCCCTACATGAACGGTTAGCTTTGTGACACCAAAGGGCGATTATATCAGTTGATGTGCCACAACCCCCAACCTCCCCAAAAAGGAAAAGAAAACTTACCTCTGAATATATAAGTTCGGGATTTACTATATATCTTGCAATATTTTTCGATAGAAGCCTTTTAAGCTCATTATACGGTTGCCCTCTCAGTACCTCCATTTTTTCGTCTAATATCCTCGAGCATCGTCTATGATCACGAATGTCCCTACTTGTGCGTTTCGTAGGACGAGGTAATGCCATAGAACACTGGAATTTGCGTGGATAACAGCATATATGAGTCATCCCGAATTCGATGAAAAGTATTTGACGAAGGATGATGAGTAAATTTTGTTTCATCTCTTCAGTTTCTCGATATACTTTCATGGTTGTCAACCATAAAATGATATGGAGTACCTTGCGACCGCCAAAACCCCGAGAAATATCATGAACCAATATATCTCCGGAACTGCACCCCTGTGGCGCACAAGCACAGCCTCGGCAGTTGTCGATTAGCCCAATATTGGCCCCTAAAATTAGCAGATAGCGTAGGGTCATGATGTCTCTTAGGTTTCCGAAACCAAAAGTAGATAGACTGAAAGCCATAGCCAACGCCATCAATGCTGTCTTTCCTGTTTTGTCTCGATGGTTCACCTCGTTGCCGTTGTCAAGACAGAATTTAACAGCATCCGGAGAGTGGATTAGTGATGTCAGAGGTTGCCGCCCATGCCTGTTCTCTCGGCTGATACCAGTGAAACCGAAATTTAGAAGAAGGGTTCCTTGTTCTCGGGTCATGAAATGATGAAAGAAAGAATCATCATTTTCCCTAACTCGTTGAAAAAAGGCTTGACTCAGATTGGTAAGTGGATCTAACAGTTCACGCAGAACTGTCATGCAATGACATGAAGGCCTACCTCCAATTAAAGCATTATGTATTACCTTTTTCCATAAAAATTCCGCATCGTCATACTATTATGATCTAATAGGACTTGAATGATACGTTTGATCAATGTGGAATATCCATACCAGACAGTATGGCTGATAGCGCGACCCAATCCAGCTAAGTTTCGGATTCCTGCACCGGCCTCTATGAGAAGCAATGCACTATCAATGTGGTTACCTCAAACTGCGTAAACTAGAGGAGTGTTCCAAAATTTATCTTTAACATCTACAAGATGTCCCCTGGAAAGCAGTAAACTCAGATAAGTCGGATTAGACGCGGCGATATGAAGAGGGCTTTGGCCAAGGAAATTGGTGTTGTTCTCCAGACAAGATTCATTTCCTGATAGCTTTTCGAATCTTTCTTTGTTGTCATAAACTATTGAAAGATGAAGTGGAGTTGTACCGCCGAATTCTGCATGTATTCGACCATAGTTTGTTAAGCAGGCTAACGTAGATGACAGAGTGCTGATTTACTAACCTGGATCTTTGCTCAAAAGCATTTTGAAGCATTCAGCATAAGATATATCTCTACGACTTCGTAAATAAATAACTCTGACCGCTTTCCTTAGGGTGGGTGGTGGTATGATATTAGGGTCAAACCCCAAACGCAATAATTCAGACATGAGCTCGAGATGGAGATCACACACCGACCATTGTAGGCAATATTGGATAAATTCTCTGTCACTCGGTATAAGCCAAATCCACTTAATCCACTCAAGGTTAAAAAAAAAATCTTACATACTCAGAGACATCAAGTTCGGATAGAATATTGAAATCTTCACAAAGGAGCCTGAGGAGTCGAAGCTGAAGCTCAACCCCATACTTTCTTTGGTACCATGGACCGCCCTTTATAAGCATCTGTTACGCTAAAAGTGAATAAGGCTTCGAAAAGTAAAGCTAGAAACTAACCACTAGATAAGACCTTCCTTTAGGGTCAGCATGCCTGCCCGTATCTGGGTTGCGCCGGTAAAAATCAATAAAAGCCTGCCTACATATGTAGCTTCTGGCCAATCCATTCGGCCCATTCGGCATAACCACATAATTTCAAACCCGCGAGAGGTAAACTTTTGAACTTTACGAACTCGAACACTGGGAACAAGGGACCATGTACCGGTTTTCGATATTACGGCTAGGTCAACTGCGACTGCCAAGGGTATGCCTATTTGAGAAAGAGCTACCCAAAATGATATCTGGTGACGTCTGGCTGTGCATGTTGCCTGGTCACATCGTTGAAATAGTGACCAAAAAGGAGAGTACGTTATACTCCAGAATCTGCTATTCACGCTGGAAGATTGATGGCAGCTGCATGAGCAATGTCGGATGCTACAATCTCTTCTTACGGGGACGGTTTTCGGACTCTTGAAGTAGAATGTAGGAGTTCCGATGAATGCCCATCCGCAATTAGGGAACGAAGTTGTGAAGATCTTTCTTCCTGTAGAAATTTATTACTGGCCTTTTATTAGCAGAGAGCATGTTTCACCGCAGTAAAACCAACAAACCATAAGGCCAATGAAGCGATCAGGTTCATTCTTCCCTCGAGTTCCTTGATTAAGTCTCTAATTTCTTGAATCTCCCTTTTTGACGAGATAAGTTTGTATCGCCCTTTCAATTTCGAACTAGACACCAGACTTTTGACAATGCTTTCAAGGCGATCTAAGCTAGTGACATATTGAGCATGTAAGCTTTGAACCAAGCGTCTGGACTGACCATCATAGGACTCTGAAGTCGGTTGAAGTATAGGTAGAATATCTCGCAAAACTTGTATCATGCCTTCAAGGCTCTCAATTTTCTCCGGCGCGTTTTTAACTTCCCTGAAAACATTGCGAATCCTCTGGACCGATTCGATAGCTGGCAAGGCAATGCCAAGAACTCCGAAGGTGAGACTGACCGGGTCGGCCATAACTGTAGCTTTTGACAAAGAGCTTACCACCGATATTTCCTTTTTTTTTTTTAATAAAAAAATAAAAAAATAAAAAAATAAAAAAATAAAAAAATAAAAAAATAAAAAAATAAAAAAATAAAAAAATAAAAAATAAAAAAATAAAAAAACAACCAAGAGGAACAAGAGAGGGGTCTTTTAAGGGTGAAAATTTTTCATCATCCTCATCGTCACAAGGCTGAGTCCGTGTTACCAGATATGATAGGTAACATGGAGCGAGCGAGGCTATGCTCCAGCCCAATTGAATTTTGCGTACCCAACCATATCAAAGACGATTGACAGGGTATGTGCAGATTTCTGTATACAAGTACGAAAAACGATGGGATGCCTGCCTGGACAAAGCACTTCGGGCGGCAAAATAGCAATTTGCTGTAACATATACAACATGTAGCGAATACATTCTTATGAAATTGTAAGTGATACAAGGTTATGAGACGTAAATTAATAACTAAAAGCTCTGTGTGTTGGAATCCATCCTATAATGTCCCTAGAATGGCACAAAAATTAGATTTTCGGTTTTACTTTTTGTTTTATTTACACATCAGAGCCCAAATATTTGCGTTTATTGAATTTAAGAAGCGATACATACCTTTCTTCAAAAAGAACTAACTAGTTCTTGTTTCAAACTTATGCCTCTCGTCCAGTGAGGGGGACGAGATCTTCTGTGTCGAGATCCAACGAAACTAGGGGCGATATTTATCCGATATTTCTAGAAAATGACAAGGGTATCGACTGCAGTGATTCTAAATGATATAAATCCCTCTTCATCACCGATTAAAACAATAAATCCTTGTAGAGCCGTCGAGCTTATGATTTAGACGTTGGATATACGTTTGACCTATTGTCTTACTTTCTCTCTGTACTCACTCGCTGAACCAAAGTCGATGAAATAATTCAAACTACTTTGGTTAAATCATGTATTATGAGACAGCAGTTTCAATTTTATATGGGTTGGCTACATTTCAAAGAAGAGCAAGGAAATCCATGAACAAATTTTTTGCAGTTGTCAATTCTGAGATGAAAATCTGAGAGTGAAAATAGTTTCAAACTTGTCCATTAAGGAGACGAAACTAATAACCTAGACTTTACTGATGCTTCTTTCACATAATTTACGGTCCTTTGAGTATCACTTCCAAGTGTAACGTCCGGGGAACCTTCCTCCACATGCTATGGGAGAGCAGTAGAGAGGATTCACCGTCCTCGATATTCTAGGCTTCTGGCCCAGCGGCTCAGTGAGCCAATACTCCCGCCATGTAGATCGTGACCCAGTTAGGTTATGACTACAAGAGCTATGACTCCTGTTGTCCGAGGGAATATGGCCGCCCATAGACTAAAAAACTACAACTCAAAGGCAGCTTAAAGAATTCTCCATGGCGGACCTCCAAGAGTATGGTTGCCAATAACAAAGGCGTACATTTGCGACACCCATGGAATCGTCCAGCGACGCGTAACGATGATCCCTACCAGCCAATCGTCACACATGGAGGAAAAAAAGGCCGCAGTCCCAATTTTCCAGAGCTAAACGAGTGCCTGAGGTTCCAAAAGTATAAATTAGCCTGTGCCTCCCACCTTTCCGGTAAACTTTTTCATCTTTGCCTTTCAGTACTGGATAACGTCTCCATACCTCTGACCAATCGCCTCATATCTCGACCACACTGCAGCATCCTCGGCATTTTCCCGCTGAGCGTGCCAATCAGGCATGGTGGAGTATTGGACCACGTGCGAGTAACCAATGGCGCTTCGTATACTGACACCAAAAGCCTATTTAGTGGGTCATTCCATGAAGTTTATTTCTCTGTGACCAATTAGATCAATCGGAAATACCCCTCCCGTCCCATACTGTGACGAGCCGTTAGAATTTTTTGGTTCAAAGTATCGGTCTTTCGTTCCATTTGTGGCCATATGCAACGCCGGAATTGGAAGTACCGAGAGATTTTTCCTTATCCCTTCGGAAATTTTCAACTTCTGAGTTTCCAGGGGCAAAAACTTCCTTTCCCTCATTCGATAATGATCCCAGGGGAGAGGGGAGGAGTAAGCCACGCCCAGGTAAACCACCCAATCACGACCTTCCGGGTCCAGGAACATCGGCATTGAATTTTTCTAAATGAACGAGTTGCTGTTGTTACGAGAGCATTTGATCACCCAGACTTGGGTTGTCGTCAAAGTTGCTGTCAGGTTGGTTTGAAAATACATTCAAGATGAGCCATGTTATTTAAATGAGTGTGTCACAATAAGCTTGAATTGGTATGGTAATTGCCGTTGCACCTGCATGATTAGTGTGTCGTGCTAGTTTCTCTAGACACACCAAGGAGTAGTCTAGGCCTGTCTGTCAGATCGGTCCGAGGGTCTGGACTGCCCTCCTCGCAGCCGCTGATGATCCGGAGAACGATGATGGCGGTGTGTGGGTTGGTGAGGGGAGGGATGGCCTTGTGGTAGTGCTATGTCCAAAAATCCAGGGGCAAAACCACTCATGGCGACATCCGGAGCCTGGGAATGAAGGTGGATACAGGGGAAAAGTGTATACTACAGAGATAAAACTCCACATTCAAACACTTGTTGAGATTATGGTTTTATTGTGGCTGCATCCACGACCATGGAACTCAATAAATGCTGAGTCAGGGGAACTGTATATAACGAGACTTGCTGCACTCCATTCACTTCTCGTTTCAACCAACTCATTCAAAGTCATTCCTTTCGTCGACTTATCGACAGTCATTGTCTACCGCTGACATCCGGCCCACCCTTTGAATCCTTTACCAAAAAGGCCACACAACTTCAAATTAAACAACATTCTTTCATTACATCCAGCAGAATGAAGTTCCAATATACTGCTGCCGCCGGTATTTTTGCCCTCGGCGCCGCTGCTGACACCATCGCCAGCGGAGAGGGATTTGGCACCTACTACTATGACATCAAGCAGGTCGATGCTTGTGGTACCAGTTTCAAGTACCAGAACCAAGGAGGAGTTATGTGCAGCTCTCAAACACTCCTGAGTCTTGACGAGATGAACACCAACTACGTCGTTGCCATGAACAACAGCCAACTGGGTTCCGATCCATCCAAGTATTGCGGCAAGAAAGTCGTTGTAACTGTCAACGGGAAAAAATCTGATATGCCTCTATTCATCGGAGACGGCTGCCAACGCTGTGCCACCGGCTCTTCTGAGAGCGCTACCTGGAATGCTCAGGGTGCTCCTGGCCTTGACTTCAGCTACAGCGTCCTCAATGAATTGACAGGAGACAGCGCCTGCGATAGCGGACACGCTGCCATCTCTTGGGAAATATTGGACGAGTCAATCTATGACTTTGCCTCTGGTGGTTCGTCCGATTCGAGCGAGTCGTCTTCGGCACCCACAACGCTGGTGACCAGCGCCGCTCCAGCTGCTACTGGCGAATCTTCCTCTTGCGAGAACAACACATGGCAATGCAATGGAAATAATATTGAGCAATGCGTTGATAGTGCTTGGATGACTCGTGTTTCTTGCGCTGCTGGCTCGACTTGCCAGGGCGATTCCAATCCTTACTGCGCTTGAACAAAAACGCTTCAAACTCGAAAAACCGTGGCGTACGAGTTCAAATAGGCCCGGAAAAATGTTTCATTTCCTTATTTGATGAGATATATATATGCATCGATACATACCCCTTTCTATTCTAGCACATGCTCGTTGGTCGCTCGACGCGACTGTAGCTGGTCTGTGCCAACGCTGTGCCGTTGACTTCTTCACTTCTCGCCACTAGAAGGGCTACTGTCACTCTTTGGATTTCCGTTTCCCTTTGGCTCTTATTGGTTCAAGTACATAGACCACAAAAACTTTTCAAATTTATGAATTTATGGACATAGACAACTTTTCTTGTGTACCTTTGGTTGTAAACTGTAACACAATATTTGAACACTCGCATAGAATGTGAGACACAAGACCGAGAAACTAGAGCACACCCTAATAGGCAGCAGCTCATTACAATCCACAGATCTTAAGAAGCAATCAGCTGTGCAGCAATTAGTCTGCCTAAATACTACTAAACAGCCCGGATTGCCGGCGCACCATTAACCGTCATCTTTTAGTGTGCGGCTGGCGTTTTTAAATTGAACGTCGGGGCCTACGCACCAGCCACGATTTCGAGACAACGGTTACGTTACTCCAGTATTGCCAACTTATTCGTGGCTTCATCAAACTTCTCGGCGGAATAATCAAGCTTTATTGGTACTTGTTTGAGAGTGATGGAAAATTCGTGGCAGCCGTATCTGAAGTCGGTCGACGATGTCTGGTCGCAGCAAACTGACCACGCCGAGAGAAGACGCGCCCAGAATAGGCTGGCACAGCGCGCGCAACGTATGTCCAAAACAGTGCCAATGGGTGTACAGTGTCCTTGACTGTTGGGTTTATCTAAATGTCGTACTCTAGGAGCAAGGAAAGCCCACAAGCCAGCTGTCCAGCTGTCTCGGCTACGCGGTCGAGAAAGTAGTCCGTCAGCCAGTGCAAATAACAACGATCAGCAAATGGACATCGTCAAGGCAGATTCCAAAAATAATAAATCCACAAAGAGAAAAACAGACAGTCCAGGGACAGACGCTCACTTTCTCATACTCCCTGCTTTCCGGACCTATGAGGCCTTTGATTGCATCTACTCCATTCTCAAATTAGAATGCTCCTACACTGTCGCCATTCACATTCCACAGACCATTCAGGCACCCACTCCCCTGAAACCGACATGGGAACAGTTAAATATTCCGCACATGATGTTCATCGATCTACTTCCCTGGCCGTCGCTGCGCCGTAACCTGATCTTGGCCATAGGCATCATGGATGATTACGGGTTCATGGCGGATATGAATTCTGACCAGCTCAGGGTCTGGGGCACGACGCCCTGGGACCCGATGGGCTGGGAAGTCAGTGAAGAGTTTTTCAGGAAATGGTGGTTTCTCCTGGATGAAAATATTCTGCATGTGACCAACTTTTGGAGAAGGCAAAGAAAGGAGAGCGAATTGACTTTTCCGGAGCATTCGTTGACTGAGGGCAGAGACATGCGGATTGGTTGATGCTTGTAGATACCCCGTAAATAATAAAGGAATTGAAGAAAGCGATAACTAGAGAGAATCATGAATAATAGTCGTGGCATGGATTATAGGTAGCCAATACGATATGGTGGTGGGTGAAAGTTCAGGGCAGCGGCGACATCAGCTGATCGAGCATGGCGCCAACGCCGGTTCCGGCGAATTCAAGTGGGATGGATAAACGTGTGAAGGGGCCGCTACTTACTTTATCCCTATAACATTCTTGACAGCTACCAAGTATTACGTTCTCAACCTGTCACACAATCCGGAACTCGCTCGTCCTCTCGAACCAGAACACCTTGGTATCACTACAAGGAAACAAGCGAATATAGCTTTTGACCGAGATCGTGAGACGCAACGGACTGCTACGTTCCCTGGTATCTTAATTTTTCCCCTACTAGTATCCTGTTTGAAAACGGGGAAGAAATAAATAAAGAGGATGATGTTAGCTGGAATGTCCTGGATTGGGCGATTGAATCGGATCAAAATCAGGATGTTGTTTTTATCACGTAATTTTGGCAGGAAATAAAGGCGGCACTTAGCAAGAGCGAGGGTGATTTATAGCGATCTCTTGAAAGGTAGGTTTAGGGCATGTACACAGTTAGCACTGAGGCTTTAATTGATATTGTCATAGGAAGCCAATGAATCACAGACCCAGATTTTATAATATTTGTCTACGAGGAACATCTGGAGGTATTTTGCGAATTATAGTTCCTATTAATGATAGAAACGGTCATAGATCTACCTCGGGATCACTTTTTGGATTCCGTCAAGATCGGTTTACTGATGCGAGTATTCCATGTTAGGAAAGACACTCCTTGGAGAATATTCCCTGGAAAACCGACTTCATAGTATATATTTATACTATTTCGTTCAAAAAGCCATCCCCTAAAAAAAAGAAAGAAGGAAATTAATAATTAAAAGATGAGAACCAGGAGTCAACGACCAATCCCCCATACAAGAAATCGCCTATAGCCCGGTTTCCACCCCCAAGACGCTAGCTGACGCGCTAGCTGATGCCCATGGGGATGCTTTCACTTATGTTGTTTTGTTTGACCGGAAATGGCAAGGTGTATGGAGTTATTTTCGGCTTTCCTATAGGCTGACATGTTCTAATTACATCAAACTAGGAGACGTTATTGGGTGATACATGTATTATGCTGAAGCGTGCATGTGTGTATCAATTATTTTCGTTGCGGCCTGGTTCAGACATAAATACTCCCTCGAATCCCCGTGTGAATTGGAGATATTAACAAGAAAATACTTTTGTCTAAAAGAGGAAAAAAAAGAACTACTTCCCCCATGGCTAAAGTTCACGGTACATGCGATGAAGCCTTTGAGCCCGTCAAACAGGCTCTACAAGCCAATCTCGACAATAACCAGGAGGTCGGCGCAGCAATACACGTCGATATAGGTGGCAGGAGCGTTATAGATATCTGGGGAGGCTACACAGACAGAAAAAAGAGCCAGTTATGGGAGAAAGACACAATTGTCAATGTGTGGTCGACGACCAAGAACGTCACTTCTTTGGCGGCATTGATACTCGTCGAGCGCGGCCTTTTGGACGTTGACGCCAAAGTGTCTCAGTATTGGCCAGAATTTGCCGCCAATGGGAAAGAAAATATCACTGTTCGCCATATTCTGTCTCACTCCTCCGGTGTATCGGGATGGGAGGCGCCTTTTGAGGAAAAGGATTTGTATGACCTTGAAAAGTCGACAGCACATCTAGCTGCCCAAGCTCCCTGGTGGGAACCCGGTTCCCAATCAGGCTACCATGCCACAAACTACGGCCATCTTGTCGGTGAGCTCGTGTATCGTATTACAGGGAAACATCTGCGCGACTTTATCAACGAGGAAATCGTACGCCCTACAGGCGCAGATTTCCAGCTCGGCGCGCGCGAGTCAGACTGGTCTCGCATTGCCGAAACGCTCCCTCCACCACCATTCGATCCAACCATGTTTTCCAAACTTGACCCTAATAGTCCAGCCATCAAGACCTACACCGTGCCACCGCCCAACGCTCTCAAGGCGAATACCCCCGAGTATCGTCGTGCCGAAATTGGCGGGATTAACGGACACACAAATGCTCGTGCCCTGGCCCGTATCTTTTCTCTACTAGCCCTGGGCGGCGAGAAAGATGGTGTACGCTTGTTGTCACAAGAGACAATAAACAGGATTCTTGACGTTCAATTTGATGGGTTTGATTTGGTGATATTGTCGCCAGTGCGCTGGGGTCTTGGCTATGGTCTTTCGCACGCAGATACTACTCCCTGGATCCCACAGGACCAAGTATTTTTCTGGCCTGGATGGGGAGGATCAATTCTTCTTGTCGACCTGAAGAATAAAATGACGATTACGTATGTGATGAATAAGATGGGACCGGGAATACTTGGCAGCGACCGGACTCGACAGTATGTTGATGCTATTTATGATGTTGTCAACAAGTCACAAATCGCCTGAGTCTTTGCCATTTATTGTCAATGATAGCATCCTCAGAGCATTGAATAAATTGAGAGGAGGATGCTAGGACTATGTATCTAAATGAGAAATGAATTGTACACCTGTATCGGAGAGCGCATATGCAAATGTCACTAAATCTTCGCGGGATAAAGCTTCCTTCCTTTGACACCAACATGGCACTTGAAAACACCACCATGCCATTTACCAGATTCTGGATATTTTTCTACCTCAGGATCTTCTTCACTGGTAATGTAGACATCCTCATCAGCAAATGCAACAGCCTGTTCATTTGTCAGCCACAATGTTCAAGCCCAAACAGAAACAGGCACAAACCGTAGGACATCTAGTCGGTACTTCTATTTCAGCCGTTACTTTTCCTTCAGGAGAAACCCTGACAACCTTCCAGGCACCCCAGACAGCAACCCATAGATTGCCATCTTCGTCCATAGCATGGCCGTCTGGCGCACCGTGCTCGGAGTGCCAAAAGACCCTCTGAGAGGTGATATCACCAGTCGTGGAATCAAAATCGAATGCATAGATATTTCCCGTAGGAGAGTCCGTCCAATACATGGTGCGGTCGTCCAAACTCCATGAAAGGCCATTTGGAATCGTGACACCTTCAAGTATTCGGTGAAGCGAGCCGTCAGTATCGAGCCGAAAGAGGATACCTGACAATTTTAGCCAAACACTTTGATTTATTTTTCTATCTTCTTTTGAATTGAAAGAAACTACACATACCAACAGGATCAAATTTCCCGCCTGTCTCGGCCGGATCGTTCATTGCGCCGACCCAAAAGCGACCCTGGCTGTCGACAGCACCGTCATTGGCGCGCATGATGGTTTCGTATCCCTTTGCTAGTTCTGCATCGTTCCAGAAGCGTTTAATATACCTGTACTCGCCGGTATTTCGCTGGGCAATGCCAATGCCGTGTTTTCCGCCGAATAGATAGCTGCCATCTGTTGACGATGCAAGATTGGCAGTGACTCTGCGCATAGTGTTAGTTTTGTTTTATCGGGTTGGGTCATGGTTGACTAGATCGAACTCACCCGAATGAGATGTCGAATTCTGTTTTCTTTGCGGAAGAGGCGCCAGCATTCAAGTCCACCCACCACACATGGCGCTTAACAATGTCGACGAAGCGTAACGTATGAGTTGACTCGTCGTAGAATGGGCCTTCCGAAAGGCCGCATCTGATGTCTAGGAATGGCTTTTGCGATCAGACTAGTCTTTTGTCTTTTCTTGGAACTTTAAATACCTCTGTTATCTTGAATTTCTGCATGCTTGTGGTGTATATTACACAGGGGAGTTTGATGAGGGGTTGATTCCGCTTTACTGAGGGGCTGCAGCTTTGACCGCAACAGATAGTTACCGCGCCATAAATTATTTAGTGCCTGCCATGTCGGAAATCTTTTTGGTTGATTACAGTATTCCAAACAACCCATACATACGGGCCTGTAGAGCTTTAAAATTTTATGTCGAGTATAATTTTATATCCAACCTCCATCCACAACCAAACCCTGGTTGGTAACGCTCTCGCTATCATCAGCTACCAACCACAATGCCATTCGCGCCACATCGTCCGGCTGTAACAGCTTCTTCAACGCCTGCCTGCTGAGCACCAACTGCTGATACTCTTCCGTTAGAATCTCCTGCTTCTGCCTCTCGGTTGCAATGGCGCCGGGCAGGATACTGTTCACGCGCACCCCGTGCGGCCCGAGTTCATGCGCCAGTGTCCTCGTCAAGCCAACAATCGCAGCCTTGCTGGTAGTATACGGCACAAGCCCAGTTGCGGGGATGGCCCAGGTGATGCTGCCCATGTTGACCACGGACCCGGAGCCACCACAGGCGATCAGCGCCGGGGTCAGGAACTGTATGACGAAGAAATGATGGCGCAGGTTGACGTTGATGCTGTTATCCCAGTCCTCGACCGTGATAGTCGATGTCGGTTTGCGTGTATCGCTGGCTGCATTGTTGATAACTCCGTGCACCCTCGTTTTCTCGCGGATTATCTGGTCACAGGCGGGTTTCAGTGAGTTGTTGATATCGGTAACGTCGCAGTGGATGAACTGCGGAATGTGGACGATTCGCTCTTCTTGCTGTTTTCTCACTTTTATCGACTCAATAAGGGCATCTGCCGCCGCATCTTGGATGTCGAGAAACACTACTTGGCTGCCTTGGAGAGTAAAATGCTCTACAAACGAGGCCCCGATGCCCGTTGCGCCACCGGTAATAACAACGACGCGATCACGCAAGCTAGGGTAGATGGCGTATTTGGATGTCATAACTAGGTTTCTTAAGTGCTTAAAGAAATATGGAAATCAAAGATGACTTTTGCTAGAAGACAACACAGCCTGAAGAACGCTGCGTCTGCGGGGTTCGGTCTTGGCCGATCCAAGTATCGGAGGTTCTCCGATTGGGCTCCATGAATCTACTTTTTTTGCCCTGTAACACGGAAATGCATTATTATATCTACGGACTCCAGGCCATGATACCAACCAGTTGACACTAGCTTATTTTTTATTTGATCTTTTGTGCAGACTGGTGCATTTTTATCTAGATTACACTTACAAAATCCCCGGGTCTTTGGAGTTGCCTTGAATTCCGGAATCGTAATGTCATTAATTCAGCCATTATGATAATAATAATAACAATAAAAAATACGGACACAGAATGTCTGGAACGCTGCAAAAAAACAATGCTTTCATTATACAGCCCTGGCCACAATGCTCGTCAAAAGTTTCCTAGCCCCGTTGAAAATCAACCTTCAATCTGCTTCTTATTATTCCCACTATCCAGGTTGAATAGCTTTTTAACAGGTCGGCTTTCAGCTCGATTCGACCGTTCTTTCAACAACCCCAGGATTACCACTTTGAAGTTCTCGCCCAAATCTTCCCATACAAATACTGGGTTAAGAGCTTTGATAAAAACACGCATTGCAGTGACGGGAACTCTCAGAATACCACAGACATCCTCAGTCGACAGGTCTTTTTGCATTGTAGTGATGAAATGAGGCTGGACTGAAGATTTGAATTGAGAGAACTCTTCAACTGTGTTTCGTTTGAGGGCGGTTGTGGTCATCGTCGTCGTCGTCGTCGTCGTCGTTGTTGCTGTGGATGATATCAACTCCTCATCCGAAGCGATGATGCTGGTGGCAGGTGGAAGCTTCTCCCCTGTCAAGACCTCGTGAACAAATGCCTCATCGAGGGGCTCGATTTTGTCACCGAATTGGCCTTCCTTTCCCACTTGCCAAGGAACACGGCGCCTTTCGGCATCATTTGCAACCTTTCTAGTTAGCTCGTGATTTACCGTGGTCTCCTGGTCAGCATCGCCACCAAAATCTGCATCTAACAGATCCTTGTACACCTTCATGTTCTGCATCTTCAGTGATCCAGGAGAGACGTTCCACAGACCAGCGATTTCGGCATGTTTATCCAATAGCGCTTGACAAGACTGCTTCATCTTGGCCCAGTTATTGCTTATACACGCGTCTGAGACCTCAGTCTTGAGTTTGCTGAAAGCAGCCGAGCGCTTAGTGTATACGTTGGCGGCGACAAGATCATCTTTGGTACGCCGCTGGCCCCCCTCAGCGAGATGCTTTAGATAGTTGATCATGCTTGTGTAGCTTTGGGTCTGCTTCTCTAACGTGCGTGGAAGATGCTCTAACAGACGAGTTGCGACCGCAACGGTATCAACATTGTCCGATGTAAGCATTCGCATGAAAATTGTGATAATTGTGCGGGAATGGTCGAGCTGAATGTTGCGGAGCTTGCAGTAATTGATCATTTCCGCTGCACGGTTTCTTTTAATATTCGATACGTTTTCGCTCTTGGTAACGACGCGCACGATGACCTTGTCAAGCAACTTTTCTAGATTCCGGTAGAATTGCCCGAGAGGCCAGCCGGTATAAGGATATAGAGCGACGACGGTCTCGTACCAGACCCAATCAACATCGCTGGTTGGAATGTCGTATTGCGGATTCACACCGAATAGCTGCCAGACCATGCTCAGAGGACGAACACCCGAGCCAGCTGTTGTCAGCAGATTGCCAAAGAGTCCCCGCATCAGCCTTGTAACGGTATCCTCAGCCTTGTCCAACACGACTGGTGCGGTTGTCCTCATCGCTGCAAGCTTCGACATGGCTGCCATCAACAAGGCACTCATAAGATGACCAGTTTCTGGGCTGCTAGGTTGAATGTTGTGCTCTCTAGACGCTACTGCTTCACTTAGAGTGCTTCTCATAATGATCCTTAGCGCGGCAATATGTGGTTCGTTGCACTTCTCCATCCACCTTACAGTATAAGGGCTTTTGAGGTTGACAAACTCATCCCAACAGACCCAGGCTAGCATTGATCCGATACCCTTTCCTCGATTCAGGTATGGTACTGCTAAAGTTGGCTGAGAGGGTCCGGACTGGCTTCGAAGTGGGCCGTTGTGGTTGTTTTGCGACTGCTCTATAATGATTCCGGCATCGAATCCCTCGAGATACAAAACTCTGGAGTCAAGTTCGCAACATGCACTATGAGTTGTATGTCAGCATCATAAATATGAGAGAATTTGAAATTACAAGTTCACATACCTGGCATCAATACTCGCATTCTTCAAATTACCCAAGAGCTGGTGATATGGCACGGTCTCGATATTTAACAACATGACACCCATATCCGCCGCATATGTCTCAAGATACCCGGCTAAAGTTTCAAACGTCATAGCCTTGGTAGACTCGACATTACTCTGAATCTGTGCTTGACGAACAAGTCGTTTCAGGTCGTGTGTTCGCTTCGAAGTCGTTTGAGAAGACATCATGTTGGCCAAGCTTGAAATGGCCGGCTCAAGAGCCTTTTGCAATTCCTTCGTACGCTTTCTCAGATCTCCAAGTAATAGATTTTTATTTTTCACCGATTTGGGTTCGTCGGCTCGATATTCCTTTGCTAGGAACTTGACATAAGCATCTCGCAATGGAACGGTTACGTTGCCCACTTTTGCTGAGAGTTCAGACACCAAGGCTGTGGAGAGCTCTTGCAGGTCTTTGTGATTCAAGAGTAGTTGAAGCTGTGGTACCGCTGCAGATATGTCTTCTTCCATATCTTGCACTTTTTCGATTGAAAGCTCTTCGAAAAGCTTTGGAAGATCCTGAGACTGGACTAACTGTCCCGAAGATGGGAGAATAATCGTGTTTGCATCATCAAGGTTAACTATTCTCTGGGCCCTTGGATCTATCATCCCATTAAAGCCTCCTGATTCGATTATGGCTGTGACATCTGAACCAAACGCCAATCCAGAGGTGTTAAGGCGTGCTCGGTTGGCAATGCCTCTATAGAAATAGTATTTGTCGGATATTTGGACCAGAACTAAGGATTGTGGTCCTGCAAGTGCCGTCACGGCATTAATGTTAGTTGAATTTAGCAATGACAGGACATCTTCACTATTCTCGGGGGTTGTGTCTGCATTGAGTTGCACGATAAAGAGCGCATTGATTCTGTAGGACGTTGCGAGGTTACGGGCATTATCTGTCATTCGATCGTCGACAATAACCACAATATCCTTGAGATTTTCATAGTAGCCCCGTAGAGCACTTTCGTCGAGAAATGGAACATTTGAGGGGGTCGTTCCCGTAGCCAGCAGCATTGGACCCTGAAGCTGTGAACCAAATACACAGGGCAGAACGACAGCGGATGGCTTAGTTTTATTTTTCCAACCCAAATGGTCTCGAGAACCAAGCTTTGGTGAATTTTCCGTTAGTAGGTTAAACTCTAGACCGGTGCCGAAAGTTATGATCTGCGTGTTTTCCAAAGTAATGAACGAAGGCAAAGCGACTGAATTTGTCGTGAGCACAGCGTTTTCCTTGGCAGTAATCTTGCGCAAGTTCTCCGCATTCGATTCCGCGTCTTTAATTCGAAGTTTCTTTGGGGCTGTATCTACGTTAGAATTACATTCCCATAGAAGTCAACCTGGTTTGGAAATGAAAATATTTACCTTGTGTGGTAGTCTGTTGCGGTGCAGAGACGGTGAAATCGGCTCGCTTTATCGCCTCTGGGAAGGCAGGGCTATCTAACCTGTTGCTAGAGCACATCATTTCTCGATCGGTGGTTGGAGCTGGTAGAATTGAACAGACTAGCGAGTCCCCATCACGCTTTATTACTAATGGGCAACATATGGTCGCGTCCCCAATTGTCGCTGCATCTAGTGGCACAGGGATAATATAGAGGATCTGCCGGGTATAGTTAACGTACGTTCTTTCTTCAAAAAAGAAAGAAAAGCCAGGTATATTTCAAACTTACCTTGTCCACATGATTAGCAACGAGCAACGCAGGGTGTGTTCCTAGGAACCTTGTAATTTGTGTAGACCGGTAGCCGGATATGAAGACGCAGATTTCCTTCGTTGTGAGAGAATCCTTATTGATCCTAACATAATCCAGGAGGTTTTTTCCAACACAAATATCGCCGCTATGGGATATACCCGCAAACGTATCTCTTGCAAGCCAACAACATGCGTTGCATGATGCATCAGCGAAGCAGAAGTCATAGTAAGTGGGAGTTCTTTCTGAGACTGCCAAAATGGTGATTTGGCCTGAGACTATTGGGATCTTGAACGTTGAAGCGGGTGCTTGCTGAATTTGGAAGTCGTTAAACACACCTAATGATAATAATTAGAGTTGTCCTTTCGTAGAAAAGCATAACGGTACGACAAGAGAGGACAAAAACATACTCAGATGATCCCCAAAGCTGTACATTCGCCTGAGAAGGGTCTCTCCCATCTCGCCCAAATCGACGGCATTGAAGAAGAAGTCTTCCGGGTAGGAAGAGACGTCGATTTCATCAATGCCGCTCTCTGTTCGACAAAGAAGAAGTCGCTCAGGACTAAAAGGATGTGCAGAGCCGACTGGGAGGCTCTCAAGGATCTCTCGAACCTGAGCCTTGGACGTAGCCAGAGGGTTGAAGAAGGTTTTCCTTACTCGCTCCATGATTGCTCAAAGACTCGGGCAATCGTCGATGGCGATTTTGAGATGAAATATCAATCTCAAGAAAACGAAGATAATCAGATCTGATGAGAATTCAAAGTGCATCGCAGGTGCGTTTTATACTTGTTGGTTTGCGTTGGGTGAGTCACAACTCAGCTGCGGGCTCCAAAATAGGAAAGTGTCATCCCCCAAGGCAGACAGCGTCTAAGTGAGTTATGTTTGCGTGGTTTGATTATAATTTCTACAATTGCTACCATTTTTGTTTTTTCTTATTTTAGTCTGCTTCTTTCTTTCTTTTTTATTCTTCTTTTTTATTTGCGTGAGAATTTATCTGCGCGCGTGCTTCATGTTTACTTAGTAAACCATTTGAGCCCCCAGTTGTATTTGGCTCTAGTATGAAAACAAACAAGATCCAACACAGAATGCGAACAAAAAGGAAAAACAAAAAGAAGGTCGTGCATTCCGTGGACAAGAGCACGGGTCACAAAATAACAGCCGAAATTTGTCATGCCTGCAGAGTTCTTTGCACTATGAAGCTGAAGCAAGCAGCCATGCACGAGTTTGGCGATCGCCATCAGAACCATATAGGATGCATGCCGAGGGGTGTAATGATGGTTTCACTCTTTTTGGCGAATAGCGTAAACTAGACCGTGGTCGGAAAAGGGCTCGTCGCTATGGTCAGAACATATGACTGTGGGTTATATCTCCACTCATCTGGGTCTTTTCCCCCATAATGCCGGGATTGCGGACCCCATTCATAGTTCGCCCATTTTCAGCCTCACGACCGAGCTTCATCACTTTACTCTGTATCTTAGCCTTGGCCGCTTCCTCGAAGTAGATACGTAGCAGAAAGGCGCCATAGAGGCTAATATTGTCCAGGTATGGATATCGCAACTGTGACTTGCGAGTCACCACAGGGATACAAGTTATTGTACTGTAGGTTTGCATGAGATTTCCATTGTTCGAACATTCAATGACATGGCAAGAAGCTGCATTCGTCTATTGGGCTTGACTTTGGTGCCTGAGGCCTGAATATGGATATTATTTTCTCCAGCCAATCATATTGAAGGTAACTTGTATTTTAAACTGGGCCCCTGTGTGAAATTGCGTCATTTTTACCCCCTTTCATTGGCTGGAGCAGTTAAGTGGGCCTGCCAAAATCATGCTGACCGCCCCAGGGTGGCCAGTAATGGAGCTGCGGGGTCGAGGGATTACCGCACAATACGCCAACTAGAGTCCTTGAAACTGGGCGGTGATAAGAGATCATAAAATTCTGCCAGCAGAAAGCCCACCTGCGAACTTCTCGGAAGTCTTTGGTCTTGGACTGTCCAAGACTTTCTCTTCATTTCAATACTGCGGGAACCGGTTTCATTATTGCAACAATGATCCAGAATCGTGTCGCACTCGCTGTCTCTGGCGCAGGATGTCGGTCCTTCACCACAGCTCCTGCGGCAACGCGGAAGTTTGCGACAGCATCACCCGTGAGTTCTGCCGCCCGAGACCACAAAGTAGTTGTCATCGGCGGCGGCTCTGCTGGTCTCGTCATCAGCCACCAGCTTCTCCGGTCTGGCAAATTTTCTCAAGATGATATCGCCATTGTCGACCCCGCGACACTGCATCACTATCAACCGGGGTGGACCCTCGTCGGTGGCGGTCTCAAAACGAAACAAGAGCTTCAACGGCCGTTGAAAGAACTGCTAGACTCGAAGCTCAAATTCTACAACGAGGGAGTGAGCACGTTTTCCCCAGATAACAACCAAGTTACGCTCGGCAATGGTGATAAAATTGGTTACGAAAATTTGATTGTAGCGCCGGGCATCAAGATCGACTACGGAAGCATCGATGGCTTACCCGAAGCGCTTGCCGATCCGAATTCCCTCGTTTCGTCCATCTACGGTTATGACACCTGCGATAAGGTTTTCCGCACAGTCGAGAAGCTGAAAGAAGGCACTGCCATCTTTACGCAACCAACAGGTCTCATCAAATGCGCAGGGGCACCACAAAAGGTCATGTGGCTCGCATTAGACCGTTGGAAGAAGGCGGGTCTATACCGTGCACACGGCGACTCACCGATCAACATTGGATTTGCAACCGGTCTTCCCGGTATGTTCGGTGTGCCCAAGTACAGCGCTAAGCTGGAGGAGCTGCGAAAGGAAAGAGGTGTGGAGGGCTATTTCCAGCATGACCTCGTTTCGGTCAATGGAAATAAGGCGACATTTGCACTTCCAGGTGGAAAGGAGAAGGTCACAAAGGAATTTGATCTCTTGCACGTCGTTCCCAAGATGGGGCCACATGCCTTTGTCAAAACTAGTGCTCTAGCCAATGAGGCCGGCCTTGTTGATGTAGATGCAGCCACTCTTCGCCACAACAAATACGCCAATGTTTGGTCCGCCGGCGATGCTTCCAGTCTTCCCACTGCTAAAACCGCGGCAGCCATCACATCACAAGCACCAATCTTGGTCCGCAACTTATTGCAATCAACCGAAGGCAAAAGCCTTGACGCCACATATGATGGTTACACCTCTTGCCCGTTGCTGACTGAGTACGGAAAGGTTCTTCTTGCCGAATTCAAATATGGCGGCGAGCCCAAGGAGACATTCAGCTGGCTAGGTATCGACCAAGCGACTCCCTACCGAGCATTCTACCATCTGAAGAAGGACTTTTTCCCTTGGGTGTACTACAATTCGATGGTTAAGGGTACCTGGGGTGGTCCCAAAGGCTGGATTCAGTAGGAGTATTTAGTTTTGTGTCCCTCGCTCTCTCTTTTTGTCACCTGTACCAAAGCTAGATCATAATTACACCTCGTTGAAACGTTCTACCTTTTACAGTTATTGCCTGTCAAATATAATAACCGGAACTAAGCTGGCTTGGAGACCGAAATGTTGGTATTGGTGATACCGTACATAATATTCTACCCATGTACCATATATTGACTACTCAAGAGGGTGGGGGATTTTGACGCAGCTGTCAGCATATTTTTTGCCTGATGCCGCTCACCTTAGACCAAAAAGGAGATTACTCAGGTCAAGTAGATTACTGTCAATCAAAAGGACGCGATTGCCATACCCTAGCTAGGTGAAGTAGTCAGCAGCCAAACCCCTCTTCATCACAGAAATCAAGACCAGGGTCACCAGAGGATTGGGGGTATTACTCTCAATGCTGTGAACAATATTACATGACCTGTAGAAAATGCATTGATCTATTCCCGAGTACTTCCCAATTGATCAGCGCTAATCGTGTTGCAGGCATAGAAAAAAGAATCTGGCAAAATTGACACCTCTCTTGGCAGCCATAATTTGCAGAGTGAAGTAAGGGCTTTCGCAATTTAGAGAAAGGTAATTGTGTTTTTGACAGTTTTAGATTTCAAAACTGCGACATGTTGGGAACGAAGCATCTTTATACTTCATCTCTATTGAAAAGAAAGAATTACTTTTGTTTGATTGGATGTGGACAATTATATGGCGAATCATCCACAAAATCACATCGGGTTCGACATAACTTTTCTATCAAAAACTTGTAAACAATCAATACAACATTTTTTTTAAAGCCATCAAATGTTGGCTCCCACAAGTTCAGGTCAGCGCTCGACGGCCTATCAAAGCCACAATCGCGCCCTGTGCACTGGCCGCATGTTGGTTTCGGCAGCGCATCAGACTGGAAGCCCAATGAAAAGAACATTCCTCCAACCTACAGTGATTGCGAACGAATCCTCCTTTCTTTTCACTGGTCATGGTGCATTACACCAGGGAAAAGATGCTCGCTCATCCTCTGATTCATTTTTCCTTACCGCCAGGACTCCTCTCTGTTGCACGTCCGTTGCCACGCACGCGGTTCAATTTTCACCCGCCGAAACTCTGGTTTGGATGGTTCAAGCGATTGAGCTTTACTTCTTCCCGTCTACCAGCAGTAATGTCTTGTGATAAACAAGAGTACAATTGGATTGATGGCGCAGAATCTCTTGACAAATATAGGCCTGGCGGTTATCATCCTGTGATGCTTGGCGATGAACTTCACGGGCGTTACCGCATTGTGGACAAGCTAGGTTTTGGAGGCTATTCAACCGTTTGGCTCGCTCGAGACTCTCACTTGGATCGGTATGTTGCCATAAAGATTTGCATAGCAGATGCTCTTCCATTTGAAGGTCATGTCCTCAAAGCTTTTTCGTCTTCTTCCACACATCCAGGGCAACAATCAATTCCGCTTCCCCTGGATAAATTCAAGGTGCAAGGTCCCAATGGGATACACCTCTGTTACGCAATGGCTCCTGCACGCTGCAATCTCAGAGAAGTATCTTTTAGCCGCCTTTTTCCTCTCGAAGTTGCGCGGGCTTTATCCGGCCGCCTCACACTAGCTATTGCGTATACGCATTCTCAAGGCTATGTCCATGGAGGTTGGTTGATGCATTGGTAATGTTACATCTCCTTAGTCCTGACTAAGAGAATTATTTAGATGTGCATCTTCGCAACGTTTTAGTTAAACTACCTTCAAACTTCGATCAGCTTTCAGTGGAGCAACTATATAAAAAATACGGTGAGCCAGAGACAGTGACTATTACCGAATGCAACCAAAAGCCACTTCCACCCAATGTTCCAGCAAAGGCTGTGATACCACTCTACCTTGGGAAAGATGCAGAAGAATTTATCTTATCCGATACACACATACTTCTCAGTGACTTTGGCGAGGCATTTGCCACAATAGATTTTCGTCCGGGGAAAGACTGCCACACTCCATTAGCCATGCGACCTCCAGAAGCGCGATTCGAGCCGCAGGCTCCACTCTCATATTCTGCAGATATTTGGAGTCTAGCTACGGCGATATGGGAGATTCTTGGCATGAAGGCGATTTTCAGCAGCGAGTTTGCTACTGCGGATGAGGTGCTATCCCAACAAATTGACATTCTCGGGCCTATGCCGTTACACTGGTGGGACTCGTGGAAACAACGAGACCAATATTTTAATAGGGATGGAACCCCAAAGGAGGGCCGGTATGTGTGGCCTCGGATTGATGAAGCATTCGAAGAGGGGGTGCAGAAATATCGACGTAAGAGTAACCGAGTGAAGGAGTTTGATAGGGAGGAAATGACCGCCATACTTGATCTTATGCGTATGATGCTGGTATTTCAACCGGAAGAACGACCAACCGCAAAGGAAGTCCTAGAATCTGATTGGGTTGTTAAGTGGGTATTACCTAGCCTCAACATAAGCATGGAGGTAAAATAGAAAAGCACAATATTGTCGGTTTTGTCAGGCATAAGCATAGATTAATGACTATACTGTACTCACTCGACTTTGTATCGGAATCTTAACGATGGCGACTCCAATTGACAACTTTGCTTATCAACATTTAGAGTTTCGCATAACAAAAATAGTAAATATTCGTAAATTTACCATTCTTTTTTTTTAAAAAAAGATAAATTCTGGCAAGATTGTATCTATAAGCCTGCGTAATACGCCCCCAAGGCTTATTACTCGGTTTACTTGGGTAAGGGAAACCCAACCCTTTGAAATAGCTTAAAAGAACAAGATGAAAACAATACCAAGCGTCTATATGGACAAAACCTTTCACTATTCACAAGGTAACTGGCTTCACAACACCTACCTAAGTAGAATATTGCATGTGGCCTCCGAACCTAGTCTCCTCGGATCGCTTTTTTATTTCAAATAACTATAATCCGATAAAAAAAATTCATCGAGGTGTAATTCATATACAATTTATTCGCTATAAGCAAACAATTATCTATTGAAAAATGTCAGTAGACATGCAACATCCACGTAACCAAATTAGATATCAAAATTTACCCTTATAAAACCCTACGATGTAGAGAAATAAAAGGCTAATATATAATATTGAAAAAACCACATAAAACAAAGAATTTTATTTTCACTGCCTAGCACTTAAGGATTGGCTAAGACTTTATCTTTTAGAATGTTATGTTTGACCATCGAAATTAGCTTAGCACCCAACTCAACCATAGTACTCTGTCTAAGATTACAAGTATGGCTACTTATGTACTCCCCAACATAAATTTTCCGCTCTCACTATTTATATTCATATATCGACACGAATAGTCACATACGGCCATAGGGTGAGGAAAACAGGGCTTCCCGTCCGCTCAGCCATACTTAAGCCTCACGCCGGCTGGTTAGTAATTTGGTGGGTGACCACAAGTGAATCCCAGCTGCTGTATGTTTTTTTATATTTTTTCCTTCTTCTAGTAATTTCGAAAAATATATATGAATAGAAAAGTGGTAGGTCAACTTCATGTTAGGAATAGAACCGACTGGGCGGTATAAACAGTGTCATTTATACAATATATTCGTGATAAGCAATCAGTTATCTATCGAAAAATATTGGTAAACATGCAATATTTTATATAATTAATTTAGATATAAAAATCTACTCTTATAACTCACACTATATAGAGAAGTAAAAGCTAGGAGATAATACTAGAAAATCACATAAAATAAAGGACTTTATAGTCACTACTCAGCACTTAAAAATTGGTCTTTTAGAATGTTAGAGGGCCCTAAAAGCTTATGTAACGTTTCCGCTTAGAAATGCTTCGCCGCTCCCAACATGGAACGAACAACATCTCTTCCACTGGGGGCTCAAAAACACTCCAAATTCCCTGTAGCAGCAAAAACATAAGTTCCATGGTTGGAGTCGCTGGAAAGTCGAAGGCTTGTAACACCTGCAGGAAGAGGAGGGTGAAGGTACGGGGGTCAGCTGCATTTAACTTGGACACAATGATGTCGGATCCGGGTGTCGATGGCGTTGAATTAGATGCCAACCGATGCCTGCACCGGCTACTCTCAACTTATCTGCATATATATATAGGAAGTACTATTTTTTAAGACCTTGCTAACCAAAATTCTCGCTAGTGCGACCTCAGGCGGCCATTTTGCCAGAAGTGCATCACATCACATCGAGCATGTACTGGCTATGGCCGGGATCTCATTTTTGTCAACCGGACTCCCTTAAGCACGTCGTCCACCGCGACTTCGGTGCTGTCCGAACTCAAGGCTCAGAGACAACTAGAAGAAAATTTGATGAATCCTAAAATCGAGGCTGACTTGCGCCAGTCGTATTCTGAAGCCTTGTACAAATGTACCAGTTTTCGAAAATTTGCTGTCGCGATCTTGAGGACTACATATTTCCCAAAGCCATATCAAACTCGAGATGTGGATGTCAGCGAGGGGAGTTTTTCATGGGTGTATAGCTTGCTAGATCTAGTCGAGCCGAGCAAATCGTTGGACAGTGCTCTCTTCGCATTTTGTCTGGCGCAGTTACATGTTACTGGCACAGGCGGCGTAGGACTTTGCCAATGCCTTGAGCAACACACCGCCGCTTTAAAGCATCTATACTCGGCTCTAGATGATCCACTAATACGATCTCGCGAAGAAACGTTAGCCGCCATCATAGTACTATCGACATTTGAGGTATGTACAGAATGTGATCAGAAGGGGAAAAAAAACTACAAAAACATAGTTGTTAAGCTCGCCTGCTACCTGGACAGATATGCGCGGCCCCTGGGTCATTTAATTTACTGACGAGAAATTTCAGCTCTTTGTATGGCCTGCGGGAAATGGCTACAGCGTTCATGCACGTGGTATTGCAGAAGTCCTACGATTACGTGGTCCAAGAATGGCGAGCACTCCCACATGGAGACGCTTGTTTTCACGGCTGAGGATTGTTTGCGTGAGTATGACGGAAGTGCCTTGTATCCCTTCTGACGAGTCAGTAGACACTTGAAGCCCTGACGAAGCGCCAAGTCCAATGCATCGAGAATGATATATGGCGACAAATCGTTCCGGAGTCTAGTGATGCTCTTGACGAACTTTACCAGCGGATGTCAGATGTGCCCGCTGCCCTAGAAAGGGCTACATCCCTTCCGTCAATAGTCAACAAAAATGACCTCTTTAAGGAGTCCATGGCGGTTGCACAGTTGATTTTCACCATGCTAAAATCGTTCGAGCAGTGGCACGATGACCTTTGGAAAGCGTCGCCTGCACCTAGGGCTTGGTTGATCCCAAGTCGTGCAGTGAATCCAACTGATGTCGACCCTTCAAACAGAATCTTCCCGGTTTGCTTTGAGTTTGAATCCCTCAATGTCTCCGTCTTGGTTACCCTGTGCTGGGCAATCTCTGTGCATCTGCTCAGCAATATTATACAAATACATGATCTTGTTCAAGGGAGGCTGGGCCATCCTATCGAGCTTGGGGATCTTTTACTTGAGACCAGCACCGCTATGGTTGATGAGGCTAAACAGTGTCCCAGCAAGACAATCCCACCGTCAGGTGCACACAACGGCTGTATATTACATCAGATGAAAAGCAAAGGGACAAAACTGGCGCGCCATATATGCCAGTCGATGGAATATCATCATCGGGTGGATATGGGAACGTACGGTAGTCACGCCGTCACCTATTCAGCTTGGAGCGCTCGACAGTATTTTCGGCTACATCCAGGACATGAGCGAGAATTGTCATGGCTGCAAAACATACACAAGATGGAAGGCCCTGGTACGCGGTGGGGGCTGTCGAATATGGTATTTGAAGATATTCCTGAACCTTTAGGTCGATGAATTATGAGCAGATTTGCCAGAGTTGTATATCGTCCTCGACATATTTCCTTCAAACATCTGCTGCAGAAATGTTGAATCATAACAATGTACACTGTCAATTTGGTGAGCCGCCCGGTGATTGGCAATATCCACGGCGATGTGGCGCGCTTTAGCGTCAATTCTATATCTCATCTGCATCAAAATTACCATATTGGGATTAGTGTTGATAATGAACATTGAAAGATGATACCATATGCAGACTGGGGCTTTGCTTCATCATCGCTAATCCTAAAGTGGCCCTGGCCGCGAAAGATGATACTATATCAGGAATAGCGCCTTCTTTGTCCTGAGCAATCCTGAGAGGGGAACCTCGAAAAACGATGCCTTCTTAGGAAGATAGCTTTCGCTGATTGACTAATTACAAAATGAGTTTTTTCTCTCCCTCTCTATATATGTATATAGGACGCAGCTCCTTGTTCTTTGTGTTGACCATCAACAATCAAATGCTCCTGTCTCGACATCAATAGAAATCCGCCGTTGATCTTCCGTCAAGATGGATCACCAGGACTTGGAAGGCCACAATTCGGAAAAGGTGCAGATAAATAACCCTGAGGGTATAATTACTGTCGAATCAACATCGGAACAAGTTCAAGAAGTAAAATTAGATCCTGATGCCTACCCCGACGGTGGCCTCCAGGCATGGTTATGCATTGCGGGTGGATTTTGTGCAATTTTTTGCAGTTTCGGCTGGATTAATTGTACGATAGCAAAAGCTTTGTCCAAAAACTAAAGACAATCCTTGTTGACTAGGATAACAGGTATTGGTATTTTTCAGGACCACTACCAATCCAACCAGCTCTCATCCTATTCGCCAAGTACGGTCGCGTGGATATCGGCCACAGAGTCGTTCATGTTGTTTTTCTTCGTGTGTTTATTCCCGGATTTTCTAAATCAGAACAAAACTAACGTTTCGCTAGGGCATATTCTCTGGGAAAGCTGGAGATAGCTATGGTCCGCGTTGGCCACTGCTTTTCGGATCCTTCCTCCATATTTTCGGACTGATGATGTTATCACTATCGACAGAATACTATCAGATATTTCTTTCCCAGTGCATTTGTAGCGGTATAGGGTCGAGCTTTTTATTTTACCCCAGTGAGAACAGTCCATGCTCCCGTGACCAACAAACCTGTTATTGATCAATCTTACTTAGCTATTGCTGCGGCGGGGACGTGGTTCAAAAAACATAGAGCGCTCGCATTTGGCATCATGGTCGCTGGATCCAGCCTTGGAGGCGTTATACTTCCAATTATGATCCAGCGCTTGATTGTGGATGTCGGATTTGCGTGGTCAATACGTATCACTGCATTCGTCCTCCTCGCACTTTTGATTTTTGCCAACGTAACGATCACGTCTCGCTTACCTCCTGTCCGAAAGCCATTCTCCGTGAAGGAATATTTTGTCCCATTTACCGAGGTTCCATTTCTACTCGTAGCCATCGGTTCATTGTTAATTTACTTTGGTGCCTTCCTGCCTTTCAATTTCATCATTGTTCAGGCCAAAGAAGCGGGCATGTCGACAAATCTCGCCAACTATCTTGTTCCGATAGTCAATGCAGCGAGCATTTTTGGGCGAATTTTCCCTTCCCACCTTGGAGACGTATACGGCGTTTTTAACGTCTGCATTGTGTTTACGCTTTTTTCCGGTATCATAAGCCTTGCTCTATGGCTACCCGCGGCTACCACTGCTCCCTTGATTGTCTTTGCGGCGCTATATGGGTTTGCGTCGGGCTTGACGCTTGCAATTATTCCTGCCTTGGTGGCTTCTATATCCGAAATTCAAAAGCTGGGTTTTCGCGTCGGTGCAATGTATGCCTTTTCTGCATTTGGCACTCTGTTCGGCAGCCCTATTGCCGGAGCAATTGTTACTTCACAGAATGGTGGATACTCTGGCCTCAAAATATTTTGTGGTGTCATGATAATCGCGGTAAGTGTTTGAGTCGTAGATCTATTTAGAGCAGGCTAACGATAATAGGGAGGTGTATTTATGGTTTTAGCAAGAGTGAAATTGGTTGGCCCTAGCTTATTGGCAAAGAAATAAGTTATTATTTTGGGCTCATACACTATACGATTACAAGCTTGGCTAATACTAGGAACTTTGAAGGTTTCGGTGAACGTCAACATTGAAAAGGGCGGTCGTACTTGAAATATAAGCAAACGTGATAAAAGGGGAACATTTCCACATAGATTGTATAATACTGTTCAAAGTTTCTTTTCTTACCGAAATTCACACTCTTTACTAGACCTGACATTGTTTACTTAACCATGATACTAAAATTGGTGTAGGATGCTGACTTCCCAGGAGGGACAGAGGAAGGGTGGAGAAGACATCTCACTGTAGGCATGATATTCGAGCATCCAGAATATGCGCACGTCTGTATACTCTCTAACTTTAAAGATTCAAATATCATAATATCTCCGAGGAGGTTACGGGAAAAACAATGCGGGTAAGGCAATAAATGGTCTTCCGAATGGCATATCCAGTAGTATAGCGAGACCAGGCAACTGGAGACTCCTCGATTACATATGTACTCAAGTTTATGTGATATGGGCGTGGGATGGTACTCCTAGATATGAATCAAGCACAACAAGCCGAATAGTTGAAACATGAGAGACCCAGCTCTACGTGGTTTTGATTATAGCCAACTGTTTCCACTGAAGTGAATTAGTGACATTCTCATGTAACCAGTCACCATCCCTATAAAACAGGCACTGATGATGCTCAATAGATGATAAAAAATAATCTACTTCCATTTATAACTGGCAGCCGGGTGATCATCCCGGACCTGCGGTCCCTTTCCATCCATAAAGTAATTCTCGCGAGCAGCGCCACCGGGAACATCATAATCTGCCCAAATGACGCCTCGTTTCCTCAATTCAGGAAACAAGTACTTTATCATGTCCTCAAACGTGCCCGGAGTAACCGTGTATGAGAAATTGAACCCATCTATATCAGCAATATCAACCCACTTCTCAAGTATGTCTGCTACTGTTTGCGGAGATCCTATGGCTCGCGGATGAACGCCACCTAGAGAGAGCTCTTGCAAAATCCGACGTTTTGTCCATTTTAATCCGTTAGAGTTTGGTATGGTTTTGGACCAGCTTTGTATCATAGACTGGATACCTGCGACTGCGGTGAAGGAGAAATCTTCGTCATCCTCAAATTTGGAGAGATCAGCGCCAGTCCATCCGCCAAACAGTGTAGCCATTCCTTCCAAATCTGCATATGAGAGGTGTTCTTCGTATTTTGCTTGGGCTTTTGCGTCGGTCTCGTCGACAATCACTAGAAATCCTGCAATGAATTTAATGCCATCTGGCGCTCGACCTGCATCGACAAGTTGCTTCCTAAAACGAATGTTAGTATGTTATATTATTGTGTAGTTTAGGTGCTGTACCTCATATCTTTCACGATTGCGCCTGTTTTCTCGGGTTCCAAGCCAGGGAGAAACATGACCTCAGAGTGCTTCGCAGCGAAGCTCTTTCCAGCTCTAGGCAAGATTAGTCTTTGCCTCCAACTCCCAGGGAAATATTCGCTTACGATGATGCTCCAGCTTGGAAGAGTAGAGGGGTGCGTTGCTTGGAAGCAGGGAGCTGGTTTGCTGCGGTGCTCTTGAAGTATTTCCTGCCCAAGTATTAGTGTCACTCAAGGATCTGGGGTACAGGAAACATGATTTTAAGCAAATAGAAAATCGATCGAATGGAAAAGTTGAAACATACCCTTCGTGCTCAATCCGGCGAACCTTTTCAGGGTTAGTGTAAACCTTTGATTCGGGGTTCTTTTGCACAGCGTCGTCCTGCCATGTGCCCTCCCAAAGCTTGTAGGTAAGTTCCAGATATTCGTCTGCTCGAGCATACCGCTCGTCATGCGGAATCTGTTCATCGAGTCCGTATGCTTTTGCTGCGCTGTCTAAGAATGAAGTCACAATATTCCATCCAATCCGACCTCGCGTTATATGGTCCAGTGTAGAGAGCTTGCGCGCCAGAGCGTAGGGTGAAGTTTCATAAGTAGTAGACGCGGTGACGCCAAATCCGAGCGATTTAGTTGCCGCGGCCATTGCGGATATCAACATACTGAAAGCGAGGAAGCAATAAGTTCATGTCTTTAATGATCGGATATTTTTTGAGGACTCACAATGGATCGCCCACAGGAAACTGGGCACCGGAGAGGAGCGCCGGGTCGGGGTTTGCAGGGCCTTTGTACACGTCGTAAATGCCTAAATGGTCTGCCAGAAACAAACCATGGAATTTTCCATCTTCCAATATTTTTGCAAGATTAATCCAGTACTCGAGGTTTGTGAAATCGCCTCCTTTGTCCTGGGGGTGTTTCCATAGTCCTGTGAACCAGTAGAAAGTTAATTGCTAATTAGCTGACGAGGATCTGAAGATATGATTTACCAGGTGACAAGTGACCAGGCGTAAACATAGTGAACGCATTAAGAATCCATGGTTTTTTCCCGGACTCTGCCATGTTGAAGACTTGCTAAAACCTCGAGTTCACTGTATAGCGAGTGTAGCAGAAACTCCAACTGAGAAAAAGGAACAGGGCAAAAAATGGAATTATTAACATATACCTTTAATTATTTCTCTATCACTTAATCGACTACGTATTGTATGGTGGGGTAAATGCTCCGATTGGCATTGTCGTCGCCTGCGTGATCGGAATTGCGCCATCCAAGCTCCATCTTGGACAATCAGCGCCATGTATTAATATGCACGGAGAAGGCCCCGAATCCCCTACCAAAACGGAGTTAATCCGATACATAATTTCATTTGCGATGGCTTTTTTTCTTGTTTTGTTTTTCGGCGGAGGATATTCAGTGGGTTTAAGCTCAATTTCAGTTCCGATTACGCAGCATTTTACGGAGGGGGAAGAAATATGTAGTTGGTACAAAACGAGGTCTGCAAAATATTATCAAATATGAATACTCTTTATCTTGCCGGGGCTTATTTTAAACTTCAATACCCACTGATTCCGGTAGCTTGTATATGAAGTCTGTGACTATCTACCGCTTCTCAGTTTTATCAACACTAGCATATGACGGCTGATGTGAAACCCCGGACGTATTACCCGAAGATTGGCCCTCGGTAATCGCCTCTTCTGTTCTTATGTGAACAGTAGTATCTCCTTCATCAGAATTGTTTGTTGATTCCTTCTCCGTAGAAGCCCCGAATAAAAGGCGAAATGCACGGCGTAACACATGGCGTCCATCATATACGGGATACACAACTGCAACAAGCAAGCACACAAACAGCCATATCTCCGAAACAGTGGTCCAGCCCATGAAAAACTAACAATAGGAATATCTGTCAGCCGTGTGTCATACATACAAAACTAGAGCTGTACGAAGAAAAAACTATACCGGTTTGTTAAATATCCAGTCGCGGTATAGTGGCAAGGGCCACACGACCCAAGTAACAAACCCAACTATAGCACTGAAAATGCTAGCAATAACAGCAGCTCGGTTCATTCTCCTCAGCTCTTGCGGAGGGTATGGATGAACAATTGAGTCAAGGTTTTTGTTCTCGGAAATAGGACTGTTCGGTGTCGTCTCGCCTTCGCTCCCATCTTTGACCTCGCTCAAGAGCAAGAAAATTCTCCAGTCAAAATCATCAGGCTGGTAAAGCGTATTAGTGGCTGTTTAATAGTATAGCATGAATGACGTTACTTTGATATATGTAATGACCACTGAATAAATCGCGGAGGAAAAAGTCGATGTCAAAGCACCCCAAAGGCAAGGCAGTTGTGCCTCTGTTGATAGAACAGACAATTCGCCAGCATAGGCGTACGCTGTTCCGAGCCAGACAGCAATGCCGCTTGCCTAGATTTCAATCAGACTCCGTTTCAACAAGCTTGAACTATTTAACCCACCAAACCTAGCAGAGGAGCAATCGTCGCAGCAGCAGCAGACTGCTTTTTCCAAAGAATAGTAAAAGCCAATGGGAACATTCCCGGGCATATGATGGTCGCCAGGAAATAGCCCATCCAATTCAAGTCAATGCCTCCGTAGTGAAGCGCCGTCGCAAAAGCCGACACGAATACTCCGAAGAGAATGACAGTCCAATGAGACACTCTAATGACTTGTCGATCGTGGGCTTTTGGATTTATATACGTACGGTAGATATCGAACGAAAAGATGCTCGACACAGCAATAAGCTCCGCAGATGTTGTGCTGGTTACGCACATGAAAACGACAAGTAGTAATGCAAAAGCACCGCCCTTTCCGGCTACAGCCATGACGGTGTAGGGTAGAACATAGCCAGCATTAATCTCGTCGGTGGTCATCATCTAAGTTGGTTTAGCTTCAAATTCCGTGGACGTAGATTATGAAAAGGAATTATACTCTCGGGTAGGTAGGAAATAATGTCGTTTTTTCCAGACCAATTGCAGCCAGACCAGTCGTTGTGCCAACCTAGAAATTCATTTCAGCAGTCGAAAATGGCAGTCAGCCTAGGGTCACACACAGCCCATGGAACAGCAAAATAGGATATCCCTCCAAGCATGTATCCTGGCTACACACTAGTTAGAAAATAACAAGATTTAATCATGGCTGTGAGTGGTCCTACCATCGTCGCAGCTGTATCGGCAGCAAAACCTGGCGATTTGGTTAGAATTGCTTCGCTCCACATGCCGCATGATATGCTTAAATACCTTTCTGCCAGAAGCTTGTGTCCATTATGACCAAGGCAAAATCTCCAAATGAATGCACGAGGCCAAAGATGATAGAGCTCTTGGACTTAAACGAAAGAATAGACCCTTGATAGTTTCCTGCAATGTCGCGCGTCTTGTCTGCTTCCACGAGGGTATCGTAAAAGGAGCTCAGACTTGTAATGGATGGGTTGTTGATCACTTTTATTGTGAGAAAGCATAGGATTACCATCACAATCAGAGTGTGTCTGAATGAGTAGGTTAGTAAAAGTCAAGTGTGAAAAGGGTCCTATGCCTACACATAGTCGGTCAAGAATGTCGCCTTTAACCCGCCAGCAACGGTATACACGATGACACCGAGTGGCAACAAAAATGTTGACGCGACAATATTCATGCCCGTGAGCGCGGTGATCACTCCTGCTGCACCAAGGATCATCGACGTGACCGAGAGTAGGTTGGTGACAAGGCAGAGGAAAATGTAGATTATATGTGCCGTCGTCCCGTATCTCAACCTTACTATCTCCAATACAGTGTGTCCGTTTCTATTTCACGATAATTAATAGTCAGTGCAGGGAGGTTTGAGAATGTCTACATACGGCACTTTTACTTTTGCATGAATGGCCAAAACTGTCATCAATGCGATCTGGATGGAACATCCCGCTGCGTACCAAAAGGGCGCTGCAATTCCATATAAATAGCCTTGTGCGGTTGTCCAGATAATAGCGGTCCTAAAGGAACGGCTCTAGTTAGTCCATAAAGCCCATATAGGAGGTGAAAAGTACGTACGCCCACATCCAGGAAGATATCACCGCTGATGCTGTTAGACCAGTCCCCACACTGCGATTGGCAACCATAAACCTAGTAGGCCATATCAGTTATGAACAATATCAGTTACTTAGACAAACTTTTGGTTCTCACATTTCAGTATGGTCCGACTTTTCGTGCATAAAACGTTCGAGAAAGCGATTCACGACCACCATGCCAATGCCAAAGGCCAGGCCGAGGCCGACAACAACACCATATCCCGCTCCCTGAGGAAGCGGTACCAGGTTTTGGGTTGACATTTTGTATGAATAGTCCAACTTGGTACTGAAAAATAAAAACACAGAGATGAGAATACTTATAAGCTAACCTTGGTCTACAGAAAGGCTAAACATTGAATTAGACGCTAATTCTACAGTATCTGCTCATGACGCGCAGCTATCAAGATATTCACATTCTAATAACGTGGCTCGGCGGGTCAATTAGCATTTTGGGGAATCTGCAATGAATGCGCCTGCTCGGACTATTTCGAATGACACCATACTACTCCACAGTACGCTCATGGAGATGCATGCCCTAAAAAAGCCGTTTTGGACGCTCATACCAAAAGGCCAATTGAGTCCACAATGCCGCGATTAGGTCCCGACGATATGGATCCGAATAAGTGTAGTCTAAAGTTCTTGTCGGAAGAAATCCGAGGTAATGCCTCTTGGGCACGATTCATGCGAAGGGTATTTCGATCGCGATAAGTACTATTCTTTTACAAATAAAACATAGTCATCTTATTATTTTAACTCCATAATTAAGCTAGAACAAAGAAAGATTTAAAACTAGGGGTCATGATAGAGAACTTATAGTATTAATTGTTTGAATTTGGTATCATAATCGAATATTGCGGCTTCAAGTGTCGCGTCAAGAAAATGTCACGATATACAGAATAAGATACATTGTTAAAAAAGCTCAATCACTTTTTTCTTCCTCTTTTTTTGAAATTTAAACAAAATAAAATCAAAAATGCCAGAAAAATGCACCTCTCCCCGATAATAACCTAATCCGGTAAGTGTCAGCATTCGAACGGGTCACGTCATTGTAGGCACAATTGCGTTGATTTAACCAGGCAAATTTGTAGAGATTCACCACACAAAACCATGTACTGTGTCCAATTCAGGCCTATTTTCGTCAATGTGTCAGCTTATGCTAGGCTTAATTTCCGAATGTGCTTGATCAATTGATACGCAGCGAACTTGCTGTCTTGGTGAGGTCAAAGTAGACTGCAAACTATTGATTAGTCATTTAACTAAGAATTCACGGAGCATTTCCCTATTCATCAGGAGTAACGTCGACTCCTCTCGACGGTATCTACATGGACTAATTTAGATCGCGGCACAGAGGATGATTCCGCCCATTATCCTAGTGGTGATCCTGGTGGGCGGAGGGTTTGCAAAGTTTGCGAAATCTGCAGCAGGAGGGAAGAAGGATAGCTTTGCCTCTTCCTTTTCGGTCGAGAGATATAACCGGATTACTCGGCCGTTCATATTGTATGATCAACATTTATATCATGGGAAGAGTGAAAAATCTCACACCACCAATAATCCAAACAAGGCTAACCTAGGCTCGGTCGGTCATCGAACGTCTAATCCATACATATTGAATATTATAAACGCCAATACCAGTATTTATCAATTTCTACATGTATGAGCTAGATATTTCAATCATTCAGCAAAACCATATATACACATCACGACCAAGGCTTTTTCAAAGTATTTTCAAGTTTTCAGAGCATCCCCATCTATACAGTAATTGATATACACCCGATTCAACGGGCTATTTCTTCGTCAGCGGCGATCCGCCTGTTCATATAGTCATCAAAAAGCCATACAATATCATGACGTCCTGCACTGGCAGCCACACATTTGGCCCATCTGACTTCTCTTTTCCTATATTTCCATGTACATCCCGCCACCAGCACATGCTTGACAGCATCAAAGGTCCCATTCCAGCAACCTTGAATGCAACCCGGGTCCGTCCTTGTGGTGTCCGCCCCGTATAGCATGAGCAGCTCCACGATCACACATCTGTCGTGCGATGGTGGTTTTGCAATCACCGCATAATAAAGCAAGCTTGGACCCGCCGTTATGCAATTAGGATTAAACCCATCATGCAACAAAAACTCGACAATCGGATGCGAGTCGGCTTCTATTGCGGCAAGGAGAGCATATTTACATTGGCTTCCGTACGTTCTGGTTGGATACAGTCGCCTATCATTTTTAAGCGCAGTGGCGATTATCCTCACCATATCTAATTCCCCTTTCATTGCAGCGAGTAGTAGAGGGATAGTTTCGGTTTTGTTGCGTCCTGGACGGCCGTGAAGGTCGATCCCGGCGTCGACAAGCAACCGGACTGTTTCTGTATGGCGATGCTTTATAGCCTGCGTCAGCGCATGATATTGCGTGTACAAATGCGTAAAAGGTGTAGAGTCGCTGACCTCCTCATCCCTATCCAGCAGGAGTTGGACGGTCTCGACATGGCCCAGACCAGCAGCAACGGTCAGCGGGTGGGCAGTGACGAGCCCGAGGTTTTCTCCATAGGCAGCGTAAGCCGCTCGTTGCGAAGCAACTGCGGTGAGATTCTCTAGCTTGGCCCTTGCGTCGAAGAGCATATTCAGAGATTCTACGCGGTTGGTCATGGCACAATGGGTGAGCGCATCAAGGTAATCGTTTTCTCGGACCTTGCGCCGGTAAAGGCGCAAGTTGAGCGCATTTGCCATGGTTCGGCAGGTTCGGATTAGGCTGGCCATGTCTTCGACTGCTAGACTGTCCGAGATTAATTCTATTAGTTCTTGCGGTAGCCACCTGAGATGGGCTCGTTGGGCATATACCATTTGTGAAGTAAAATATTCTTCAGCGGCGTCGATCTCCATCTCTGTACTGTGCATGTGATTTGAATAGATTGTAGGTGTTGAATTGAATGTTGATCTTTTTGGATATAGTTGAAGTTGTAGATTTAAGGTGTTTTTCAATGTTCGGAATCCATACTGAGGAAAAATTCACTTTCCTTATATACATGGTTGGCAGCTCTACTGACGTTCTCCCATGATGAAACATTGATGTGTTCAACAATATAAGTTGTGAATTATGGTAGAATCCCGTTATGGTACCCTTGAAATCATAAAGATGGTTTGTATTGTGTGTTTCAGAATTACAGTTCTTCATATAATAATCTTCGACTTACGTTGTGACAAATTTGCAGTGTGTTTATTCTCTTCCGTTGTAATTGCTTACAATGGCATTGAACAACGAACCTTGAAGAACACCGTTTTATCCTCATTTCAGTTGACACTACAATTTTGGTTTCTCCCAGAAAACAAAAGATACTGCCTGGTTTTTGTTTTTACGGACTTGGATGAACAATGTTGACCTCTTTTTCTACGGGTTATTTGATGTGATGATAAAGTTTTATTAGGGCTAAGTCAGGATATGAGTGAGTGATCGTATGTACATATCTTGGCAATATAATTTACATCTACACTATTACATGCATGTAGTGATGGAAAATATTTATCACAACCCATGAGAATCGTATTGAATTGTAAAATCAAGATATCAACTAATAGGCAATGTCATATCCTTCGTTAAGACGAGTGCTGAAATGACTGCTTCCTAGCTAACTCCACGAAAAGAAAAGAAAAAAAAGACAGAAGGAATCCAGACGCCTGACCTGTTTCACCGATGCGATCCGTTTCCTTTCCTGTCTAATATATGTACACCGAAGAAAAAAAAGACATGAATTCAAAATATGAATTGAGAAATGAGAAAAACGATTGGTTGTTTTGTTTTAGGTCCTAAGCCTGAATACAATATTGGTAGCCCAGCCACAAGTTCGAGCAAGCTTCGTCCAGACCAGGATTCCAGTCCTGGAGCTGAGACGCAGTAATGCCGACTTTAGCCTCAACCTGGAGGCAGTAGTCGCCAGATTCCACCGTGTAGTACTTCTGGCAGGAAGCAGCAGCTTGCGGGTACACAGGGGCGGACGACGAGGATGATGTTGCGGTGGGGCCAGCGGGGGCAGTGGTTGTGATTGCTGGCACCACGGGGGTTGTTGTGGTGGTCGGAGTGACCGGAGTGGTGGTTGCAGGAGCTGGCGCAGTGGTTGTCGCGGCTTCGGGGGAAGGCGTGACGCTGGTGACTGGTGCAGTGGTGGGAGAAGGAGCAGCAGTTGAGGTGGGAGATGTAGAGGAACCGCCATCTCCGCCGTCAGGCAACGAGCTAGAGCCACTCGTGAGCGATCCAATGGTGTTGGAATCGCAAGAGCTGGGGCCAGTAGCCCAGCCCATCAGACGGTTGGCAATGTCGGAGACGTAGCAGTGAGTTGCAATGCCCTGGCCCAGGTTGCCGGAACTGGCGATTGACCCAGAGTTGTACATTCGCGCAGCCTTGTAGTACTTGGTGACGTCGTCGCTGCCAGTTTGCGCGATGAGTTGCTGCAGACCGTCACCCTCAGAAGTGCCTGCGGTGCCGTCCTTGATCATTTGAGTAATCTGATCAGCAGGGCAAGGGTTTTGGACATTTCCGTTGTTGCACGATCCAGTGCCGTCGTGGCTCTGCATGAGACCGGGGTTGACGACTCCATAGTTGGTGGTGGGAGCGCGCACACAACCGTTGCTCTCCTGCATGACGATGGCGAGAATAAAACGGGCATCAACACCAGTAGACTTGGCGACGGACTGGATGCTGTCGGACATGTCGCTCATCTCCTGCTCCGAGGTGTTGGGAACGCCCCATTGCTCGCACGAGCTGGACATGACTTCCTTGTTGGCCTCGAACCTGAGTCTGTTAGGCCAAGCTTCCAAGTTCGGACGAGGCAATCTTACATTTCGTCAAAGGACGAAAGCCAGTTTTCAATCGAAGGCCAGCCGTCAGAGACCTCGCCATTGCCACCAAAGACAGTGTATGCGCTCGAGTCACGCGCAGCGAATGAATGGACGGTTGCTCCTGCAACGTCACGAGAGAGAAGGGATGGAACCGGAGCCCCAGAAATGAGGGATGGCAGGCTGCCGGCAGCCAGAATCTGCAGCAAGTCAGAAAAGCGTCTCTAGATTTAATGTGATATGGCGTTTTGCACTTACGAAAGGAATGACAGACATGATGATGCCTTGAAAAGAAAAAAAGAAGGTGGAGTGAGTGGAAGAAGTCTCGCTTGCTTACCAGAAGGAAGGAGGAGAGAAAGAGAGAGAGGGCAAGATGCAACTTTTAAGGGCTTCCCACCACACCGAGTGCCTGGCGTGCCTGGCGTGCCTGGGCCGCCTGAAACAGGAAGGTCGGTATTGGACCAGATGAAAAAGCGAGTCCTGCATGAGGCGGCGATCGCGGTGTGCATTGCAGCCAATGGCGGCGGCTCCTGTCGCGGTGGCTGCGCGAGATGAAACAGCCGAGCGGGGAACCGCCGCCCACTAGTGACGAAATGGGTGTCGCCGGTGCCTGAGACAGCCTAAACAGCCTCTCCCCGCACTCCCCGATTGGGCTCGGCCCTGAGATGAGTGGGGCCTGGCACACGGACCCTGCGCCTGGCATTCGCCGCCACCGGACCCGCTCTCAGCTGCGCGTGTTTTTGTTTTTCCTCACTGGCCACTCGGCTGTGCATGTCCGCCCACGCTGCAGCCAATCGTGTCGCCAGAGTCAACCTTGACGGCCTTGTTCCTGGGGCTGTGGGCGAATCATCGCAGCCTGCGCCGTTTGGAGGTTTTGGGTGGGCCCTGGCCAGGGACATCCCTCCTGGCGCCAGCGACTCAAGCTGGCTGCCTTCAGCCATGATGCAGGGCGGGCGGTGGATGCCCAGCCACCCTTACGAGATCTGTGTGCCTTGCCTTTTTTTTTTTTTTTTTTTTTCTTTGGCTTCTCAAGTGTTCCTCGGTAAAGTCCGCAGGAACACTGGTCGAGCGCTTCTTTGCTCACTGACATCACCGCGCACGGCACGACAATGGGTGACTCCATACTTTACACTCCGGCACCAATGACGGCGTCTATAACACGCTGCATCCCACGCAAAATTCTACACGTAGGAAAAAAATATTACTCAGAGTCTGGTAACACGTCAATAATAACACATATATAATGTTGGCTTATCTCATTTTCAATCCCGAGGGAGGGGGCCGCAAAAGATTCATGTTCATGTGGCTTTTTTGTTCTGCCCCATGTGCAACACACATGCATATGTAGCATATGACGATTGATCAATATATTCACCGCTCTGACATTGCTTCCGGCGACCTCCTTTGTAGTTTAGTTCAATGTTGCCAGCATAAATCGGTAGCCAACCCATGGGGGGTCGAATGCATCCTCGCTTGGTTTTGTGAATAGTGTGTGGTGAATCTCTTCAGGATATTGTTGTTATTATCCCGACCTTATTTTTTCTTACTTTCATGCCCGATTCTTTGTCCAACTCACCAGTGGAGAAGAAGGAAACTCTCGATTTTAATTTGAATAATCTATTGCCAGGTTGCCAGCAAAGTTTGCCAGCGTTTAATTATTTAATTTTGTAATAATGAAAGGGATGTCGACGTGTTTCAAAGACGTCGTCTAGTCTAGCTTAATACGGCAAGATTGGTTCACCCCGCAAGGACTGAGGCACCAAGGCTACAAGGCACCAAGGCAAGAAAGATACCGAACGAATCACGTGGTTTACCAGAAGCACATATTCGGACTAGCGTTCACGTGGCCAACTCTCTCTGCAGGGGCTTGCGGTCGGCCAATGACAATAAGGACCCCGAACGACAGGACCCACCGCCGTAAATGGACTGCTCCGACGATGGGAGTAACATGAATGATAACAAGTGAATGCGGTAGTGATGGTGGCACAGCATGGAAACCGTCACAAAGGCTGCCGATTACATTACGTTGTACTAAATAATATCAGTCTCTCGCGACTCTAGCCATGTTCTTACCTCGTCGTGTGAAAGCATCGCGTCACCCTTGACGAAGCTCTGCGTCGATCTCCGCCAATTATAGGAGCCAGCAGGCTCGCCTGCTAAGACGATAGGGCGTCTACCGTTCACGACCTCTCGCACTGATAATTGGAGTCTCTATGAATCGTCCGTTCCAGGTTTTTGACGATATCTTATCGGGGCATTCTTTCCTAGTAGATTACGCACCCCTCCACGTCATGGTCCCGGATTCTTGGCGCTCTTCTCTCCGAAGAACTACATACATATATTATATTAGCATTCTTGAAATGCTGCTCGCCGGGCTGGACCTCGATCCTGGAGCTTCTGTAGCAAAAGTGATGTATGGACCATGCGACTCTTCTTCGGCGCAATACGGCGGCACCGCGGTCGCCTCTTTGCCCTAACGTCATGTCTGTTTGCCCTCATTAGCGTGTGCTCTCTACTTCAATCCATCATTGTACCGCAACTGCAACGCCTGCGCTTTCGTGCAGGCCTCAGCTGGTACGATCTGGGCCTGTACGGCTTCTACCCAACCCGCAGCTACGTCTCCTTTGAGTATGCGTCTCCGGCTACAGAAATTGCGCGCTGGGATCCTCGATGCACTGCGGGATACACCTTTGTGGCACCGCGCGGTGACTCGATTGTGCAGCCCGGTCCGATGATTCTGGATGAATATGGCGAGCTGGTTTGGATGATGCCGCTGCCGGGGATCACCCAGGATTTTCGCGTTCAGGAGTATCTCGGAGAGCAGTATTTGACGTATTGGAACGGCGGGCAGGTTGAAGGGCACGGCGAGGGGGCTTGGTATATGGTATACCTCCACAATGAAAATACAAATAGCAGAAGGGAAAAATAAATGCTGACCCCTACGTGCACAGCTTGACTCGTCATATGTCCAGCGATTCCGAGTCCAACCCGTGGGCGAATTTGCCGGTGGCGACTTGCACGACTTTCAAATCACCGAAAACGGCACTGCGCTAGTCACCATCTACGACACCAAGGCGGCCGATTTGAGTTCAATTGGAGGTCCGGAGTTTGGGTACATCTACGACGGAATTTTTCAAGAGATTGACATTGCCACGGGGGAATTGGTGTTTGAATGGCGCATGTCGGAGCACTTTGCACTAAACAGTTCCTACGAGCCCCTAAACGGCAAAGGCGTGGATCGGGATCGCGCGTATGATCTTTTCCACTTGAACAGCGTTGAAAAGGACCATTTGGGCAACTACATCATCTCGGCGCGCCACAGTCGAGCCATTGTCAACATTGACTCCCAGACGGGCGAGGTCCTGTGGACGTTGGGCGGCAAGCTTAACGAATTCGTCGACGCCTCCGACGGCCGCGCAACAAGCTTTGCATGGCAGCACGACGCGCGCTGGCATGGGAATCACACTCTGACGCTTTTCGACAACCGGGCCCGTGGTGAAGCCGGCGATGGACTGCAGAGTCGCGGTATGTTGCTTGATCTCGACGTGCCGAGTCGAGTAGCAACCCTCCAGCAAGAATACCTCCATCCAGAAGCGGTAAAAGCGACCTCTCAGGGTAATCTGCAAATGCTGGACAACTCGGGCAATGTGTTTATTGGCTGGGGCCACTGCGCCGCCTACACGGAGTTTTTGGCCGATGGCACGGCCCTATGCGACACGCATTTCGCCGCGTCGGCGTGGTTTGATTTTGGTCGCGTGGGCTCGTATCGCGCAGTCAAGGGCGACTGGATCGGGGAACCTGCCACGCTGCCTGCGGCTGTGGCCGAGGAGGATTGTGTGTACGTGAGCTGGAACGGGGCGACTGAAGTCGCCAGCTGGCGGCTGGAGGTCTGGGACGGGGTTGACCTGGACGAAATGCACTTTGACCCTGCCACCACCACCACTACCACCACCGACAATGAGGAATACGACAGTGACCATGTAATCGTAGTAATCAAAGAAGCCTTTGAAACAGAAATCCGCCTCCCGTCCACCATCACCAGAACCACATTCTTCCGCGTCGTCGCGCTGGACGCCCAGGGCCAGGTTCTGGGTACAACGCAAACACTGCACAAAAAAGCGCGCTCGACGCTGGCCGATTTGCTGGTCATGGCAGCAACGTCACGCTGGGACCTGCTGGTCTCGTTGACCATGCTTGCGTGTTCGGTGCTGCTGCTGGGCGTGTACTGGGCAGCACGGGTGGTGGCCAGGAAAAGGAACGGGGAATATCAGCGGATATCGGCTGGGTCGTCGCAGGTATTAGATGGTGAGTATGATGAGGATGAAGATGGGCTTGAGGAAGCGGGGTGGTGGTAATTTCTTCATCGTCTTTTTTGTCTTTTTGTTCTTTTTTTGTCTTTGTTGATAACGATTAGCGATGATGTTTTGGTCTGCTGGGGTATATCAGTGTATATAGGAATGATCATGGTCTTTTTCGACAACATTGAATCCAGTCACATGTATATCTAAAAAATCTTTTTCTTTGGATATGACGCAGGTTAGGGTTCAATGTTACTTTTTGTCGACTTTTATATAGTACTATGTATGAACTCAACATAGGGTAAGGAGAGTTGCTTTATTTACATGTGTTCTTCACTACTAAGGCGATTTATGCTGCCAATCGTTCAAATATTCATCTATTCAATATAAACATAAATATATCTACAATTTAACCTCGCCCAAAAACCCCTCCACAACCTGCAAAAACCTCTCGGGCTGTTCAGCCATCGGCAAATGGCCGGCGCCCTCAACAACAGCCAAACGAGTGCTCTGCACTCCATAATCCTCGGCCATCTTCTTCATGCCCTGCGGCAACGCCCCGTCACCCGCGCCTACCGCAAACAGACCCGGCACAGTACCAGTCTTCATCGCGTCCCGCAAATCATACGCATACAGCGCTTGCACGCTCTTCTTGAACCCCTCGAGATGATTATCAAACACGTACTGCTTGACTCTGTCAGCACGCGCCTGCTGGGCCCCGCCGTCGTAGCTCTCGGCCACAAACCAGCGGCGAGTGGTGGCTTCGGCGAGCTTTTCGCCGACGAGACGCGCCCCCGTGGCCGCGTCGGTGGGTGCTTGCGGATCGCTTTCGGCAAGGGCAATGCGCTCTCCCCAGGCCGTGGGGTTGCTGGGCGGGGCGAGCGAGTTGGTGTCGCATGCGATGAAGCTCTGGATGCGCGAGGGCTCCTTGAGTGCGAGGTTGAGTGTTGTCGCGCCGCCCAGACTCACGCCAATCACCGATGCGGCTTTGCGTACGCGCAGTGCGTCCAGGATGGTGACTATGTCCTGGCTGAGCAGATTGACTGTGACGGGGGTATCGCCTGGATCGCTTGCGCGTCCACGCGGACGGTAGCGCAGGACGCGGTATTTTTGGAGGTTTTCGGGTTTGGTGAAGAACAAGTCGAGGAACTCGTCCCAGATGCCCCAGTCCGACAGGATCGAGTTTACCAGCACGATTAGCGGTGCTTCTGGATCGGGGCTGCCTTCAAGCTTGAAGGGGAGCTGCACGCCATCCGGGGTGGTGACAAAGGACTCGAGCACGGCACGCTTGTTGGCAGTTTGAGACGCAGCAATGGTCTTGGTGAGCCCGTCACGCGAGGAGAACTGGGCAGTGTATGCAGGGTCCACGGACAATGACTGCAGGTCTCTCGGGGCAGGCCCAAACGTGTAATACCACTCATAGACTCGTCTGACACGGCCAGAGACCACTGTGGCATAGACATCCTTTGCGAAATCCGACGACGTCGCCGCCTTGAACTCGGGCCCTCCCATGCCATTCTGCGGTGCATACTCGTGCAAAGCCAGAAATTCTTTCTCTTCGTCTGGCGGATTCAGGACAGACGAAGTCACGAAGCGTCGCGAACGGCGCCACCCGGGCACTTTGGCCAGCATATCAATGTGCTCTTCATTATACCACTTGTTGAGTTTCTCCTCTGTGCCGGGTTTGATCTTGAAGCAGACAGCGATCAACACATTACCCCTGCTCTCGGCACCATCCATGTCCTCGAGCTTCTTGTAGTCCGGCACCTTCCACTCGCGTATCAAGTCAAACATGCGTCTGTCGACAGAAATCTGGGCCATGGTTTCCTTCTCGCGCTCTGTCTTGACGGTAGCCTCGCGCAGAGTGGTGTACGGCGGACGCAGAAACTCGTCCGAGTTGGTGATGTCATACAGAGCGACCCATTCGTGCTTTGTTGCGCTGTAGGGGCTGTCGGGCTCTGCATCGGTCGCGCGATACCGGAATCCGTTGGGGAAGAAGGGTAGTCGCAGGCGGAGAGGACCGTGTTCGTTGTTATACCAGTCGTGGAACTGCGCAGCCGCCAAGCTGGGCTTGGGCTGCATGGTCACGTAGAGCAATCCGGCAGTCATTCTGGCGGCTATTCTTGATCTTGAGAGGTATGTCTAGGAGGAAGTGTTAGGTGAGGGATATGTATATAACGAAAAGGTGGTCGGGAAAAGCAGGATGGTTACTCTCGGACAACTTACCGATCGGTTCCCCGCATTCAACAAACAGCTCATATACTGCCGCGAGAGAGTCACACAAGGGCAGGAAGAAAATCAGCAGAAAATAAGTGCAGAATATGAATCTGTTTCAGCTCTCGCGAGGAAGAGCATGTTGATCAGAGGCGGGCAGAGAGTGCGTTTGCCGAAGGCCATTGCCGGCAACTGCGTTCTGAAGCGCATCGGATGCGGGGCAGTCTGTTGACATCATACCATATATAGTATGTCCTTTACTTGGTACACACGATTTATAATATACCTACTAATATAGACTACATTTAAAATATCTTAGTGTAAGTGCTGACATTTATTTATGTGCACCTCTATTGATGACACCTCTTTGACAACCAAGTGTCTCCAAGAAAAAGATATACCGGCTGATTGATTGCCGCCGCCGGCAAAGAAATATGCCGAGATCTCTTCCCGTATCCGGCCACTGAATTAGGGCTTAGGGCACGTCTTTCTCAGTGTAGCCTACGCAGTGTGACTGGTTGTGTACTGAGTGAAATGCAGTGGCCTTTTTCTTTTCTCTTCCTTTCTTTTCCTTTGTACAGAATATAATCATATTGTCACTATTATTACAATAGATTTCCCATTATTATGCTATGCATTGCCTCTTTACAGCTGGCGGTGTCCTGATTCTTTCTCCGCCAGTTAGGGCTATGCGCCCGACGGCTTTGATCTGTGTGGGCTAACGAAGCTTTCAACACAAACACAAACAAAAACAAAAAAAAAATAAATAAATAAATAAAAAACTACGCGTCTAGCCGGATGTCGGTCAAACCTTTCCATCGATATTTTCATATCGTCTGGAAGGAGGGCAGACCACCCGATGTGTCGCTGGCCGAGATGATGGTGATCTGACTTTCCCAAGTAGGAAATTCGTGCTAGCGCTACTTTTTGTTGCTTACTTGGGAAGATGAAGAACAACTTTAAATACATATGTACTATTACCGTTGATTATTTTTAATTTCTCGAGGTATCACTGCTGAGAACATGACAGACAGGTCTTGGAGCAAATGATCCAAGTAAATAAGAAAATTGTAGAACGAGAATCAGCTATACGCAAACGACTGGCTTTCAATTCGATATACAAGTGCCGTTTATTTAGCCTTTTCTTAGTATCCACACTTGAAAAGCTTCATCTTTTTAATGTCCTAGCCTGACCAAGTGTATAAAAATACCTAATAGTTAACCATGCCACTATTCTGCCTCGCGCCGAGACTACAATCACAATTGTGCCCAGCAAACATCAACGATGTCGTTCAGGCAAACACACAACGCCGAGACCTGCGTGCATCCCTCTTTATAAACAAACCAAAGAAAAATTTCTTCTTCACAAACATTTCCTCTTTCTTTTTTTCTCTCTGTGTTTTCTTCTCACAGCGCCTCAAAATTTCCACAGTGGGTAGCAGGAAGGATGACTGACAAAGGAAAGGGTCCGCCTGTAAGTAATCATACAAGTGACTGGCAAAACCACACTTTTGCAAAAAGGGAGAGTAGAGCTGACACCTGCTGCATTTTTTAGGGACCAAAAAAGTCTGTAACCTTCAACCTCCCGGTAAGCTACCAGCGACTCGCTTCATCAAATCGGTGAATATTACCATCTCATCGCCGACTCCATTATAGGACCAGGATCAAACCCCTAGAGAAGAAACCCATGAAGAGAGAATGGCCCGTGCCTTTGTGAGATGATGGCCTTGAATCCCTGCATTCAAGACACTTGCTAACTCCCTCTTTTTTCATCTTCCACGCGGTCAGAAATACAATCGCTACAACTGGGTGAGTATTGTTGCCAGTATCTAACTGGAGTTTCAGCTGACAAAGGCGTTTCTAGACTGAAGGAATAATCCTGCCAAAAACTGACGTAAATTGCCCTGCATACCACCCCACCTTCCGGTTCTGATGGAACGTTGTTGACGATGAAATACAAAAAACAGGACCCAATTCGCCAAGCCTGCTTTGAAGATGTAATACTCCTTATACTAACCCTATGAAAAAGAAGAGGAAGGGTGAAAAGCTGAGTTTTATCCCAGATTCTGCGCGCTTCAGCTGATGTGAGAATGCCTTGCCCTCGTTTGCAGACGACGCTTGCAGTGTACTAACAGCCTCCGCCTCGATACAGCTTATTAGCCCTATTGCTGTGGTATGAATTTATCCCTAAATAAACGGGATTGTTTTTGTTTTCTTTTTTGAAAAAGAGGAGTTTGCTAACCACATGACGTACCGCAGAGGGACGCCGCCATCCAAGCGGTAAGAATGCTCCTGCTGACCGCGGAAACATCCATCATGTTAACGTCTCGCCAACCATGAAGCTCCGCCTTCGTGGTCTCCCAGTAAGCTCTTGACTTTACTTTTCTCTGTTTTGTTTAAAGAGAAAACATCGATTTCAAAAAGATATGGTACTGACTTTCCTCGCACAGGTTCCTGGAGAGGATGGCAAGGTACGGATGATCAACGAGCTCCAGCGAGATGAGTTTTCAAGATGACTTGAAACACTAACACTCTGTTCTACAACGCAGAATGCTGCTAAGAAGACTGGTGTAAGTGCTTCTAGAAACTCCAAACTCTTCAGTTAATCATCCGTGCTAACGCCGCCTCGTCGTCAGCCCGCCAAAGCTTCAGGCTCCGTAAGTAACCAACCACATGCCATTAAGAGAATCAAACTGATCCTTCGCAGGCTAAGCAGACCAAGAAAGGCAACCAGGCTAGTTCCGTGAGTGCTCAGTGTCTTGTTGTCAAAGACGACTGTGTCGATCTTCAAATACTAACGAGAGTGTTTTTCAGCCCGCAAGGAGCTCTAATCCTGTGAGTGCAAGCAGCATGCAACATCTATTTTCTACACCCTCCTGATACTCTACTTGAATACTGTACTGATGCAGTGCCAAAGGCTCCAAAACAGCAGATAAAGGTAACAATATCTCCAGCCAGCTGAATGAATTCAGTTTTGTTGGTGACTTGCTAACATTTCAATAAAATGACAAGAAGTCCAATGAAGTGAGTACTTTTCCTTCTAGACTTGAGCCTGCCACATATCGAAGCCCCAAAACCCGTCGCACTCCTTTGCCAGTAAGAAGCCTATTTCCATTACGATGATCATCGCTAACCTGTTATGCAGCCCCTATCCCGTGCTAGTCCTGTAAGTTGTTCCTGCAACCCAAAATTTGATAAATAATACTAATTATATTTGGTGCGCTACAGGCCCGTATAACACGGATCTTTCGTGAACAACGCAGTGATAACATCCATTTACTAATTCAAACACAGGTACGCGGCAGGAAGCCCAGCAACAAAAAGGCAGCAGAGCCCAAAACACCTATCAACATGTTGGACCTGATAAAGTGCAATCACTACCCTCCTACCGAACGCGGAGTAACTGTCCACGTCGAAAGTGGAGTAATGGCCTGCGTGGAGTACAGAGAATATTCTGAGATGAACGTCTACGCAACTCACGAATTTCCCCACAGCCCCTGCGTGGATGACATGATCATAATCATATGCAAGACCAGTGTCACTTTTGCACGTATTCCGGGACATCTGAACGCGCATCACGCGTTGGTAAACTGCCGCCGTGTAACTGGTGCTCTTACCCCGTGGCTGGATTACAGCGAGCCCATCACCGTTTATGTGTTGTGCCCTCGTACTCCCAATGGCCAGCTTTGGTACATGACAGAAGACAAAACCGACCGCCTCAATGCTGTGTATGCCCACATGCAGGATTTTGCAATGCCGATTGGGAGCTTTCTCTTTGAGTCGTACTGGCCTACGCTTTCTGAAACCACCGACATCGATTGCTCAATCACCGTGGGCCCGGTCATCGGAGGCGATATTGATCTGACTTGTGTAGAATCACCAAGTATTGGAAACATTGGTAATTCTGTTGGGCAGGACAGTGATTTTGGGTTTGGGTTTGGTCAGACCGATGCTCCTGGATACGGCTTTGGCCAAGACTTGAACAACGTGGGATCATCTCGTAGTCCTACCAATGATAATACCCTTGAAAATGCTAATGTGTGGACCGACCTTGGAAAGACACAGAAGCACATCACCCTGGCTCCTGGTAGCGGAATCTATCAAACATACCACGACGACAGTTCCGGCTCCATGCACCACGGGAACGAGATGCAACCCCAGGTCCAGACCCAAACTCACGGTGGCATGTCGGCCTTTGACCAATACTACGCAGAAGAACTCGGTTTCATCAATCCTCCTTCTTTTCGCCCGCAGGTACCACAGCAGCAGCAGCCGCCGCAGAATGATAACCCCTTTGCCCAGAACACTGGCGGGTATCAGAGCACGAACAACAACAATCGCAGACGCACTAGCAACAAGACAATCTTTGATCAGGATCCAGACACGATTGGGGTTGGGTTTGATTGCCAGCCGTATGTCACTAGACGTCCTCGGTTGATTGTTCGTGACATGATCGGGGAACGGATTCTGTGAGGTAGCGAGGGGGACTGGGGTGTTGAAGGTTTTTTCCTCTCTCTCTCTCTCTTTTTTCCCTTCTGTTTAAAAAAAGGGAAGTTTTAAATCGGTGCAGTTGTTTTGTCTTGTTTTGTTTTTGTTTCTCTCTCCCTCCCCTTTTTTTTTTATGACATGATGAGATCGCGGCGTTATTGAGAATTGGGGGACTGCTGATTCAACAGCTGTTGGTGATAAAGCCCAGTCTGGATGACTTTTTTTCACTGTACGTAATTACTAGTCAGTAATTATTCGTTTATTCATTTGTTTCTTGGTTTATATAATTGTATAATTGTATGATTAGGACTAATCGATACGTGATAATCGTTGCCATAAAACGTTGCAAGGGAAAGTAAAAAGGAAAAGAAGAAACCGTGAAGAGAGAAATATCTACACCAAAGCTATCATCATTATTGCGAGACAAACGACATGCAACCATGCTGGAGCTTCAAGCGATGTGCCCAGTCCGTGTTGCGTAACGAAGGATGCTGTTGCAGATGGCTGTGCGGAATTGGACACGCTAACCGAAGGTGATGACTGCCCACAGAGTCCGGAGTTGTTCAGGTTGAACGTCGGAAAGTAGACTCGCGGCTGGCCCTGTCCCATCGGCACTGTGATTGTGCCATTGGGCCCTGCAACGACCGTGCTATTGCAGAGCGTCACCTCGGTCAGATTCGTGCCAGGGTCAGCTACGCCGTTGATTTCCAATGTGTAGTCTCCACCCTGTGTTCCTTGATTCGACAAGACTGCAATAACCTGTGCCCCGTTCGGTCCTTTGCGCGTCGCATAGGTGGATCCGTCATGATAGAGGATAGTGCTCCAGTTCGTCAAGTAGTGATCGTCGACAGAGATTGCGTGATTCCGCAATTTGTTCACCTTTGTAGCCAGGCTATACAACTCAGTAGATTGATCGTAGGTTGGTGAGGCATCCCACAATGCCTGCCGATTGTAGGGAGAATAGTTCCCAGGTAAATGCTGCTCCTGTCCATAGTACATCTTTGGTATACCGTCGGCCAGAATTGTAAAAGCGAGGGCGTTTTTGGCCAACTACATCTGTTAGAAAAACTCCGATTCAATGTGGATTTTACTTACAGCAATGTCATTTGTGTAAGTCGCGAATCGAGGGTTATCCTGGTTCTCGAGGAAGTTAACCAGATATTGAGGAGATTTGCATGTTTTTTGTACTGTCTCAACCATGGTAACGAGGTCATCCATTTTTCCGGCAGTAAACGCGTCGATTGTCTTTCCATAGACAGGATAATTCTCCAATCCGTTAATCATATTCTGATAGCCGCAAACAAAATCAGGGGTCCCATCAAACACTTCGGCCATGGCGAACACTCCCGCACTCTGGGCGAAAGCAGGGAAGAAATCGGACTCAATTTGTTTTGCGCCGTCAATTCGGATGCCGTCTATATCATACGTCTTGACAAGGTCACTGATCCACTTTCCAAGTGTTGCGGCAATCTTTTTGTCCGACGTTTTGATTCTCGGCGTTGCAACTCCCTGGTAACCCAACCAGCAGTTGGTGAATTCGGTCCTGTTAGACCAGTTGATAATAGGACAGTAAGGGTTAAAATCAGAAGACTGGTTAAACGGCACAAAAGAAGAATAGTCGATGTGTGTGGATTCCGTCATGTTGGTATTCCCAATATCATAAGCGAGCTCATTCGCCACGACGTCGATCATCAAATACATGTTCCGCTTGTGCAGTTCCGAGACGAGATACTTGAGATCATCAGCGGTCCCAAAATGCTCGTTCAACGCGTACAAGTTTTGAGGCCAGTACCCATGGTATGCCTCGCCGTACACGGTATCCTGCGGGATGTTTTGCTGGATAGGCGAAATCTGCAGGGCTGTGAATCCCATGTCCTGGATGTAGTCTAGCTTGCCGGCCAGACCTCTCCAAGTACCACCGCAGTACTTGGTGATGTTGCAGCTGCTCGGTGAATCTGAGATCTGGGCATACCGATCAGTAATGACCTGGTAGATCGATCTGGCAGCCCATTCATCGGCTGATGCTGCGTATGAGCTGCCCGCCAGAGCGGCTGCAGCGGTTATGATGCGGATGAATCGATACATAGTGGATAATGAAGGAATGTAGATGGTGAATAAACGAGCGAGAGATATGAAGAGAGAAAGAATTGGGCAGAAGAGGTAAACGAGCGACTCAGAGCTGCTTCATGGCTCGGCGCACAGAGGGAAAGAGCGGCGGCGGAATCGCGCTGGCAGCAGCAGGACACCCGCAGCTTTAAGAGTGTTTCCCCCGACTTCTTCTCTCCATCCTCATTTTCTACTCCTCGTCTGGTGGCGCAAAAGCATTATGCGGGGGATCTTCGCCTGCATCAGAATCAATTTCACAAGTGGCTGTCGGCGGCCAGGACCGGTTCCTTGCGTCGCCGCGCCCTACATCTTCTCCGCGCGGTGGCCAATCCTGTTCACGCCATCTGGTCTTACTTGCAATTATCATCTCTGGCTTGGTCGTAAGTTTCCGATTTGCTGCTGATTGAGATTATAGGCATTAGCGCACGCCTCTTTCATCCTCTTCCGAGCGAGTCCCTAGGGGTTCATGTGTCACAAACTGTCCCTTGCATTAAGACCATTGAAGACGAGCAAATGGAAAGCTCGGTTCTCGGTCTATTCCAGCTTAGTTTTGGGAAAATCGATAGTCGCGAATTCGAGTTGAGATTATGACTTGTCATTCCTTGTCGGGTCTCCTCATCGCGTTGTGATCGCCTGGCAGAAGCGCGTTTTCTTGCTTCATCCCATACGCAGTCAATTATCACCTGGTATGCGCAGAAAATCGCCGCTGGTAAAAACAGTTTTCCATCGGCTCCGAAGCACCGGCCAATCGCGATGTCATGCGCCATGAAGCTCTTCGCGTCTTATCGAAACACGATTCATGAGTTATTTCGGGGCTACTACGTGCATGATTCCGTAGAACAACAACAGCTCGACCTGACTACCGATAAATCTCTCTTACTTTAAGCAGCTATCTTAGAATTTGATCAAGTACATGCCAAATCATACACGTGGCACTATGCTAAGCTTCATCAAGCAATGTTTAGCGATATTAGCGCCCGATTGGACCAATCCGTCCAATCGAGCATTCAACAACACGGCTTCGTGCAGACTGTCCGACTGGGAAGCCTCGCTAAGAATCAGCGGCTTGTAAGGAACATATCTTGAATGGTCTATCCAACCAGCCTCTTCCGTCGGCGAAATGTAGCAGCTGGAGGGCAAAATGGCGCGTATTCAATTGGCCAGTCTATAGGGTATCAAACAGCTTGTGCTAAATTTGTCATAACGAGCTAGTTGCCCAGGCGAGGCTGAGTCCCAATGAGCCTTCCTCGGGATATAAATTTCTAGGTCGACCTCACTTCTCATTCATCGTCTACAATTGACTGACTACTGTGCGAGCAAAAACATGCGATTCAGGATGCAGAAACAGAAGATCCTTGCTACTACGGCTCTGTTCATCGGTAGGACTTTTGCTGCCAACGCCACAACACCCTCAGCCTCTGGTTGTGTGGACTGGGCGACAATGAGCAGCTGTCTGGCTGAGGCTGAGACATCGCTGGCAACATGCATTGCAGCATCTGGTGGAAGCGATGATGTGGTGGTTGCCTGTGGTTGGCAGGATGATATAAACAAGATGCTTTGCTACCAATCTTCCTGCTGGAATAAGGTATTATAATAACTCACACGTTTTCTATCTTATTTCTTGTTAAGGTACTGACAGATACATGCTACATAGGCTTATTCTTGCGAATACCAATACCTAGTCTCATACTACAAAGTACAGCGAACCGTGGATGAAAAGATTCCTTTCTATCCAGCCCCCGACAATGCCCCTGGTGGATGCTCATGCAATCTTGGAGAGGTTGAGACCAATGCCACAGCCAGTCTCAACAAAGTCGAGTCCTGCAGTAATTACACCGGCAGCCTTGACGCAACTGACTTGCTTACTTGTCAATGCTGTGCCTGGAGTGCCTCTGTTTCAGCGTATGTCTATATTTCTTGATTGAAGCGCGTGGACTAATAGAGAAAAGATTCTATGGCATATGTCCCAACACCTCGCTTGATGGCCTTGGTATTATCAGCTTTGCCGCCAGCGTCGCCAGTTATGAGCAATTTTCCGGCTCATGTGCTGGACTGACCTCGGAGAAATGCTTGAAATATGACATCGGATCTGCGGACAACGGCAAATATATCGACCCAGCCAGCTTACCGGCTGGTGGCTCGCAGTCATTGTCGACGACTGCTGGGCCTTCATCCTTGACTAGTCCACCAGCTGGAGCTACGGTTACGTGGAGTGCGCTGAACCAGACATTTACAGTCACGGCAGCGGCCTACAAGGCACAGGATGTTACTTCAGGAGCTTCTACATCCGCCGCCCCTGCAACTGCTACTACGGGTACAGTTGGTGGAAGCGGCTCTGGCAGTACGGCGACTGCGACCACAGGATCGGCCGCAGCGGCGACCACTACAGGGGGCGCAAGCGTGTCTGAAACGCAACGGAGTATGTGGGCTCTAGTGATACTGGCACTGGTTGTAGGCCTAGTTTAGGGTGTACAAGAGGGTTTACTCCTGTTGTTCAAACTAATCATTAGATTATAATGATACGCTTTCCTGTTAATCATAATCTGACAAACCGTTTGCAAATGTTCATCTCAGGAATGGCCTAGGTATTGACTGCTCACTAATCATGGCTCGGCAATCGACTATGCTGTTCACGCCAAAAAGACCATTCCTTCGTCTCAAACGATAACTTTCACATCATCACCTCTTGCTCAAGGTGAAATTTAGTCGAGAGATGTTCTTATGCTCTCTGAGATTGTCTCTGTGTTTTCAACTGTTGTCTCTATAGACACAGTATCCTTTCCCATATCACTCGCAGAATAACCAGAAGACCGGATATTTTTACCTGCGAGCCGTAAAACCACGCGACCTTGATGCGTTTGTTTGGCGGCAATAAGTTCCTTGCCTTTTAGCCCGATAGAAACCGTGATTTTAAGGTCATCTTCTTCGGTTTGAGTGCCCTTTTCAGTAGTTTTCTTAGTATCCTGTTTTGTATCACTTCCATCACGGGATTGGTTGTCCTTTTCAGGGTTGTTTCTGGGTGGGTATTTTTCTTCCTGCTCTTCATCGTGGTCTTTTTCGAGCTTTTCTTCGTGCCCTTCCTCGTCGACGAAAAAAAGGTCTGAGAAGTCATCATTGGTGCAATCATCAGCGTCATCCTCGTATCCGTATTTTGGATGTTTGAACTTTCGTTTCCGATCACGCCACAAGAGGCGCATAGCCAGGTACAGAAGTGTTGCCATGTTTTTTATTCTTTAGTTTCGATTTCTGATCCGCTATCTCCAGTGAAGAGTCTGATATGGCAAAGAGGATAAAAAAGGAGCGCGCGTGTCTTTGATTGGGATATACCGGTGCTACACCTAATAATTCACCGCTTGTCTCCGTTTACAAAGCACATGTTGGCAAAATGGATCTCCTTTTCAAGATTTAGAGCCTTTGATTTGCACAATGGTTTTGAAGGAACAAACAGATTTAAAAATGTCTGTCATAGACTTAGCCTATTCCAATTGTCTGGAGATGTGCGCCCTTCAAAGATGTATTCCAATGGGATCTGATTGAACTGCATTATAATCATATACTGTGCATATGTCCATTGAGTTCTACATGTATATGTATTGGTCAATTAAGTATTAGAGTAAGCTAGCCAATTAATAAATATATCACAAAGGAATCATATTTCACTAATATATAATCATTAAATTCACTTCGTAATTATGTATAGCCGTCTAGTCTAGTCTAGGAGTAAACCAAAATGACAGTCATAAAATCGGCCAGAACATCTCTTCAAGATTCGCGCTCTAAGGCAAGTTCAGGAAGACCTCCAACATCTTGGGGTATTTTGGAGTGCCCAATCCGGTAACAGGATCCCAGCCCGCTTGCGCAGTGAAAGCAGTCTCCGCATTGCAACCCCAGTTCTCACCCTCAACGATATCGTTGAACATCTCAGGGTGCGAATACAGGGTCGGGTTCAAGAAACCCACAGGCTTCTTGCCAGCCAAAATACGCTCGCCGTTCAGACGCGTAATGATCGAGGCGAAGATGGGCGCCGACGCCGACGTACCAGCCTGCGATTCCCATTCTCCGTTTGTCACTACGGTGATGTTGAGTCCGTTGGCCGACACGTCTGGGAACGCACGACCGGTCCTGTTAAAGCTGCCGGCCTTGGGCAGCTTGGTGTTGTTTTTCAGATAGCCGTTCACGGCGTCAGCCTGGTACGAGGGCTGCGCAAAGTAGTTGGAGAAACCGCCGCCGCTGGTGAAAACCGCGCCGTAGGTGTATTCGGGGATAACAGCGACCTCGGCGTCCTTTACGGTGGCGTTCTTCTTGAGCTGGGTGGCGCCCACCGCGGTGACTGGAATCATTTGTTAGCAGTGGTTTGCTGATAGTATTAGGATTTAAAACTTACCGTATGGGCAAGAGGCTGGGAAACCAGGGTTTTGTCGGTTGTCGGACAGGCATCCGGCATCACCAGCACGAGACAAGGTGCCGTTGTCGCCAGAGGCAAAGATCAGGGAAACACCCTGCAGACCCAGCTTCATGTACTCATGGCACTGACGCTCGGCATAGGCCGCCGGGTAGGTAGCTTCAGCAAGCGCATAGGAGAACGAGATGACATGTGGCGGGTCATAAACACCACACATGGCGGTCTGGTTCCATCCAGAGCCGTCGGGGAACTGAGGGTCGATCTTTGGGTCATCACCACCGTCGTAGGTGCAGTAGCTCTTGTCGATGGCATCCAGGAAAGGGTTGAAGATGCCGAAGGACTGAGTGCTCTGCAGGTCGAGGGTCTGGAAAAGCCGGATTCCCTGAGGGTGCACGAGGGGATAGGCGAGCTGGAAATCCAGCATGCTTTCGCCGCCGCCTTCCTCCTGAGGAACAGGGGCAGTACCGCCGTCAACGCCGTTTAGAATTGGGTGAGTGCCCGCGGGAATTTCCGGGGTGTTGAAGTACTTGAAAAACGCGTCCAAATCGGCCTGGTCATAGGTATCGCCGCTCTCGTAGATACCGAGCTCGTTGCCGGTCACGTTCTTCGGAGCAGTGTCGGGAATGTTGTACAAAGCACGAACGCACGCGGGCGAGATGGACCTGGCGCACTCGGTGACATTGTTAGGGTCGCTGCCACTGCTGGGAGGCGACAGGGGGCGGTGGATAGGCTGGCGGATCTTGCCATGGGACTGCACAGCACGGCGCTTCAGGCTGTTCTTGGGATCCGTGGGCGCGCTCATGCCAATAGTAGGCGTGATGAAGTCAATGTGCTTCTGGATGTGGGCAGGCACATGGTATTCATCGCAAGAAAGACTCAGGGCACCCGTGTCGGTGTTCTTCCATACTTCATACTTGGCATTCAGTAGCGACTCGACCTCGTCGATGCTGGCATCAAACTCGATATGGCCGCGGCTGGGAGCAACCTGGTGACGCCCGCGGCCAATGCCTGCAGAGGCCAGCCACTTGCGCACATCGTGCACGGTAGAGGCAGCGGGCGCGAAGAAGTCGTGGACCTCCTGCGCGGTCCAGTGTTTTCCGTAGTTGGGCGAGGCCGGGTCGGAGATGGACATGAGCTCGTCATGGCCCATTTCGATGTTTCGCGGCTTGATGCCGATGCGCACGGGGAGGGTCACATCACGAGGGGCCAGCGAGTGCTTGGTCCATTGCGATGGGTTCCCAGAGCGCTTCTCGTGCAAGACGTGTGTTGAGGGCAGAGATACAGCCGTGGCACAGGCTGAGAAGGCCACCAGGGCCGCAGCGCCCAGGTTGGCGAAATGCATGATGTATATTATACAAGATATTATCAGATATTATTTGAAGACAAAGCTTCAGGGTTTGGCCTTGGACAGCAGCAGGAGTACAAGCCAGTATATATACGTAGGTACAAGTCAGATGCGGGCTTGGCTTTGCAAGTTGTTGGTTGTGGACTTGGTACAAGCTCTTTGCCCAGGCCAGTTTTTGCCGAATCGGGAAATTTGGGTGCCAGGAACATGGCTAGCGACAGGAGCAGCTGCGGAGTCGTGCAACGAAGGCCCGCCAATGCGAAAGGATCCAAGACACTCGGAAAGTCTGAAATCTCTGGTGTTTCACTTCTCGCAGTGTAGCCAAGAAAAGTTGCAACTGATCATCGCATCGACTAAGCCGCATTGCTGTCTAGCCCGTGGAACCGCGTGGGACTAGCCTCAGCCCGTTCCAATTTTCCGTGACGATGATAAGCGCAGAGAGCGAAGATCAATGCCGGATTTTGCAGGTTGCCAGACAATGCCAGTTGGTTTAGTGACAATCGTGTTGCGTGTTGCCGATCACAATGCGCCGATTGGGGAGGTTTTTGTCTGTCTTAAAACTTGCAGCAACTCTTTGTTAGGTAGTTAACTTACTCATCACTTTAAGCCAACACGTCACTCAGTAGGGTATATTCAGTGATTACGGATCCCCCCGGGACTCGAGTGGTCCCGATTATGGAATTTATTTATGCTATCGCATTATCCGCAGCAGTACTACGTTATGACGAAGTACCACCTTGGCAGACAGACAGTATGGCGCTAAAACAAACGACCTGCCAGTTAGAGCTTTCAATAGTGTTGGATGATTGATCTTTTCGCTGAAGCCTAGGATGATCGCCAGCCAGAAAAAACAAAAAAAAAAAAAAAAAATCTCTGGGACAAAAAAACATCTTTAAAAAATGAGATACTTCCGACTTGGTTATACTTGAAGAGTTGGTAACTTTCTACCCTCTTCTGGAATAGGTTCTACATGTATCTATGACTCTAAAAATTGGAAATGTTAACCAAGTCAATGTTTTGGTGTAGACTCAAGGCAGGCTTTGCCAGCTTCCTAAGGCTATTTCCAATAAATTGCTTTCTTCTCTTCATATCTAGGTCTAAATCTATATTTTATGGATAAAGCTAATGCTGTTTTACTCCTGGATTATGATTTTGAAATTAAATTAATACAAGATTGAGCGATTTATTGGTTATTGAGTATGGAGTACGTACCCCGTATAATGAACTAAAATTAGACAGATTATTAAGGAGAGTAAAAATAGGTCATAAGATGGTTACGTAGTTTATTTTGTTATTTACGTTACTAATCTACTAAGCCACTAGTCTAAATGAGGTCAGAAGGGATGTAGCTACTAGCAAGCCGAGTGTTAGGGACAACTGGACTCGGGATTTGATAACTAGGGGAACTAATTTTTCATGTAAAAAAAGACGCGAAGACATCTCCTGAACGAGGTTTTCAGTACGGGACATTAATTCCGAAAATATAATGTAATATCCTCTTAGAGAACAGTTTCTACTTATCAGGAACTTCACTGCTTAAACAAGTTACGACCCCCAGTCCAAAGGTCTTTCAACTTTTGACTCTCTACATATACTATATATAACTACATTGATCAATTGATGTATTTTGTCGCACTGCACATTTGAAAACGCCCGTTCGGCCTTACGGTTTCTCTAACGATAGGACACGAACAATAGCTAGGGCCAAGTTATTGTATTATGTATAGTGCTATGGTACTTCATATCAATAATTATCCAGGCACGCTGAGCCCGTCACCATATTCATATATATATGAATATATGCAAGTCCTAAATGATAAGCCGCACCATCTTCACGGGAAAGTTCTTCCAGGTCCACGGTGTCTCCAGATCCTCATCCTCGTTGAGCAGATCCGTGCGCAGCCCAGAGTTAATATCCATCTCAGAAGTAGGCACCCACATGCGCCATTGCCGGGTGTACAGTTTCCAGAAAAGATACAAAGCGAGGATGATTGGCGCTGCAAGATATTGCTGGAAAAAGTAAGAGGCGTCGGGGGACTCTCCCGCGGGCTGTCCATGTATTAGTTAGGGAAGGAAAAATAGAAGGCAAAAAAAAAAAAAAGAAAAGAAAGAAAAAGAAAAAGAAAAGGAAAAGGAAAAGGGAAAAAAAGGAAAAAACATACCCAGACAGACACGTAAAACGTGGCAATCAAACAAATAACGTTCAAACCCAAGCCAATGTAACTACCAACAACCCCTAACGGTGTGCGGTAGGGCATCTCCTTAACAAAGCGGCCCTGAGCAACCCACGCACGGCGGAAGCGAATATGGGCAAGACAAATCGTGCCCCAGACAAAAAAGTAGCTGAGACCACTCAGACTCAACAGCCAGGTGAAAACAGTACCTTCTTGTGCGCTTTCGCCGATGAAAGCAAGCAGCCCAAAAGCCAATTGAAGAATAGTCGCATACAACGGACGGCCCTTCTTGTCTACATGACCCAAAAACCGAGGAGCCATGCCGCGCTCGGCGAGAGCTTGCATTGTGCGCGTAGACCCAAAGGCGCACGAGTTGGCGACGCTGATGACTGACAATGTGATGACGACGTTGAAGATGGAGGGCAGCGCGGGGATTCCGGCGTCGAGGATGGCAATAACGAATGGGGAATCCTTGGTGTTTGAGGTCGATGCCGACAGGAGACGGCCATCAGTATACGGCACTAGCAAGCCCACCATGAGCAAGTTTAACACGTAGAAGATGGCAATTCGCCAAAAGACCTGACGCGTGGCAGATGGGATACTCTTGTGAGGCTCCTTCGACTCAGCAGCGGCCAAACCAACCAGCTCAGTGCCACCAAAGGCAAACGCAGCAACAACAAACACAGAACAGAAACCGGGAAAGCCGTTGGCAAAGGCACCCGGATCGCTCCAGTATTTGCCGCCAATGTAGCCCTGAGGCCCAGTGCCACCACAGTCGATAATGATGCCGAGAATGATGAAGCCCACGCAAGCGCAGATTTTGATGCAACTAAGAACAAATTCGACTAGCCCAGTCAGTAATGGAACTGACAGAACTTGAATAGATACGCCTACCTTCACCATATCCACGAACACCAAATACTTGGATAGTACCCAAGACGACCAAGAAGACTGTGATCCAAACACCGACATTGATATCGTCCCGCCAGAATTTGATAGTAAGCGCAGCAGCCGTGAGCTCAAAAGGGAGGATAGTCAGCCAGGTGATGGCATAATCCCATCCAATGGCAAAGCCCCTATATTGCTTCTCAGCTAAGACCAAGTCCAAAAGTTTGTTCGGGCACGTACCAGGACGGATCCACAAAGCGAACGACGTAAGTAAAGAAAGCACCGTTGACGGGGTACAGCACTGCCATTTCAGCAAGAGACTGAACAGTACACAGCAGCATTACACCAATGATGAGGTAGCAAATAACCTAGACCACGGTTTGCGTTAGGACAAAAGCAAACAGCCATTTCGCATTCCGGTACATACCAGACTAGCTGGACCTCCAGTGGCTAAGGCACTTCCAGATCCGACAAAAAGACCTGCACCAATGGCACCACCTATACTCATATCAGTTGGATATTCTCAGCAGTGTCTAACATGAACAGCATACCGATAGCAATCATTTGCATATGGCGGCCCTGCAAGTCACGGGCCAGGGGCTCGGCCTTGTAGACAACGCCGACATCCTGATCGTATTCAGTAGTCGAGGAAGCCTTGGCCTCAACATCAGCCGGGCTTTTGTTGTCCAAATGCTCCTCCATATCCAGGATTATAAAACGGTATCTATGGAGAGAAGAGCAGCAAAGTGGGCCAGCCTGCGAACAGGGGGAAGATAGATCTATTTAAGCAACAGACCAGCCATTCTTGCTGCGTATGGTTATCGCCACCAGACGACATTCCAGAAGATTAGAAGACACGGGAAATCTTGCACAGACATCAACTATTCGACGCTTGGAGCCTGGCATTTGGGACCAAGGTCATGTTTATCAGTAGCATTCCACCCAAACAGGAAAGGCGTGAGGCGAAAGCAGTAAGCATGGCTTCCTCACCATGTTGGCTTCTGCCTCATGGCACGACCCAATCAGCTCGGGCCTGGGGATGGGCTTGGAAGTGTTCTGACAGTTCTTTAGCGTTCTGCAGCGGATTGGCGACGCCAGATTGGATAAACTGCCTTATCTCTGTCATCTGCCATGTACACGAAGGCGGTCTGTGCATCTTTTAGCTTTCGGACAGAGGTTCAACCTGGGACAAGCTCGCTCGAGAGCATCTGTTATGCCATATGGCCACGCCTAATCTCGGGTTTCGAAACCTTCTTATCTTGGTTCGTTGCGTGATTGACAACAAGAACTTAGAGTGCTGGACTCTGGTTTTCCCGTTTTTCGATTGATGATCGGCTGGTCTGTCCGCTACGCACATCACTACCTGACTGTCAGCGTGAAACCCTCTCACCAGTAAGTTCGTCTTCTATAGATGATCACAGCAACGAATAACCAAGTGTCGCTGTTGGTGTTTCGAGTCTTTTGACTCTTTTAGCCGAGGAGATAAGAAAGCGGAATCATTCATTGGTCAACGGGAGACCCACTTTCTGAATGTGGAAATGGACGCCGGAGAAAACGAGGCCAGCAACAGAAAACCTGAAGCAGAGCGACCAGAAGGGGACGGCTGGCAGAGGTAGAGGTAGAGGTCTCACATGCATGAAGATGGAAGGATAATAAAACTATTTCTCAATCATCGTGGCTAGATCTACCCCATCGAAAATCTTCTCACATCAGTCTTGCCTAACTAGCCGATGTCAAATGCCATTTTCTAGAACATTCTAGCGCGATACCAACCCCGATTATATGATTGGTCCACTCAGTGGATTTTTAACTGTCACAAGCATGGTAACTTACAGTTCCTAGATTTAGAATTACAAAGCAAAGTTCAAAGAAGCTTTCTAAGTCCAAAACAGCTCTATTTGCTTGGAACGGCCTTATAACGCCACCAACAGCTCAGAACATATCAAGAACACCCCATATCGAACTACAACTACACAGTCTGCTTCTATCCCAGTGGGAGTCTTAAGCAGACATGACCTGACACGCATCAACGAGCAAGCCATTCATATTTTAAGGAAGTTGATACCTCTGTCGCGCTAATTGGTCACATCGATACCTTCGAATATACGCAAACGTACAGGACCAGAAAGGGGCTAGGAATGGCCTGGTAAGTACACGCATAGACAGCAGTCATAGGGCAGTTGATTTATCAATTTTGAGGATGAATACTGGTATACAGAAGTAGAGGAGGGTCAGGAAAAGCCCGACAAGTACTTGGATACAGAACAATCATGAGGACTGGAAGTGGAGGTACACCCGGATCGGAGCAGAATTGGAAGCAGACTACCAGGCTGCATTAGGAATAGGCTCCATGGAATAAATTCCATGGAAAAAGTTCCAAGGAATAGCTCTTTCCAAGGAACGATGTAGTAGTAGAAATGCAGAACGAGGGCTAGCTTTGAAGCGTAGCGCGAGTATACTAAAACAGGGGTTTAACCCGTCACAACTGGGGTTAGTCGATAATTAGGGCTGGTCGATAATTAGAGCTAGTAATCCCTAACTTTCTTGCCCTAATCCGTAAATATAGGTCCTCAAACATAAATATAGGCTTTGAATATCCCGGTGGCTGTGCGTATGGCTGATGGTATAGAAGTGTGGGTCTGTGCATATGTGTGTATATATACAGATGATCAGTCCCCTGTGGGGCCTTCCAATGTCTTGAGGAACGAACCAGAGCTTGGGATAATAGGACATGGCGTAGTCGTGGCTAGTGTTGTCGTAAAGCCGTTCATGCAAATAGAGCCGTTTTGGGCATAGAAAACTTCTTTGAGCCTTACCTTGTACTTCTAAATTTAGGAACTGTACATTGCCTATGATTGGACAGGGATGAGTTAGTTTAAAGTGCAGTTAAACTCCAACGGACCAGTCATCCAGTAGGTTCCTCCTAGCAAACTACGAGGAATCTCCAATATCTTTGCAGCCTATCATTGCGATAGTATTCTACGACCCTTTGGATTGTCTTACGACCGTTCTCTTTTACTTTCTGTGAACAGAATATGCACCTTCGATTCACAAAGTCTCGGTGACGAGTTGTTGAACGGATAGATAAGTTGACACGTATCGTGCCATATTCAAGCTGATTTCGTGATACATGGTGAATTCATAGATTACCCCATTTGTACTGTCATGTGGCATCTCAGCCGTAGTTGATACAGTAAAGCAAACATTAAATTTAGCTACCCCGCTGCTTATTCCGTAACCGGCCCCGGAGTAAGCGTAGGGGCTAGTTATAACGTAGGAAGAGTAAAGACGGTACATCAAACAAGCTTGTGGTTTATTTGCCGTATAAAATTCGGCCCGCTGTATATGAACCCCGTAACTAAACAAAGGTCGTTTTAGTTTGATAAAATCGTGTTTAAACTTTTTTTGTAGGACACCTGAGTCCTAACACCCCAGGTTGCTTTAAGCCCTAGGGCTCTAGTGCCTATGCTCTGGTAGTGCTCTGATTGATATGTCAACAAATTTTAGCTGATAGATCCCTACCTGATCAGGTATTGTCCCGTGCACGGTACATCAATACATACCGTGTACGCAGTACAGAGTAATACAGTGTACATAACGTTGAATTTTCGGACCGGGGGTGGGGTGGCGGATACGTTCAAGGCTGATGGTCCTTTCGGCAAATATAAGTTCAGCTGTAAACCACTAGCAAAGTTCTCGGCTCAACTAGGCATGTAGTATGGATTTAGTTGTAATTTTAAATACAGCTACGGAATATGTAGTCAACAAAGGCTGATGATCCTTTTGGTAAATATAAGTTCAGCCGTAACTAAGCTGCTATGGCTCTATCCGTATAGCTGCATTTAACTCCTACGGTCTGATCTGTCCGGTCCTCCGGAGCTTGTTAATCCTCGACGGATCCGCAGTGCAAAGTGCATGTGGTCCTTCAAACTCACAAGAGTTAAGTCATCCGCTACAAAATGCAGATGGATAATGAGAGGATTCACATAGAAAAAAGGGGTCCACTACAATAAAACATTTACTGCTATGATTAAGCCAACAAGCTATAAAGCCCTGTTCGCCATCATAGCTGCTTTAGATGTTGAGATTGAAGGGATGAATGTTTAAGATATTCTTGTATAGAGGTGCCGACTATAAGCTCTATGTCAAACAGGTTTACTACATATGTATATGACAGACAATATATTCAATGTCGGGGGTTTGCGAATGTCAAAGGGTATCTAAAGGCTAAAATATATATCTTCCATCTAGTATTAGACTTGACAAACTTTCTATATAGTCATTGTTTTGGACCTATTAATACAGATCTCAATCTCTTATTATTATTTTTTGTATGGAATATGTTAGAAATCCACCTAGGAATGAGGCCATACAATGAGGCCATCTGGGCAGAAGCCGAGTCAGCCCCGACTCGGGTCCAACCAGGAAGCGACTTCTCAATGCAGTTAGCGCAGGGGAAGCCTCACGAGTCTATAAGGACGCGTATCTCGGATTCGTAGGGCTGCCTTGGGGAATTGGTGCCGTGAAGGTCGATTGAATCGGCGCCAGTTTCCAGCATTCTGATGACACTCTTTCAGTCTCGGTCGGATCATTGACGGAGCGCTCACCGATAGCTCCGCCACCTGGAGGTGGGCATTCTATATCAACCTGTGCCTTGGCGGCGTGGGCGCACCCGTCTACCTCTTCCTCCTCCCCGTTTCTAATCCCCGCCGGGCCCTCAGCGTGGTCGCTCGAGCAAGGAACATGGACTTTGCAGGGGCGATCCTTAGCACGGGGCCAACCGCGAGCCTTTTCATGGCGATTTCCTTCGGCGGGGTGAGGTGTACGCCCGGAACAGCGGCCAGATTATCGGCCTGTTCGTCTGCACGGGAGTTCTCTGGATCGCTTTTGTCCTGCAGCAGGCCTTTTCTGTTTTCACCCATCCCGCTGAACGTCTCTTCCCGGTCGAGCTCATCGTAACCACCGGCATCTGACCTAAGCAGGTAGATCCAACAAAGCCAGCCAGCAGAGAGCCCTGGTTGGCTGGCAGTAGATATGTGATATACTATATATACTCAGTAGTGACTGTATCGTTTAAATATAAAAAAAAATAAAGATTATAAAAGTTTATATATACTGATAATTTTAAATATTTCAAAGACTTTAAGGCCATTTTATATCTAAGCATAGTTAAAGATTAAAATAAAATAAACCTTTTAAAATAGTGATAAATTTAATATCAAATTTTATATGTAAATATATTATATATGACCTATAGATTCATCAATAAAACAAGGAAATTGTGAGCTTTTGTGAAAATTGTGTTTAGAGTTTTATGGATTTTGTAACTGACAGATTCTAGTTGAAAATAGCTGTGTCTGTGCTTGCGTCGGCACGTAACTTTCCTTTGACCCTGTTCAGAGGCTTGTCCCAACGTGCACAGTATTGTAATTACACAGTACTTATAGCCTACTGTGTACGGCCTGCTTAGCCTCAGGCAAGGTTGTCTTCCCCCCTGCCACGGCTGGAACAAAGAAAGCCGAAAAGAACCGGTCCATTACGCTGCGGTCTGCCCTTTAGCCATGGTGCACTCCCCTGATCCCTGAATCGACAGCGATAGAGGGGTAACCTAGTCAGTCACCTTGAGAAGGTGGGTGTCCTCCATCCACCCCCTGCACCGCCCGATGGAGTTGAGTGACTATTTATTCTTGACTCGTCCGCTCGACGCTCTCTGTTTTCTGTTTCTCTACATGCAGAATCTTCTAACTGACTGCACTTAAGCCACATATATCCTCCTAGCAACAGCCATAATGATTTTCGGAACCCAACTCGACGGCATTGCGCTCGTGGTCGGCGTAAGTTCTCGCATCGCTCTGAATAGCCCCTTAGCTAACAGCATCATTCCAGTCTGGACGCGGGATCGGCCAGCAATGTGCCTTCTCCTTGGCCGAAGCGGGGGTCAAGGCTGTCGTGTTCGCCGACATGAATGAGGAAACAGCCAAGGCATCGGCCGAAGAGAGCAAGACGTATGCGACTCATAAATACTCGGCGACAACCTTCAAAATGAATGTCGTCGACGAGAAGAGCGTCCAGGACATGGTTGATTTCACGGTAAAGGAATTTGGGAGGATCGACTACTGCGTGAATGCTGCTGGGGTGAGTAGCTTGCTGCTTGGGCTGAACAACATTGTTACATGCTAACCAGCCCGGATCAATCAGGTTGATAACGGGGTTCATGCCCCGTTGGCTAACATTGATATTGAGAATTACGACCGCATTATGACAATTAACGCGAAGGGCATGATGCTCTGTGTGCGCGCGGAGCTCCAGGCAATGCAGAAACAGTCCCCAAAGACCTTTACGAGCCGCAATGGCACTCGCGACATTGGCCGTGGAGCGATTGTGAACCTGGCTTCGGCAAACTCCTTCGCCGGACTGCCGGGGAAGGGATCCTACACGATCTCGAAGCATGCGATCATGGGATTGACCAAGATGGCTGGTAAGTGCGTTCACCGGGAGCGTTTCGAATCTGTGCTGATCGGTCGTCGTTGAGGCCTCGACCACTCGCCCGAAGGGATCCGCTGTAACGCCGTGTGCCCGACCTGGGTTCGGACACCGTTACTGGATGTCGAACTGCAGAAGAACCCGGAGGTGCAGGGCATTATTAACGCCATGGTGCCGATCAAGCGCGCAGCTGAGTGCGAGGAGGTTGCGGAGACCGTGGCATTTCTGTGCAGTCCACGCGAGCTACATCAACGGCACGAGCATCATTATCGATGCGGGTGTCACGACGACGGCCCGTCTATTCTAGGGGGGAGATGGGGACCGAGCTTTCTTGCTGCGTTTCTCCGTTATTCTAGGTAGAGATTCCTGAATGGATAGGAGTCTTGAGGAAAACTTTCTGCTACTGGAGATGTCCCGTAGATTAGCGTAGCCTTTCACCATGTCAGCACAATAGGAACCCAATCCAAGAAAGTGGAGAATGACGCTGAAGTTCACTCGACCCGCGGGTGTCCCTTATTCGTATAAGAGGAAGCCTTGTAGCGTGCTAATCAACCTATAAATCCGGTTCTTTACTAGATATCAATGTCGGTGTGCTTGTTATACACCGCTCTTTTTTTGACGACAAATACCCTGTGGGGTATTTATGAAAGTTCTAGGTAGTAGTTAGTATTTCGTAAGTAATAGTTAGAAATATAAGAATAAATTATTTAGAAACTAAAAATTACTGGTTTAATATGTATAAAGTAATTTATCTCTATAATATTAATTAAAATTAAGTTTTTTATATAAAATTTCTTCCAGAAGATAATTTTTTTATATAAAATATTTTCTAGATAATATCTTATTTAGAAAAGATCTTTCTTTACAAAGATTTCTAAGTGACAGTATCTTACTCAGCTTCCTGTCAATCTCCCGGGAGGGTTTTGTCCTGGAAAGATTTTCTCCAAATCCTTCATTGCGAGCTACATTAGCATACCGCTGTTCTTTGTAATGTTCTTTGGGTGTAAATGGTGGTTCAAGACTAGATTGGAAGTGAATAATAGACCTAAGAAAGTGGTTCTGGCTGGTTCCTTATAGGGTTCTGTTGAATGAGATTGATTTCTCGGATAGGCGTCGCACGGTCCTCAAACATACACGCAACACATATGCTCAATCAACATAACCCCAATACCCCGCCTGAGCTGGGATATAAGCCCATGACTTGAGTCTTCGAGATGGGCTTCTGACAAAGCAGCGTAATACCTAGTTATTGACTTAGGACCTCTTTGATGCTTGTATCAGGTGTGGCTCGTCACGTCAATGGCTTCTACGGTGGAAGGACAAAAGGGTTCGCACCTCTAGAAGTAAATACAACATCGTACCGGAACAGCTAAAATAATTTGAATATCTCCTGTAATTTATGTGAAAGAAGTGACTTCAGATAATGATATTTCCGTGGGAACTGCTCCACATTTGATAATCGAGGGCTAGTAGACAACGAGATGTTTTAGGAGGGTGCTGACAGTTTTGTCATCCTACCGTAGTGAAGAGGCTGTTGTAGAAGCAGGAAAATGGGCATTTTTTTTTTTTTTTTTGAATTATTGTATAGGGTGTGTACGTATGTGAGGAGCGCAACATTTTTATATAATGATCTGTCAAAAGAGGAGGAAGTCTTGCATGAAAAGGAAAGTGACTGCCTAATTAAGTAGGTAGATTGAGGGAAAAGAACCTTGGAAGCGATGATTTTGACGCTAAAATACTGGAGCGCTGGCTATGCCTGAGGCTCCTCTGAGCATATATTACGTATCTCGCAAATGGGAATGGCGAACAGTAAAACCTATCGCTAGTGTTTACTCTTGGGCTTTGGAGGGTACCTAGGTATTTGCCACCTTTTTGTTCACACACTAGGTAACCCCAGAAACTGGTTTGACACGAGTCATTGATTTAAAGCACATCACGTATTCCCGTAAAGTTAAAATAGCAAAAATAAGATTAGACGTGACGGCAGCACCGAATCTGGGGAAACCCACCTCCATGCCGTCACACTTTTTACTGCTTTGCCCTATTCCTTTTCTGTCCTCATAAAGTCTTGCCCCTCGACACTCGTTAAGAAAACACCAATGTAAATGCGTGGGAAATTATGGTATCTAGTGTCTCCAATAACATATCTAAATCACTTGTCAATAGACTGGAGGTGGGCCACACGCGCATTCTCTAGAAGTTCCGTAGCCGAATATTATTATTCCATGAATTATCTTGATTGCTATTGTCTACTCGGCCAAGAAGAAAACGAGTATTGTTATCTGGAGTTGCAAATAAGGACTACTCGGGGTCAATCGTTTCTGGCATTCAGTAAATTGCTTCCAGACCCTCATATGAATATAGATACTGCCTGTCTTCTCAATGGACGTCAACGGGAAGGAGAAAATCCATCACGTCAATAGAACCTATTGTTGAAGATTTACTGAAAAGCCTCAACATAACATTAGTAATAGCTCATCAAGAGTCTATTCATTGAGTTTTTATAAATACTGATGCTACAGACCTCGTCAAGAAGATGTCTTACCTCAATCCACCTCATCAGTCAAGCCTTCAAGGATACCCCTCGTTGAAAAAAAGCCTTCTATCGAAAATCCCCCAAAACTCTCAGGAAGACTTAAAATGGCTGCTCCTGCTGCTCCTGCTGCTCCTGCTGCTCCTGCTGCTCCTGCCAATGTATGTATTGGTTGCCGCTTAGTTATCAATGGATGACAGTTCTAATCATCTTTAGTACCTCCAAATTCCGGCCATCAATCACGAGATCATGGACATGGACAATAACTCCACTGAAGACCACATGTATGGAATCTGGGATGCCATACTCAACTGGCAATTCTCAGCAACTTCTGGGTACATCACACGACCACAAGACCGCCATGGGCAGTTCGGGGGGCGAGGGCTTGGGTTTTCTGATTTCCACACCTTTCAGTACAACGCCGCTACTGGTCAGCGTTCATTCATCCTGACCACCCAATGCAAGCGTTATGAGCTTAGAACTCGCCCAGCTGATTGGCAGGCCGCGACAGAACAGCTGAGGGACTATTTGAATCTGCAACACCAGACGCAGCCTACACATGAGGTGTACGGTATTGTTGCTATCGGGGATCGCGTTCGGTTTTTCAAGTACAACTATCAGCGAAAAAACGTCACGGCATGGCGTCCACCCGCGGCTGGGATTCTGCCCCTCTCAAGTACTGTGGGCAAAAGACATTGGTATGATTTAGTGGCGGAGGCTCCTAGAGTCCAGCAGGCTCTGGAGCACATCCTTAACCACCATTAGATGGATGTTGTATTTTAGTTTTATTTTTAGGGATCCAGTAAATGGTACCATCTGATTGCTTTATTGTCCTTAAATTGTAACCAACAACAAAGAGATAGCCAGCTAGCTCGCAACAGGTCAATCTGCATTCATGTAGTACTTTGCAACCCCACATCCTAATTTCATGGCGTGTAAGAACACTTTTCGTACCCATAGAGAGCGTGCCGTGTATTGTGGGTGATGATGGTAAAATTCGTTGACTAGCCAGAGCCAAACGTACAGTACCTGCACGCCAAAGGCGTTCATCTCGGGCCGCAAACAACACTTGACTGTTAGGGAGATGTCATCCGCCTGATCCGCAGCCCGTAAAATAATGTCTTTCCTGCGCCTCCGTAGTATAGAGATCCTAGAAGATTGTGCTAGTTGACAAGAGAGGTAGAGACTGACAAGATTATTCCCTAAAATGGCATAAAGCCTTTCCAGACACACATAAACAGATAGCTTCGCAGTCTAGTAAAGTGAATGAACTTGAGCAGCCGGGAAGGAAGAGGAAGAATAGGAATGCTGAAAAACATCATCGACAACGGTAATCGACCCAATTGCCGGAATGCGAAGAGTCTCTGGAGGGTTTATTACATCTTGAACAGTCCGATAATTCTTGATTAGATTTTCTTCGATGGAGAGACAAAGTGACGCGAGAGAGCTTCGAGTCGGGCGGGAATTTTCGTCGGAGTTAATTTGTTCGAAATTCTCGATTTTTTTTATATTCTCTATTATTTTGCAACACCCGACTACCATGTCAAGAGGAAAATCAAATGCTGTTCGCGTCTTAGGTTTCCATCCCGGGGTGGATATATGCGCGGAGGTTCGATGCGGGAGAGCTTCGGCATCTAAGATTTTCGTAAAATGTAAGTCCCTATCCGACATCCAATACACGCTCTGGTCGAAGAAAAACAAATTCCGGATCAAGGCCACATACAAAAACCATCTGCATATATCGATCCATGCTGTCGTCTGTTAAGACAAACTTTCGAAAGGAGGTGCTATCGGAAAGCATAGCCTTGCATCCGCGTAGGTGCGCAGCCCTTCCAGCCAGCCCTCCCTTTGCGAGAAGGCGTGGAAGTCTACATAGGATACGTAAGCATCGACATTTCAAAGTCTCTCTGTCCACCATGAGTCAATTATTACCTCGTATGTTTGAAGAATTGCAGTAACGTAGAGAATATCTTCTCTAGCGTCCATTCGTGCTAATTGAGTGCGAACAGATTTGACCGCATCGACGTACCTTTGAAGGCTGTAAACGGACAGAATTGTATTGTGATAGGTTTGGCCACAAATCGCTATCGATTTTTCGGGATGCTGTGCGGTAGGTTGGTAAATAAGTATGAATGAAGTTTGATTGCAGTTGATCGAGTGCTAGGCGTCTTTTGTCGATCTCCATGGTTTCATGCCAGTAGAGGCTGTCGGCCCTGAGCCCATGTGACGAACCACAAGCTCGCATATGTGCTTTTGACGAATCAATGTTCGTAGGTCGTTGAAGTTTGCCCTTGAAATCTCATATCGTTGATGTTACGATACCTGGGACAATTCCGGCCATACTTTTCGCATCGCACACATTTGTTCTCCCTTCACACGGATATTGTCTGCAATAGGCTCGATCAATTGATTGCATGGCAAAACACAATCGAGTGTCTAGGGCATCGAAGCATCATTTATACAGACTCAACACCCGCAACGCCCCCAATGAGTTGATTCCTTGCTTGGAACTCGCTTCGTGACTGGTTGAGTGACGTCATGAGTTGATTCAGCGTGTAAAGAAGTATACGAGCGGTGGCCATCTATTGCAATTTAGAATCTTCTACTGCGTGTGCATTGGTGTGTATTGTAGCTGTCATCGATTCTCCAGTTTCTTTGATGCCGACGATCTACCGAGATATCGTTGGATTTGGCGCTAAAGATGTCCCGGGACACACCAGGTCCATGGTGCTCAAGAATCAAACAAATTTGCTTTTTACGGTCTGGTGAAAACATGGAAATCAACTTACTAGTAAAGCAAGGCTGGACCATGTTGAATGTTAGAGATGAGCGGCTCAATGTGACATAACCTTTTTTTTTTTTTTTTGGTCAAGATATAACGTGCTTCTCGCCGCCAAAGATGACCTCGGGCCATCAATTGCTAATAAATCTAAAGACATCCTACTTGACTAATTGGGACTTGTTTTAAAAATGGATGACTCATATTTTAGAAGGCCAGGGTGTTGTATCGTGTGTGGAGGAATTTTTCTGAGTTTATTGCATTCGAATAAGGTATTTGACGAACGCGAAGAGTGGCAGAGTTACCGACTTGGTTGTTCGTATATGGTCAATGCAGAGGATATTGAAAGCATGTATTTCCATAGGAGGCCTATGCTATGGTTACATTTCTATCGTGCAAGTTAGTGGATTCCGTTTTTAAACCGTGATGAGGGAATTGACATAGGCTAACTCTTGAGTGTTTAGTTGTTCATAGACCACAGATCGATTATATTACTATAACAGGGATCAGTCAAACGTGGATAAAGCCACATGGACCTCATCCCCCTCATCTTCCTCGTGATCCTCTGAAAGCTCGCATCGGCTACCAAGGAAACAATCCCGAGGCCTCCTCCTGTACCTCTTTCTGGACAGCCGATATATTGAATCCCCAAATCAATAACAAGATTTCCCGTGCTGAACAAATCGGCTACGCGGTTCACGCGCACTGCTGGATACTGGTGGATCGTATTATTGGATTTGAACTTGTTGAAGATAATCTCAAGATATTTTTGAATACCGTCGAAAAATTTTGGGCTGAAAATGTTGAGCTTTGGCGCAGGGATCCTTGGTATGAACCAGAAAGTCCAGTGAGCAGTCGAACGAGTGATTCATTGGACGAACCAACGTGGGAAAACCCGGCAATTCTGCCTAGGATTCAAGAAATTGTTGAAAAGGCTATTCGACAACCCTATGCAGACAGCCAGTCATGGCAGACTCTGTCATCAGCTGTCTCTCATATTCCTCTTGATATTGCCATTCAACTTGTTGAATGGGTCAAACTGATCAGTGTCGCAGATACACGGAATATGCTGACTGCTTTCGGCTGGAGGCTGCCTGATAGTTATTGGAAGCGCTTCTGTAAGATGGATTTGATCTTTGAATATGGTGATCTTGAGAAGACCAACCTTCCAGTGAACTGGCAACTAATTGCTCTTGCAACCGAAGAAATCATGGAGGATCCTGAATGGGATCGCAATACTGGACTTGGTACTCGTCGTTGGATTTTTCGAAACCTTAGACAGATGAAAACAATTTTCCTGGACTTCTTAACGAAGCGCCTCGCAGAAAATATTCTCTAAGGACAAGACTTCTTTGAATGGAGGGCTGAGTTCATGACACTGCATGTTTCTAGACAGTCAAAGCAAAGTTTTTAACAATTATAGAGCCTGTGTTCTAGTGTATTGATCTTGAATCCTTTCAAACCTCCAATTGATGAATTGAAAGAATATTGCATGAGTCTCCCTCGTTAACGAGTAGCTGTAATTTCCATCGGCAAAAGGCATATGTTAGATGCAGCTACATAGAAAGATGCTTGGCCAACTTCACCCCTCATTCCTTCTTAACCTCAAAGAAAGCGTCATCGGTGAGCAGGTCCCACGCCGTTAGAGCAACAATAGTCCTAACCTGCACAACCCGATTAAAGGCCTCGTCTGTGCCCGAGGCTTCCGTAAAGCCCTGGTGGTGTATAATTATATCGGGCGAGCAATCGATGGCGTAATAAGCGTGGACGCCCGGATACTCGTAGGTGATGTTTCCTTTGAACTGTTAGTTTGTGTTGCCCAAAAAAATATGACATTGAACTGGCTATTCTCACCAAAGTCGGTTGATCCCGTCTCGGCTTTTGTAGAGAATGGGTTAACTTTCTCTGTCCCCATGCTGTTTGCATTACCCGCGTATCTCTGGCAGAGAGGTTCCGTGAAAACTTGATCGAGATTACATGTTTCCTCTGAATTGATCTCGTTAATGGAAATTTCTGTCTGTTTTTGGTGGCAGGTATTATTAGCTTACTCGGTAATCTCGACAGTACATCCATTAGCCACGCTGCAGCCTCAAAACACGCAACCATGCACTTTGAGAGCGACAACAGCGTTCCCTTGGACAGGCTTCGCGCGATCCACACGGATTTGGTATAAAGACCGATTGTGTTTGGAAGAGTCGGCCCCTCTAAGATGACCCCGTGTATCCGTTCTTCGGAAAGCGTTTGTTGCCTGAGAAAGGAAATGTTATTATAGGCTGCTATGGCGGCGTCATAAGCGTTTATGACCTAGTGTGGGAAGCCAGCAGCGTGAGCAGCACAGCCATGGTATTCAACCTCCCAGCGCGTCATGGCCAACGTTGGGATGGTCCCGAACCCAGTCACGTCGATTGGGCCTCTCGGTCCGGAGTCCTTCTCTGGCATGCTGGGGTCCTGTTTTACGTTAGGAGTTGCTATTTTCAGATGGAAGAGAAGAGAAAAAATAAATGTTAAAGAAAGAGTTAGTTATGATAGAGCTAGGAAATTTTTGTTTAATCTAGTTAAAGAATGTTTTAATCTTGGTAGTTCTTAGGTTTTTCAAGAATAATTCTATTTATTTAGTTCATTATGGCAGAACCTAGATAGATGTGTTAGGTTATAATGAGCACAAGATTTACATAGAGGGATCTCAGTATCTATTCTATTTCCCTTTAATAGATTTTTTTAACACTTTGTATTGTCTGTAGGATAGAAGGTGTTGGATCTGCTTTAGCATGCTGTTTGCGGTGTTTAATGAAGAAACTCGGAGGTTTTGGACCTGTCTCCCGCTTTTGTGCTGTGGGTTGACGTTTCGGCAAGCCTCTGTGGCGAGCGCTGTCAGGGCAAGATGACGACACTGGAAGCGATGTATGCATTATGAAGTGTGTTCTGAAAGATTATCACAATGCCCAAGGGCACAGAGTCTGATCATGGTTTGGCACAGTGTAATCCGAGGGAACTACAGGTACGCGAACAGGGAGTCCCAGGACGACCATTTTTGGTAGTTCCGACTCCTAAAAGGATTCCTGTTATATGATTAAAGCAAACAAGAACAAACAATGGGACAGCGGAAACAGCCGGCAGAATTAGGTCTGTCATCTGCCGGGCACCGCGTTTTGCCTCTTTTGGAATGCTTTTAGGGACCGCAACTGTTATTCTCAGATGATATTAGCATTATTACAATTAAAAAGATAATGACAAATAATAGATAGTTTGGAAGCTGGAATGTGGAAATAACTCGACCAAGGCTGCGCTGCGCACAGCATGCAAATCCCGAAATCACGGAGAGGTGCCCAAAGCACGTGGTTTGGCAGTTTGTTTAAAGAAGAAGCTGTAATGCCAACCTCAAATCTCGATAAGGTTCCTTTTGATTAACCAATAAATAACTGTTAATTATACTGTTTTAAACTGCAGTATCCCTTGCTTGTCCGACGCCTCGTGAGAAATAGGCCATCTATCAAGGAATTCGCGTCCAATTTGCTCTATCTATTGCCAATGTATTCATCCGACATTTAATGCAATTCTACCTCGATGCAGCCGTGCCTCTGAAAGAATTCCCAGCCCCATCTCATCCACTTCAGCCGCACAATCATTTAACTCCACAGCCGATTGGACAACAGCTTCATTATACTTGGCAAGAATCTCCCCGGGCCACGACATCCAATGCTCCCATTCAGGGCCAAGGAACGCAGAAATGCGGCTGATAAGAAACACCGGCCGCTCCCGCATCCACCACCATCCGCCCTTTATATTTGCCAAGGGTACCAACACTGCAGCGTAGTAGTATGCTATGATCACAAGCGCTGCAGGATCGTGCGATTTTAAGAGGGCGGTAAATTCCAGGGGGAAGAAGGCGAGCCATCGGAAGCAGTACACGAGGAGCAGGTGTGGCGACGTATTTCCCAGTCGAGACCGGCTTGTTACTGCGTCTAGGACCGGGGTCAAGCTTTCAATGGTTGCATTGTATATCCTTTGGTTCGCCCCAAGGGCACAGTTTCTGATCATGTAGGCGAGGTCAGAGGCCGGTCCAGTGGTTGGAGTTGTTGATGGGAGCAATTTGGGCGTACAAATCGACTCGAATAAACAACCAGGTGGAGGGCCACCTGCGCCACGGCAAATTTCAAACATACCGCTTGTGTGTGAGAGGAGACCGTCAAGGCCGTCAGAGGTAGGGTCAAATGTTGGCGAATTGCAGGCGTGGATGGTAAAGAGCAGTGAGGTTGCAATAACAGCGTCCAGGTTATTGTACACAAATGTGGTGTTGCCGATGGCTTTGCCAAAACACCGAAGCGCTTGCTGGGAATGATGGGCGGAAAGTACGGTATAATGGGCACTAGATTCCCTGGGGTCTAGTCGTGCAAGATGGGCTGCCCCTGTCATGAGAATGGCGTGCATGAGAAAGGGATTCTAGGTCCGATCAGCATGAATACAGAAGCGGAGGATTAACGCCATACCGTAAAGGAAAGTTGAATACATTCGTGGCTCCATACTCGAGGCGAACCAATCAGGTTGGATGTGGTCAAAGCAATAAAGTGAGTCAGCAGGTGGGTGTCCTTTGTGCTGAAATTATTCTCTAGAGACGTTTCAGTGGGAATGAACGACAGAGAATATGGGACTACAGTGGTGTCCTGCGGCGGTTTCTCTATTGCGGTATGATCAGAGTATCCTTTGTTCGACGTATGACTTAGACCTTTCAAGGGAAATGTAGAAGCGAATGTCGAGATATTTCGTTGCCACTCTTTGCTAGGGGGTAGCTCGTTATAAACACAGCTTTGCGATCTTCTCGAACAGCTAATGCAGCTCGGACGTCCCTCATCACACTATTCTGTTAGCGCATACAGGTTGTGAGTTGTTCCACGAGTGCTAGCATTTAGAAAGAAAAGGGCGTTGGTACCTTGACATGTCTTTCTCGACAAGCCACGCACCCAAGTTTAGACCGGCCCTTGGTTGCTCTGCGGCGTGATTTGTCCATCTCCGACGGTCCTTATTTCGTCGTCTCGTCAATTACTACATTCATCCCACGGTAGTTTTGGCTCCAGATATACTGCTGATGCCGAACCACCCAACGCAAGCCAGTCTACGGGATTCTGTAAAAATAACAATAAGCAACCACTATCGGGGCTTTTAACGCCCCAGCCCAGAACTCCTAAACCAAAAAAGGAAATAGACGAGGTCTTGGCGTTGCGGGCCAATGGCAGCCCTCCCTGCTCCACATACACAGCCTCGAGTCTATTCAAGCCAGTGAATGGATACAAGCTTTGTTGGAGGCATTAATGACTCTTCCGGTAATAGACGACTTGTCAAGCGGTGTTGGAAATTTAGAAGCCTAGCTTATGTGTCCTGCCATCATGATGAACCCGGATGTGTCTCGACAACTACTTAAGCTGGGCATATCGGCAACATTGAACATAACAAACATCTTCGAATGCTCATTTATAGCTCTTACAGTCATCTAGAATCACGAAAAATTGGGCTTGTTTTTGTTTTATTTTCATCTCATTTTTAAAAAATCTCAATGGACACCTACCAAAATACCACAGCATTCCCAAACCAGCCGATAGAAGCAGAAGACTGCACGTTGGAAACATGCCCCCTTTCGCGGTCAATTTTCCAGTATCAGCCAATGGTATCACTTGCTTTAATACCACTGATATATTTTGGGATATGTGCGATTGGCCACAGCGTAATTGGGATCCGGCATAGGACTTGGTCGTTCAGTTGGCCCATTGTTCTTTTTTGTATCCGTGAGTAGTCTCTGTACGGATAAAGAATCAGTATCTGACCATGCTTATTATTATGACTACAGTGGAAGTTGTGGGATATCTAGCTCGGTACTTGGCGCACGACGACCCGTTCAAGGACACATACTATCTAATGCAAATTGTGCTGCTTACCTTGGCGCCGGTCTTTATCTGCGCGAGCATCTACATTTGTCTGGGTCGGATGTATGTTCTTGCGTCGGGTATTTCAAACACGTGCTAATTTCTTTTTATTAGAGTCTCTGTGTATGGAAAACACATATCTCGCCTGCCACCAGTCTGGTATACTATCATTTTTGTGACCTGCGATTTCATCTCTCTTGTCCTGCAAGGTAACTAATTTCTGGTTATGTCCAAGCCACGGGAAAGAGGAAAAGAAAAGAAAGGAAACACTAACAATGTTCTAGGGACCGGCGGTGGCCTAACTTCATCGGCAGAGACAACGGACGAACAGAATTTGGGAATGCGTGTTATGCTCGTCGGGTTAATCTTTCAGGTGGCCACCCTGGCAATTTTCGGTGCTCTTTGCCTCGAGTTTGGATGGCGTGTCCGGACTCAGGCGGCGTCGTTAAATGCCAATACCCACCAGATTAGACATCGCTGGCAGTGGAAAGCATTTATCTTTGGTATGTTCGTCTTTAAATTTCATTGCTGGTCCACGGGTTTGAGATATAAAGCACTGGACTAACCAACGCAAACATAACTATAGGTTTGGCTCTCGCTTTACTCTTTGTAATAATCCGCTCTGCATACCGTGTTGCGGAAATGTCTGGTGGTTACGATGGCAGTCTTATGAAAGACCAATGGACATTTCTCGTTTTCGAGGGAATATGCATGATGATTGCGGCCGGCTTGCTGTTGGCGTTCCATCCAGGTCCAGGATTTGGCGGTGTCTGGTCAGCGGCGAAAATCAAGGTGAGATCTAAAGGGGATGCCTTGTCTTTATCAGAGCTGGTAGCAGGTGATGACGTTGAGAGGTGATTTTTTTTAATTTGTTTCGTGCTGCTAGAAATATACAAACCTTGTCTATTGCGGTTGTTACTTGTTTTAAAACGTGTAGATTTTTGCTTCTGGTCTGCATTAAATGTACATCACTTTTTGCGAGAGACTTAGAGTTCAAATGTCATCCAAGCTCATAGCACTATAACATTCTTCCCCTCACTCTTGCCAGACAAATACTCCTGACGCATTTCTTCAGCCTGGTCTAGCTTCCATATCTTAATCTTAATTTCAACTTTATGATCATTAACAAGATTCATGGGCTCCTCCGCATCAGAAGTATCTCCAATCAAAGATCCCACTAGCTTGAGATCGCGGAAAATCATGTTATAGAACGACATAGTGATCCCCTTGTCTGGCTGTCCCAGGAGAACCACCGTACCGTGTTTCCGTGTGATGGCCGCTGCAAAGTCAAAGGCAGGCTGCTTTCTGTGGCGAGAACAACGGCATCGAGCCCAGGAAACTTTCCCGGCATAGCACTGTGCACCTTGGCCATCTGGGTCTTCTGTGGCGAGGAGTGATATGTCTGGTTTTAGGCGGCGAGAGTTAACGAGGTCTAGCGATGTCTGTTTGATATCAACAGCAGCGACTTTGTATCCCTGTTATAATATCTCGTCAGTGCTTGAACGGTTAGCTAGAGTGGCCACATGCACTCACCATAGCCTTTGCAAGCTGCGTGCCGATATGACCCAGACCCCCTATACCGATAATTCCGATAGATCCTCCCGGTGGTACACCGGCTTTCTTGATTCCACCATACACGCTAAGACCAGCACACATTAGAGGCGCCGCGGTTACCAGATCAACCGACTCTGGGATCTTCACAGTAGTCCTCGCGTCACTTACATTGAATTCAGTTTAATTTACACGAAATAAAGGGGGATATGACATACGCAACCATGTATTCTGCCCATGCGCCATCAATCGTAAGTCCCTTCATCTGTGGCCGGTCGCAGTAGATGACTCTACCAGCGCTGCAATCGGGACACTCCCCTATGTATAACTCGTGAGTTTATTGTTCCAATGTGTCCATATTCAATTTTCTTTCTTTCTTTCTTTCTTTCTCTCTTTCTTTTTTCCAACTTACCACAAGAGCTATCAAAATTAATGCATCCAACATGGTCGCCCTTCACGAACCCTTGAACATCCGACCCCACTTGCTCAACAACACCCGCGCCTTCGTGTGAGTCGATATAGGGCAAGGGGCTATTGAATTCATTGTTCAGAGCCATGAGATCTGTGTGGCAAAATCCAGCAGCTTTTATGCGTATCGAAAGCTGGTTTGACTTAGGCTTGGGCACGGCAACCTGGGGCACCGCGTAAGGGGCGTTGAACTGCTTGATTTGGATGGCCTGCATGGTTTCTGGGAGAGCCATGGTGGCAATGTATGTGATTATGGGGATAGGAGGGGCTAAAAAAAACAAAAGAAAGAAAGAAATTAGTAGGTGCTTGGAAATTTAATGTTTTTCAGGCCGAATGAATTCTTTAGTACAATCTCGATAGATACCAGTTGACGTAACCCGGCATCGCCTTCTCCACAGTTGACTAGATTTACATGCATTTTAATATCAAATAAGGCAAGTATTTGCCGAGCGGGTATTAATCTTCAAAGACTGGTGGCTAGAACTGGCATTCAGCTGATATTTTCCTGTTTAGATATACATCATGTGAACTTGAGGTAACTTGTTAAACTTGGGGTTTAGATGACATTAAAAGTTAAAAGGTTAAGTTTGAATAGATTATGCTTTTATCATTTGATGGCAACTAGTTTATTTGGTTTACTCGGTATTAGTTAGATTGTTGTTTCCAGATGGCCGTTGGTAGGTTTGGACTTCATTTTGACACATATAATTCCAAAATTTTTCTCCAGTTGAGGGGACGAAAACGAAAAAAAAGAAGAAAGAGAGAAAAGGTTAGATTAAACATATTATATAGCTTCAATTATAAAGCAACAAAAAAAACATCAATCTATTAATTCACATGTATAATACCCCGAGTCTTTTGATCCTGATATGGTACGTAATAAAGAGTTTTTATATGAAAGACACATGTGAGTTATCGTATTATGTTACAAAAATTTCACTAATGTCGAGTAAAGACGAGTAATGGAGAATGGAAAAGAAATACCAACTCACGTGTTCAGTCGTGGCCCTTTGAAACGGAAGGCGGTCCTCTCTTGCCACCATCAGCTGTTCTCTCTTCTTCCCACAAACATTTGAATTCACTCAGCTCATCATTACAGCAAGGCCGCGACATGTTCTATCACCAACCCATCACAATGCCTGTCCAGGGCACAGAGGGCGCCTTTACTACCTTGAAGTATAATAGACTTCTTGCGAGTCTGCCGCTATCCTGGCTTCCATACCTTGAACTCGTGCGCTTTAGTGAGCCTCTGGGAATTCCAATCGTCCTCTCATTCTTTTTCACTGGTCTCTTCTACGGCGCTTGTTTGACTCGACCGGTCATACAACCACGCGAGTTACTTGAACCGACTGTCTACCTCAGCCTCTATGCTCTTGTTATGCGTTATGCCCTCATAGCTTTCAGCGATACCGTTGACGCCGACCACGATAAGAAAGTGCCTCGTACATCATTTCGCCCTGTTGCGAGAGGGGCCATTACAAAGACACAGGCCTTCTCATTCAGTGGTGTCCTGTTTGGCCTCGGGTTGTTTATACTCTCTTACCTTCCAAAGCGGTCGTATGGATGGGCGTTTAACAACACAGTGGCCATGATGGTCTTTCCGTTTATGAAACATCAAGTCGTTCAACCGCTATTTATGCTGGGATTTGGATACACCTCGGCCATCTTTCAGGGCATGGCCACTGTCGGCGTATGCTTTTCGCCATTTTCAGGGAATTTCCTGTCCACGGTATGTCTTGGGATGGCTACGTTCCTTCTCATTGTCATCGTCTACACGGTGTATGCCTTTCAGGACGTTCGAGAGGATGCCAAGGCAGGCATAATATCGCTACCAATTCTGCTCGATGGCGGGGCAAAGAAGTTTCTTTGGGCCCTGACAAATGTGATGGCGTTTCTTCTATTCGTAGTTGGACGCTTCAACGATTTCTCGCCGTTTTACTACTTGGTACCCTGGGCAAGTTGCCTTGTTCTCTTTTCGGCGATGCTATTGCTCGTCGACCTGCGGATTCCGGCGGATTGCTACTGGTGGTTCATCCGTGCTTATCTTGGAGCGCCTGGGTGTCTTGTCTGGGGATTCTTTGTGGAGTACTGCTTCCGTGTCTGGCTTTTATCGTGAGACAGCGTTTGGTGATTTGTTCAAGGAAGGGAAGACAACGGAGACGAAGGTTGAGATGGCTGGCACAGTTTTGTGTTACTAGTCAAGAATGGAATAGCCGTCGCTTCCCGGTAGTTGTGGGGGGTTCTCGTTGGGCATTAATTTACATACAACACAACCCAGGGCATGATTAAACATTTTCAATTCCTGCCTGTTTGCAATAAAAATCCACACTGCGACGTTCCATGGGACGCGTAACTCACTTTATTTAAGCTTAAAATTCTCTGCCAAAACTGTGCTGAAACCCAAATTAGAATTTTAATTACTCCGTACGGGGTACGCCCAATTTTAATGAAGCGAATACGAGCTGACTGACGTTCAGCCGCAGTGGCACCTCCAGAAGCGCGAAGCCAAGCCTCGCTTGTCAGCACGCTTAAAACTTCCCCCAGTGCCATTTACATTTTTTTTTAAACTTATTAATATCATCACCTTGTCCCAATCCCGAAAGAGGCAATCAATCGTGTTGCAAATAGTAGACGTCGTTCAATTCCAACTGTAATTATGTCGGACGACGGACAAGAACCTGAAGGTTCGCCGCATGTATTAATTCGAAGGCTGACACTACCAACCAATAGCAACGCAAGAACGCGCAACATATATGATGACTCTGGTTCCAGCGAAGACTATGGCTATTACAATAGTGAGGATGAACCAGCGCCGCGCAACAACAGAAATAGACGCGGATACTACGGTACCGACGAGTCGTTGTCTTCCTCTACAGATGATGAAGAGAGGGATGATGAGAAGAGAGATAAAGATGATGGCATTTATGGCAGTAAACGCTATTATTCGCATGGTAGAGGACGGCGTAGATCTAGACGACGCAAGGCTTCTGCGCATCCCGACGCAAACTCTGTCTATCCATTTTCTCTCCCGGGTCATCGCCAGCGGCGACAATTGTTGGCTGAAGACGGTAGCACCAAGGGAAGCGATGATACGGATTCTGAAAAGACCGAGGGCGGCAGTGAGCCTTCTGGTATCTGGCACAGGACGGTCAAAGATGTACAGCATGTGTACAGCGCTCGGTATACCGGGGAAAAAGTCCAGTACGGAGGGCTTCAGTCGGCGGAGCTCAAAACGAGGCAATATGACGGAAAGAGTTCCCAGACGCCGCTATTTCAATGGATGTATGGTGAGCCAATTATTATCCATGCGTGCCGTTTGCTGACATGCTTCTCTAGACATTTCCAAGACAGTGATATGAATTTCGAGGTGTTCCAGGACCGTGTTGATCAGGTGCAAAACCTCACCGCGACTCAAAGACAAGCTGTATCCAAGCTACTACGAAAAGTAAAGAACAAATACGACAGCTCCTTGCAAGTGGCAACTCATCCAACCATTCGAGTCATGCAGCCTGGCTTCCTCACAGGCGTGGAATGGCCAGCAGACGAGCAGACATCCATGCAAAGAACAAATCGCGCAATGGCAACCAACGTGGCTTGGATTTGTTTCCCTTACTTCTCACTGGACCAGTACCAAGGGCTTTTTTCAAATCCGAAAAAGGGCGCTCACCCGATGCATACGTTGCTACAGACTCGATCGTCGATGACCAGCATGAAGCGAGAGATTAAGCAGGCTGTGTGTCAGGTCGGCGATAACACGGACAAGCTTTGTTTTCATGTGGGTCAGCTGTGGTGTGTTGTGATTGATGATTGTGAGTGTATAAACCAGTTGACATGTCTTAACCCCAAAAATTTTTTGACTAATGCTGGGTAGCATTCCTGGTTACTTGTGGCCGAATGCCATTTACGACACTGAAAGGGGAAGCTGTTTCACTGAACAGCGCTCCCATTCCAGGACCAGACCTATCAGACTCTCCCAGAATTTTGGTTGCGTATGGAGAGTCTGTATTGTGGATTTTCAAAGCTGAAGAATGTCCAACGTGGTTTGTACGTTTGCTAATTCTATAATTCAAAGACCATGTCTAACTGGAATTTTTTTTTCATATAGAGCTTCTACTCGAGGTTCTGGCAGTTCTCAACACGTCCGGTTGAAATACTATACCAAAATCGAGTCCTCAACGAAGCAGCATGGCCGCGTATCCTCGAATATGCCGCACGCAACGAGCGTAGAAAACAAGGCCCTCTGCGGTTGTCGTTCCGACTAGCATCACGAAAAAACAAAGACCGGTTGGACTTTTTGTCACTTAGCAACGACCGACTTGAACAACCTGTTAACTATGAGCCTGTCGAATCACTACAGATCGATGTTGCAAGATCTCCTACTTTTACTGTCTTTACTCAACTCAACAGACAGAAGACGACAAGCACAACGCATCTCTCATCTGATAGTATAGATAAAAAGCAACTCTCGCAAGACCTCAAACGAATGCATGATTACCTCGAAAACGAGATTGAGCCACATGAGCGCATCGCCTACAGAGAATGTCCAGAGTCCTCCCGTCAAGAAGTGTTTTCGGAACTGCGCACGCAGATTCAGAGAGAGCAGAGCTCTGCAACTGCAGGAAACGAAGCCAGGACGGAGACTGAAAAGAGCCTGGTTGAGTCCAAAAAGGACTTGGTTAGCGCTTGTGATTATATATTTGGGGTTTTCTTTCCGTTTAATCTGACGGGGCCTTCGATTTCGAAATTTTGGGGTGGCATTCTTCAGGTTATATCCGTATTGACCCCTGTCTTCACTTTTTAAGCCGGTGGATGTGCTAATAAAAATTTATAGGCGGAAATCCCCTACAGCAACGAACATTTTTCAGGTCGCTATCGAGTACGCAGAGGTAGGCACAACGAACCTGAAACAAGAGAATGGGAACTCGAACTGGAAAGCCTCGTCAACTGCTTCCGATCAATTGCACGCAAGTTGAAGCCGTTCAGGGACGTGGTCAGTATGGCTTCACCGGCCGACCAAGCAAAAATCCAAATCCCGGAAACGCTGCCCAAGGCATGGATCCATGTTGTCATGGCTCTTGTTTTGTACATGGTGCCACGGCCGGCATATTATTATTGGGAGTCCAAAGCGGATATAGCGGCTGATTTGTTGAGTGATGGTGTGGCAGCGATGCTCAAATGTTTGCAGGCTATGGATTCTCTGCTCGAGGATACGGTTTTTGCGCCCTTTGACCTTGCGACGCTGCTCGTTTATCAACTTGGGAAGGATGTGACGAATTCGCGGCCTGATATTGAGCAGACGTATTCTCAGCATCTTGCCCTACTTGTGCGTTTATCTCCCCCCACCCCCCCCCTTTTTTTTTTGCGGTGACAACGTGACAACGACTAAAGAAATGTGAACCAGGACAACGAAGTCAAGTCTAAACCACTAGATCGATCTCACCAAATCCGCATCCAGCTATTCCGGGAAGAACTCAACGCGATAGTCACGACAATGCAGAAACAAGAAGACGTCGTTTCAAGCATCAAAGCATGCTACGAAAAGACAACCCACCACCAACCCACATACACAAAGGGCTATGAAGACATGAAAGAGCTCGAGCTTATACAAAACAATCCGTACCCTGCTGCTAGGGCTCCTACTGATAGCGCTCTATTTGATGATTTCTTCAAACAGCTCCGCCCTTCATCAGACCTGCCCGGCGGTTATCGAAAGTTCCTCGCGGGCGATTGTCTAAGTGTGATTGGCAGTCGGCGGAGAAATGCGCAAGAAATGCGCATTGAGGGGGGCAGTCTCTCACGATGGGTAGAGTCCTAAACCTATAAAAAGAAAAGAAACGAAGAAACTGATGCAAGATAATAGAATCTCGACGAAATCGAAACAAACCGCAACCGCCAGGACTCGGCCATCTACGTATTCACCGTCGTCACAGTCATTTTCCTGCCCCTCAGCACTGTGGCAGGCATCCTGGGCATGAACACAAACGACGTACGCAATATGGAGGTTGATCAGTGGGTGTTTTGGGCTGTAGCCGTGCCACTGACGCTTGTCGTTGCATTGGTCTGCCTGGTTGCTACAGGCGAGCTTCGGAATTTTATGGCAACTTTGGTCGGGCTGTGGGTGGACCGGGTGACGCTGTTTGGTAGTGACAGGTGGCTGGTTGTGCGTGAAGGGGATTATGATGGTCTCGGTGGTGGTGAGGCAAACAGAAGGGTGAGAAGACGGAGATTCAGTGCATATTGATTTGGTTCCTGTATGTGTATTTGGCCAAGTGAGCATATTATATAGTATACATAGCGACCTGTCTAACTATTAAACGATATTTGGACCGTAGGATCAATATTTGTGTAGATATAAAGATGGCAGACTGCCTGCAGTATCTCCCAGCCATCATGCAGTATACTTTGCCCACAGACCACATAAACCAGATGATGCACTGACTAGACATGATCGGGATGTGGCAACTTTTTCCGAAGAACAGCCCTCCTCTCCGGAATAGTAATCTCAACCATGACAAGATGCGATACAAACGCTTGGTACGTTCTTGGCTCGCGCGCATACGTCCTCGATTCCCGACCGATTTCCTCAAGTACGCGACTGCGGATATACTCAATCTTCTGCCACTCTGCAAACCGGCCCGGATAATCTGCTTCCAACCGGGCAAGATAGCGCGCAAAATCTCTCACGGATTGACCCTTTCGCTGCCGCGCCGACTGAAACTTGGACTCTGCTCCCTGCAGACGCTTGGGATGTCGCAGCAGCATATCGAGAAAGAATCCATAAAACTCCTGCCACGTGTAGCGGTCAGGCCTGAGAGTATCGGAATGGCCTTCCCATTGCTCCCGCATCTCTCCGGATAGTGTTGTGATGCCTTCTTGCACTTTCCGCACGTCGTCCACGTAATAGCCCGAGTGGTGGTAAAAGTGCGCTTCCATTTTGGTCATGTATGTCCTGAATTCCTGGATACTCCGCCCACGATACCGGTATTTAACAGGCGGTCTTGCCGGGCGAACCGAGACGACGGACGATATTGAGTCTGACCGCTGCCGCTTGACCCCGGCGAATCGTTCTTGTTGGTGACGATGATGATGGTGGTGGTGGTGGTAGTGGTGGTAATTGTGGAATGCTTGCGTCTCTTCCAGCATCTGGCGTTCTCGTCTAATCCGGTTTCGCAAGTGTGCAACTCGTCGCTCGCGCATGACGTGGTACAGTTCCTGGCGGAGGTGTTGGATTTCGGGGTCTGTTTGGTCCAGAGCAGCCATGCCCTGGATTTGAAGTTCCGTGGACGTTTCGGAATCGTTCTCGTGATGGTCCTCGTAGATAGGCTGTGCATTGTAGCCGTGGTGGAATGGCAATTCCTCGACGCCATCAATATCGTCGCGTGCGTCGGGGATGGTCTGGATGTCGGACATTTCGTCCTTGATGGAGGGTGACGATGCAGGCGGCGGTGCCTGCGAGCGCCTTTTGCCGCCTTTGCCTCGGCGCGGCATGTTTGAAAAATAGAATCGTTGATATATTGTCGCAGCTCTGTTCAGATATCAAGGAACCTGGAGTTGATCGTCAAGTTCCCGTCAAAATGCGCAGACGCGCCAACGCGACTTGCTTCTCCACTGCCCCACTCTCTCCAACTTCTGTTCTTTTCTCCCCACACAGCGATCCACTTTATAGAGCGAGCCTCAATAACTTGGGGAAATATACCAAGATATTGAATTTATTTAACTAGCATACTAGATCTTCCAGCAGCATTGCCCGGGAGCAGTTGCGGCTAACGACAACTGTGACACGGCGCTGCCCGGTCGATAACCTACGAACCCCGCGTGAGATGGAAATATCTCATTCGTGGGGGCCAGTGGGGACGTTGTATCTAATATAATCGAGTAACATGTATTTAGATGTATACCTGACGCCTTTAGTCTCTTTGTTCCCTGCGATCTGTGTCAATGCGCTCCTCCTGCCGGAGAAACTTGATCGAAAACTCGAATGTGAGCACCCCTGTAGGCACGCTCCACCGGCCATTTCTTGGCTGAATGGCAGTCCAGGGTCTCGAATTGTACAAGAGCACGCAGCGCATCAAAAATAACGCCAAGATGACAAAGCTGTGGCATATTAATTTTAGTTTATTTGCAATATAGCGAGATAGATAGAGAGAGCGACTCACGTAAGAAGCAGCTCACTCCCAGACGAAATAATCAACAGGGCCTGAACAGCTCTCGCAATGGGCCGACACGTCACACCATTACCACCACCATCATAAGCTCGACGACATGGAAACCGCGGACTAGCAGCATACGCGAGGATTTCCACTGAGCAGACAAACAGATAAAACATGAAAATCACGTCGCAGATGCAATTAAACACCAGTGAAATCAGTCGAATGTCCCTGTGCAGACGAGCCAGATTGGCAAAGCCGAACAAGGTGGTGAATAAAGTCTGGGGAGGTTTTTGTTTAATAATTAGACGAGACCATTATTCCAAGTGACGGGAAGCCCTGGTCTTACTGTTATAACCATGTATGAATTCTCATCCAACGTGTCCCAGTCCAAGTACCAGCCTGGAGGAGCAAACTGCGCAACTAAAAGTGCAGCAGCGGCGCTTGTCACAAAAGCGAGCACGGAGAGAAAGAGTGATAATGGTGTTAAAATGGTGAACGGCCGGCGAAAACGCGCATAATGATCGTCTGCTGACGCGTTGTTGTTGTTGTTGTTGTTGTTGCTGGTTTCCCCTGATGTTTCAGCTTGTGGAGAGGTGTCTGCAACTGTAGCAGACTCTGTAAGCAGAGGGGTTCTTTCCGAAGCTTCTTCGGACATGGTGATCTGTGTGTATGTGCTTTCCAGATAAGAAGAGGTGATAGAGGAGCAGACTCAAACCCCTGAGATAAGCTTGAGGTGACCCACCACGGACCCCCGCAGATAAAAATAGAAGCGGAACTAGCCTTGAATGTTGGCAGCAAAATATTCGAGCTTCAATAATTATTAATAGTACATACTGGACAGTTAAAACTGGTAGTTACTTTTTCTTGCTATCCTCTTCATCCTTCTCCGGCCTCCCTTCCTTGTGTGTGTACAGGTCCTGGTGCTTTTTCTTCAACTTGTCTTCCTCGGCATTAACCATATCCATCCACAAATCCTCGCCCTCATACCTCTCAACATGATGCTGTTGCTTCTTGGACGCGTCCATGATTCCTCGCCCCTGTCTCTGCCCATGAATCTCAAAGGCCGCCGTCGCACACATCAGCGCCACCGTTAGCCCCTGCGCATACACACGCGCCTGCACCAGCTTTTGCTGCCCGGTGAGAAACGGGTTTCGGCCCACCAAGACAAACGACCCGACAATACTGGCCACCCACGTCGCGCCAATGATTTTGTATTTCTCCTCGTGTAAGAACTCAAAAAGCCGGTCCTTCCTCGTCATCCCCGCGGACTCGTCCTTGTGTAGCTGGGCTTCGCGCTGCTCGAGGTACTGCATGTTTTGGTTGCGTGCGGCCTCGAATGCGCGGGACGAGTGGTCGGCGGCAATGATGCCGACGAATGTGCTCGACGACGTGACGAGGAATGCTTTCATGGGCAGTGTCAGACTGCGAACAGTGTGGAAACGGCGTGATGCGGCCAGGACCCCGGCAAGACCGCCTGCGAAGCCCAGAAACGTGCCCAGTGCGCCGCCTTGGACGACTTGTCTGGGGGCTGGTTAGTAAAAACGTTTCTCCGACGTACGATAATGAGGATATGGTGTTACCGGTAGTGGGCATCTTGCTCCTCTTTCGTGAGAAGCTTCATTTTGTGTATGCCAGATCGGGAAGAAGTCGTAAACGGTGGGTATTTCCTATTTCGGCCAATGGCAGGTAGAGTATTCAGAATATGTTCCGATGTCTGAAGTATTAGGAAACAAAGATAAATTAATGTAATTGTTGTCGATAAGCTGTCTAAGCTGGATGAAATAAGTGAAGAGGGAAGAAAAAGAAGAGGAGAACGAATGCGACATGACTTGATGTGACCGGAATCGGATGCGGGGTTGGTGGTCTAGACCTGCAGCGAGAGATAAAGTCGCATGCTTGCGGAAAGCATCAATTAACAAAGCAGCGCATTAACAAAAGCTTCTGTTTCTAACGTCTATGTTTCTCCATATTGAGACAAGGCTGTAGCGGTATTACATGTAGAATATGAATACCTATGAATTAGGTACTGAGAATGAGCATTCTGAAAGCATTACTAGTGACGCATTTACAATCTCACGATCCTGGACAGCGCAAATATCCTTGAATCTAGGCAGCAGAGCAATCGCGCCCTGGATTGGTACATTGAGCACCAAATCACCAGTCCCTAGTTGGAGGAACGGCGCCTGATCGCCAGGCCACCCTCACAGGCAATTCCGAAAGGTGTTTGTTTCAAATACTATCGCAGGAAAAAAAGCTCTTCGTACTTGAACCAGCATCTTCCTTTTACGCAGGCAGCTGGGCATAGGAACTACGACTTTTCAATTTTTTTCCCAAATAAAGCTATCATATCAGGACTATCTCAACCAGGAGACTTTCTATATTTTGTATAGTCGAGACTTTAATGAATGAAACTGGGATCTATGGCTTAGAAACTAAGTCATTGGACTAAGTCATTGGGAAGGGCGATGCACTTCGTTTAAAGAGTGGTAGTTCAGATATTAACGTCAGACCGGTGAAGCAGCCACAGTCCATTTTAGTATTTGGTGATATAAAACCAATATAAATACTCGATCACTACACCTTGGAAATTTTCAGCACAATGTGTTCTTTTTGCCAATAATAAAACCTGCGTAGAAAACACGGCACAGTGTTACCCAGGATATCCGACCTGCCTTGGTCAGAGCGAAAGAGGCTTATTATTATTTGCTGTGATAGTTAGTATATACTTTCGTTGAATTGTCATTATATCTGATAATATGATAGGTACCTGGCAAGATTCTACCAGGGACTTATTCAAGGCCCCTACAAATGTGACTCGTATTAGCAGAGCGATCAGTCGCGACGCGGTGACTATAGAAAACGATACCAAGAAGCGGATTTCACAAATTGTCTATTACCAGAAAGGGGTAGGAACAGGTAACCTACTAAGCGATAAACTAGGCGGTGGTAAGTAAATCCTGGGCTAGTAAATACTTTATGAGGAATATAATAATCTAGAATAGGTGCACTTGGTTTGGGAGTTAGCACGAACATACACGCAGCTTATGCCTTCCTTACCGATAATTACAATAATAGTAATGAAATCTTCTTCTTTGGTTACTCCCGTGGTGCTTATACAGCACGAGCTGTAGCTGGCCTTGTTACTCGGTTCGGCCTTCTTACACTGCAGGAGATGGATAACTTTACAACACTGTATGATAAATTCTACGGTCGACACCACAAACCTGTGTCAGAATTGGAGGATAAGTATAAGGACAGAAAAAGGCGGGAAAAGGCTGGTTTTTGTGAACCATTCCCCCCGTATACTATTAAAATAATCGGGGTGTGGGACATAGTGGTATTTTACAACAATTTTGTGAGCCGGCTGTTTGGGGAGAAGCTTGAACTGCCACATACAGTATTGTTACCTGATGTTGAGTATACATTCCAAGTATTAGCACTAGATAAAGATAGAAATGTATACCAACCTGTAATTTGGCACCTTCCCAAAAACCATGGCCGACAGAAGCTTTTTCAGGTTTGGTTTTCAGAACAGCATTCTGATATAGGGAGACAGAGGAACCTCGTCTTTCTGATATTACCCTGGCATGGATGGTGGCACAGTACACCAAGAATATACAGTTGGGTATTGACTTGGAATATTTTTATAATTATCAGTCAACAGGGATTCAGCCTTGGGCGACACACTTAGTTGATATTAATCCAACGAAAAATATCTTCGCACAATTCTTCGAAAAGTGCTTGGGCCATTCTCCCAGAACACCTCTTGGATATCTATCTGACGAGGGTAATCTAGATATTACTAATAAATATATTCACCAGTCTATTGAGGAGCGGGATTTCAAATTATGGCCCTCGGCTGTCGGGAAAGGGCGCGGTACTAGACCATACTGGGCCCTTACTGATAGTAAGGAGATCAAGCAGATTAATACGATCTAAGTGGAACATAACTTGTTGGATGTAGGTTGTAAACTGCACTAAGCCTTTTTAAGCAGGTGCCAATGTAAGAGATATCGCCAGGGCCCGATATTCCACAAGACCAAAAGATCAACATAATCCTGAATCAACGATTCAGAATGCCCTTGTCAGACCTCTATAGCCACCGCCGTTACAGCCAATATGTCAACCTTAGCCTCGTGTTTCCAAGTGCCTTACCAGGTACTAGAAGATTCATAGCCCGCCTCTTCTATTTCCATTTTAAACTATTTACTACATATCATATTGATGGGCATCTTGTGCTGGCGGGGGTTGAGATGCCGTGCCATCTCAATATTCGTAAAGAGGCACACAGTGGCCTTGGGGATTGAAGGTGATGGCATGACTAGGTAGGGGTGTATTCTTGCCAGTAATAATTACCGTTAACTAAATCGACGACGTTCCGACAATGTAAAATATTACCAAACTTTTCAATACCAACGTTCTATCTCGATTGGTTCGATCCTTAGCCTAAGTCAATTAATTTATTCTATTTAGAAAACCCTACTGTAGTACCTACTATTTATAATAGTTTATATAACTAATTTAGCTCTGAATATATTTCTAAAGTATCAGAGAAGAGTTTGACTCATAGACCTGATAGTCTATGTGTAGGGTAGTGCAGTCGCCTAAAGCTTTGTGAAAACTCAAAAGGCAAAAGACTTTAAAAGAACGGGCCCGAACTGCCTTTGAGAACGGCAGCTTGCAGATTAACCGTCAAAAAAAAAAAAAAAAAAAAAAAAAAAA
>CVMT01000007.1:560104-574487 GCA_000985935.1 Talaromyces islandicus | reverse complement strand
AAAAAAAAAAAAAAAAAAAAAAAAAAAGAAAGAAAGAAAGAAACTGAAACTAAAATTAAACTTTTAGCTTTCCAATCATTCAATGACTGCATGCAATCGTATGTGCAGCTGACTTCAAGCCATGACATCAATACTATATGACAGAATCTAGAGTCGACAATGGGGGATAGTAATGTGACGGGGTATGGATAGAGTGATGTAAAATCAGGACTGTATTTTAGGAGCGCATCAAGCTTTGTTTTAACATATCTTCTGTAACACCTCTTGTCTCTAACACCCATAAACAGACCTCAAATGGACGAAGAGCAGACTTTTCGCACAGCGACACAATTCATGATGCAGACCTCAAAGGAGAAATCTCAGCAAGAGGATTACCATTACAAACTTTGTTTAGGGTTTGCTTTGACATTCTTCTACCTTCAGATAGCAATTTCCGCCATCATTACATTACTATCAGCCGCAGAAATAGGGAACCACTTCCCTGTGTCTTCTTTGAGTATTCTTAATATTCTCTTTCCGGAATCCTCGGTTGGATGTCAGCAAATGATCTGCCAGAAAGGAAATACACAAGCAGTCGGAACTACGAAAACGTTATTAACTTCATAAACAACAAAGGTGCCGAACTACAAGCGGGAATTATACAACAAAACGTGGCGGAGCTTGTCGGTACGGCAAGAATATTGTTCGACGATGCGGAAGACTTTGCGGCTAGACATCCAACAAGAGTTACGCCGGCGCGTCCACGTTCAAACGAAGCTAGACAGGCCGATGATTAAGAGTGTCGTTTGGGGCATATGTCCGATCTTTCTTCAAACACACCTCTTCGTGTCGATGTGTCTTAAGTAGATCAGACCAGCTTAGTCTCGTGCAGTATGACGGAGAGCAGGTATCTCAAATACTCAATTTTTCTGTATCCTCATTTGCTTTCCCGTTACAACAATGCGATGCTTGCAAGCAACATCGACCTGATTTCATTAGTTGGGATGGAAGATAAACGTCTACAGTTTTCCATTCATTAATACTTTCACGTTTCGACTCTGTATAGGAGCCAATATTGTCTTGCATCCACTGTCCATAAATACTGCCTAGTTTAAGTCTCTTCTTCAGAATCTGTAGACATTCGGACTAAAAATATTGGATCTTTCATGAACCTGTGGAATATTGAGTAGCCCAAGGCCCTTCTGGGTTCTGGAAGGCAATAAACACAGAAAGTTCATACAGGATGAAACATTCCCTTGAGTCTGAGACCCTTGTATATGACAAGTAAGGGACGACCAACCTATCATTGATCCTAGACCCTCTAAAAGAAATAAAAAGGACCATGAGCGAATCCCACAAACAGCTTCACTTTAAGTCTTATTACCTAACTCGTAGAATTGCTATTGTGAGCTTAAAAATTCAACATTCTGCCAAACCCTTCCACCAAAGTACATCTGGCGCGACAAAAACACGAAATTAAGAATACACACATACAGCACCCACAACAGTCTGCATCAGGCTCGCGTGATGTCAGTAACGCTATAGCTCCAGGCATTACATCAAATACTTCTGGTCTGGTTCACTGAGTATGCTCAGGATAAAGAGCTTGGATCCGCGCAATATCGTCAAGTTCGAGCTTGGACTTGCCATTTAACCAAGGCCACATGACTGAATTGGGGTCACTAGAATGGTCAAGTCCAAGTGAATGACTGAGTTCAGCATAATCCTCCGCTTCTGAGAATTTGCTATCGTGGCTTTTAGAAATATCCAGATATCCAAGTATCTGTAAATATGCTCGGATTCTTTTCTTTTCCTCGGGCTTATCGGCATCTGCAACGGCCGGAGCCTTCTAGTCTTGGGTTGCCATGGCTCTTTTTAATTGATTCCAATTTAAATATAGGATAGATTGAAAGTCTGTTTTTTCAGTAACAAATCAGTTCTGTTTAGATATCAACTTGCAATATAGTAAGCAGACTTGTCCAGTGTTAACCGCTATATAACTTACGGTAGTGTTATACTAAAGGCTTTGCATCATCGAAATTCTTCGACCTAACACCGTCCTAAGTACCCAAGAACCCTAAATACGAGTTTCAACAGTGTTTTAAACAGATATAGCCAATCAGAGCCTTCATACAACTCTGATCGTGCCATGAGACCTATTCAAGGACATGTAAGCCTAATTAGGCTCAACGATACTGTTATTTAAACCAGGTTGTAGATAAGCCAGAGGAGAGGGCGTGTATAATCTACTCATGTTTTCAAGAGAAAAATGGTAACTATGAGTAGTATTATCGGTTCTCAGTCCAGATAAGATAATTGTGGCATTTATAATGTCATGCAGACCAAGGAATAATCTTATAACATGTTGTGAATAGGTTTGTGATTTGTTATTTGCTTGCTTCACACCAGATCCCTGGTATTGTATTCCTTGCTAAATCGCAAGTTATGATTACAGACGTATGATCGAGACCTGGATAGAACTCATTAGAGAAAAGCCTCCCAGTCGAATGCCTCGGTCGTACATATGTTGACCCCCCGATTAGACTCACGGCATTGCAATTCCGCCGAGTACAGAAGCACAGTTAATACTCTTTGACTAAATAGTACTATCCTAAGCCTATTTGAAAGTCAGGCCACGTCCTCCTACCATTTCCGATGATCTGTCTTCCACTTCACCATGGTCAAATATTGATCTTTCAGAGTTTCTAACCTGAAACGGCGGTATAACTGCAGCAGCTGTAGAATATCATTGGTGAAACTTGATTACAAAAGAAGAGGAGTCTCCCAGCTATAAAGATAGTTTAATATTAATAATAGAGAAAGATAAAAAATTAGTCTTCTGTCTATATAGTATCTATAGCTTAGTTTCCGCCTATATATCCTTACCTAGTTGACAGGTTTTCTACCCTGAATAGTAGATATTTCTCTGACAAATGTATAAGATTTTTTTTGGGAGCATGTTGGGATTATAGGGTAGATTTTCATTTACTCATACCGTGCGGCTACTTGTTGCATTATGTTGAGTGTTGCATCACATGGTTGACTAGGTTATTGGAAGAGTTTCATCCAACTCATGTTACACAAGACAATGCCCGCCCATACTATCCCAGACATCCAGACATAGTCAAACACGTCATCACAAATAGAACATCCAAACTACAACTTAGAAATTTAAATAAACCCTTATATACAGCGTATGCCATTGACGTAAGTGTGATGATTTCATCTCGAGTATAATTCAATGGTATTCCTTGTTGCCTCTCTGGTGATGTAACATGGCTGGTTGCATCAGCATGGGTTTTCTAACGGAATAGTACCAGCCTAGTGGCGACTAGATTCAGCTGGTTATTTATATAGAAAAAATATCTAACAAGCTGTCAAAAGCTTCTTGACAGCATCTCTTAAAACAAGTGTCTTTGCCTATACGGACTTGTATACATCTGACCACCCGGGTTTACTACCTTGATCTCCATTATGTCTGTCGAAGACGGAAGAACTTATTTCGTCCGAAGTGAATCCACCAGTAATAGCGTCGTTGATATTGCAAATTTCCAGCCACATGGCCGTATTCTTATCTGGTATTGTGCACCCTGGGCGTATGCCCATTATACCAGGGCAGTTGTGATACTCATTGTCGTACAGGGAGAAAAAGCCAGCCGGCAACGAAAACCAGAGATGGACTGTTAAAAAGTTACATGGTGATGAATATGCCTTTAAAAGTGTTGCAACTGGCACATACATTGCTGCTCCAGGCAAGTCCTTCATTTTTAGATTTGTTATTTTGGTTATTAATATACTTTTAATGTATAGGCGACGGTAGTAACAGCCAATTAATGGGTTCAAGCCTTGATCCAGCACTAAATCAAACGTTGAGGTGGAGAATCCTTGATAATGATGGGTATTATGTGTAAGTCTATACAAACTAACTCACGACATCCGCTAAAAGAATTTTAGGATCAAGAATGTGGCATACGGTAGTAAGGCTATAGATCTTAGTCATGGAACTGGAACCAACGGAACACCAATCCTCCTATATACTTATCATGGGGGTAGGAACCAGAGGTGGACCTTTGAAAGAGTTTAAAGCCATGAAAAGAACAGAAGCCTCCTCCGCAGTGCGTCAAGTTACGTGATTTGTTTGCATTATAATCATGGAGACGAGAGTAGATGCTTGTAATGAAAAAAATTGGATGTTGGGGCTATATCAAAGTTTTCTTGACAAAGGTTTTTCTCCATCCAGAGTGGTTTTTTTCCCTTTGTCTTTATGCGAATGCAGAGAATTCTGTTATGTAGCTCAGAGGAAAGATCAATTAATTTAATGTTCTCATTCCAAGAACTTAGGAGTCTATAATTAGAAACTATACTAAAGCCTAGATATAATATCCGCTAGTGACGGTGATGTTGTAGGCATGCCGGAAGTTTAATGACTAATAGCCTGACTGAATATTTGTGCGCTGCGTTCTATAATTAATAGGTCACAGACATTGTCTTTAAGATTGTCACAGATCCAATAATAACTCTGTATGATAACTGTATTGTATATCCTATCTGCTATGTATAGACAACTCGGTAACTGAGTATATATAGAGTTGATCGGGTTCCCCGCTAAAACCGTCCCGAACCCACCCCGAACCCACCCCGTACCCGGTAATTTCCCGGGTCAGGTCCTTAATCTAGAATCTGCTTCCAGGGGCAGATTCTATAATTCAAGTCTAACCTAAATTCAGAGAATCTAAATAGATTGTATTAAACTAGATTCCCGGGTTCGGCTTAATTTACTAATCCATTTTTTTTGTAAATATATAATATGAAGTATAGTATATATGCAAAATAGGAGAGTCCAACAATTGTATACCTATTATAACTGTCTGTTCTCTATAAATATATTGGGCTTGTCTACAATTATCTATAGGAAATATATTAACTATAATTGAGATAGCTACCTTTGATTATTCTCTGTTTAAAGACTGAACTCCACCTACTAGATACTGTTATTAGAACCTTTAAAATATAGTTAGTATTACTAAAAGTCTATGGAATCATTTCTCGTGATAATATTATTTCTAATAAGCGTATCATCCTGGCATACGCTGGCACCCTGAATCTTGCGCCAGCTTGTGGATAATAGGTTTGAGATACTATCAAACAATTAATATTTGAACAACTAAAATTAAGTTTTAGTGATCAGTAGTCACTATATTGGATAGTTCTCATATATATTCGATTTCAAATCATATCGCGAAGACAGCACCCATAATGCTACTAATTGAAATTGCCAAGTAAGCAAGATTCTAGTATACCACACCAGGTTATGTGGGGAACGAACAAAGATAACCTTAATTAGCCGACGCCGGAAGCGGCGATCAGGTGGAGATCTGCTTGTACTGAACGAAAAAAAAGGGCAACCCTATCCCGCCAGACGTTGCTATGAATGGTCCATAAAATAGAGATATTTCATTAAATTTCAATCATAAATCAGGTAGGACAAGGAAAAGATCAGAGTAATTACCAAACAGCTGTAAATACTGGTTTCTAGTAACATAAGTTGTCACTTTTATCCAGTTCTGAAAAGGGAAGGTTGCGAAATTATGCGTAAATGAGGGTCTAAGAGGGTTTCCAAGGTTACCATATGGAACCTCATGAGTTAGGGTGAGGTTCTGGATCATGGAACCTAACGAGGGTTCTGCCGTAGTCTAGTAAGAAGAATATACAGGTGACTTCGACGTGGAATTTGGGGCACGGGCCAGATTCCACACGCCTAACTACCTGAGGCACACTAGTGCCTCGATGTCAGCTTTTAGCGCGTCGAATCCAACTGCTTTCTGGTCTGAACATGTATCTCGAAATGAGTTTTGGCTTATGGACTTTAATCTTAAACCCGATTTATGTTTAATGTAAAGTTCAAATGTAACTATCCATAAATGAAGAATCATATAGAGGTTGGCACTACTAAGTACAAAGGTCATGCAAGCAAATAAACACATCATATTCCCTTAACTTGGAAGAAGACTTGAATTTGCCACGTGCTTTAACCAAAAGTGATCCAGCTAACACCTGCTTTATAGCACAATGAGTCCTCCTAAGTGTCAGTATGCCACGTGAATCCATCTTTTATATCAACCTCAAATTTCTTGCGGAATCAAAGTTGAATTGATTGATTGTAATGATGACCTTAGATTCCCTATCAAATGTACCGGAAGGGAATGTAATTTTTCTCGCGTTCTTCTCTTGGGCTGGATATGGGGGTCTATAGCTGGTGTCATCAGAGCCACCGATAACTCCTTTGTTGTCCTGAGAATATGCTATCCAAGAAGCTACACCCCTATGGAAGGTTGCTCCATTATCGGTGCTGATATTAATGGTGAACCCTTTTTTGTTGGGCTGGGTGGCGTAAGCCTTGACTTGAAAGTTGTCGTTATTGCCGATATCAATGCCTGAGAGCCATATCATCACTTTAGGTCTGTCACTGAATTGTGGTGAAAAATCAATGCGTTCCGAAACAATATTTTGACCCGCTGGCAACTGTCCCCTTTCAAGTGTACTAAAGGTGTTGGTCGTATAGTCATTGGTGGTCTCTTGGAATATAGCCCAGGCTGCGCCCGCCGCAAAAAGCTGTGTGTCTGCCCACAAGTCCGTGTGGATTGTAAAACCCTTATCTGTGATGCGATCTGTATATGCAGGCAGCGAATGTTTGTTTCTCTACTGATATCTAGCAGGTTAAGCCCAACAGCTATCTTTGGGGTTTGTAAGTAGGTTGGGTCAAACTCTATCTGCTTCGAGTTGAGAAACATTGGAGGATACCATGGTCTGTTTTCAAGGGTCGAAAAGGAAGAAAAAGACCCTTTAGCACGGTTCTGAAAAGGGTAGATCCTATTGATAAATGCCTTATCTTGATCTGATAGGACAGAGTTCAACGGTGTGCCCACGTTGTTCGTGGTGATATATGCCGGGAAGAAATAGAGCATGATAGACCTCATGTCAAAAGGGGTGTTAACGACGGCTCCCTGTGCATACTTTGAAATGATATTGCGTTCGATGGTTTCCTTGTCCCAGGGCTTGAAGTATTTTAAAAGTCTATCCTCATCCCATTTAATCTCTGCAGCCGGGCTTTGATGCTCATGAATACACCCGAGCGCATGACCAAATTCGTGACTGCGTACTTTAAAATCAGCGTGGGATGAACGAGAGTATATACTGACATTGTTGTACGCGAAAACTCTTCTTCCCTGGTATTTCGGTCAAACCACCCAAAATTCATTGTTGGCTTTTCTGCAGGAATACGCTCATTCTCTGTTCCCACGTAACTCCATGAGCCATCATCTTTGAAAGCAATCCGAATCTCTGCAGGGCCCGTTTCAACAAAGCGGAAGTCGATATTAGCGTACTTTTCCCACACCTGAGCATATTGCCGGATCTTCTCCTTTACATATGCGGTACTCCCAAGGAACGTAACCTGTAGTCTCTTGCCATTGGGCCAAAAGAACCTTTTCTCTAAAGCAAGAGACCATGGCCAAGAACCAGGGGTTACACTCCTCAAGTTCTGACCAGGGTATTCTTCATTCAAAAATTTAGGCTTGCACATATAAATCTTCTCGGTGTCCATATTGAAGGTTTATGTTGGAAGTTCAGCTTTTAATTATGCAAAATACAGGGAGAGCCATGCAGATTGGCATGGTAACCACTAAGTGTGGTTCTGAATGAGGGCAACCACGGGATTTTATGTCCATCCAGACCCGTTTCAGTTGGGTAAAGAATGATTAATCAAAAAGTCTAGGCTTTGATGTGATCGTCACACCACATTCGAATGTACACATGTGATGGTCTAGTCTATCATATGAGTACCTTTGTGACAAAAAGTGTGCGTTAAGGTCGGGAAAAGTATACTATGCTAGTTAGATATCAAGTTTAGGGCATACAAGAAATGTCAAATACGTTATAAACCTAGGTTGATTCAATAGCCATACCACACTGGTCTCGATTCTATATAACCTCAGTAACTTACAGCATTAAAACACCACATTACGTAAACAACGGCACACATTATTGTATTCCATATTCTTGCTGCGATACTGTCGTCCCAAAATCTCTAAGTATTCATACTTGAAAGTAAACGGAATCTAATATATCAAGAAATATAAATACCTCTAAAAGATATTTGCAATTTTTAAGATATCTTTTTGATTTAAAAACAGCAAGAGGTTTTTCAAGTTACTGCTTATCTCAGCTGTACTTATAAGCATAGTCGTAACTTGCGTAATGTAAGATGGAACCTTAAGGGAATTTGGCACAAGGTAATATATGCTGGTAAAGTTGAATTACATATAACATGTCTAGACTGAAGAATAGCTGCTGGCATGCTGTTATGGATATTTGGCTTGCTCTTCACACTTCCTGGTAAGCATCTAGAGGTATTGCTGCATTTCTGCAAATGGAATATAGTTTTCTATCATCAAACCTAAGTATATTTCCACTGGATATATACAGAATTTAAGCATTTGCACGAACGCAAAGGTTGCCAGACTACTGTTCGATGTTGATCATGAGAGGCAACTTGCGGTGTCCATCCATACTTGATGTCTTGGCAACCAATGTTCATCTCTCTGGAGCGCGCACTTGTGTAAAATGGCGTTTTGGTCATGCTCTAGCCATAAGGGATTTTATCTAATTGTCAGATCACCATACATTGGGTTTAATAATAAACCTGCTTCTTACCCAGGGAGCAGCACTCTTTTTGGTGGATGACATCGGGGATGGTGTAAGAGTACCTCCGGTATATATAATCAGGCTGGTACTATACTGTCGGAGCCTGGTAGGCCAATAGGCTTTAGAATAGATAGTACAGAGAAGATATCTTATATTTAGATTACTAGAAGAATTATATATATAGAGTAGGATATAATAAATTACTTATAAATCTAAATTCTCTATATAATTAAAATCTATATAGTATATTATAGACATTAGATCTCTAGTATCTTATTTATAGTAGAATATTATTATCTAAAATAATAAACTAAATTATTTATTATTATAATTAATTGATTATTTATCTAATCAAGTTTAACATCCATATAGAGCCGTTTGGCTATGACAGACACCTGTGCCTAGGCAGTCGTCGAGACCACTGCCTCTAATTTATCCCTAGGAGTTCAATAAGCTCCTACTGACATTGTATGTTCGTTCTGGTCCTTTTCCTTGCCCGATCCGCCTATCTGCGCCAAGAGCATTTGGTCTACGCCCTCCTCGGTATTCATTGTCTGTTGGGTATCTCCTAGATGTGCCTAGGCTACCCCTCCTACTATCCTTCTCCCCTACTCTCTGCTTCCTCCACTAGCCCTAGACCTCTTAGATTATCTCTAGAGAACCTATCTATCTCCGTTACTGCCTCTCCGGGGAAGAATCCAGCCTTTATCGTTGTAAAAAAAGCTATTAGTGTTTTTGTAGCTCTCTGATCCTTAAAGAGGGGGCTTTCTGGGGTCTATATTCTAATCGCCGGATAGTGTCTCTTAGTTATTGTAGGGTCTTATTCTTATTTTAAAAAGGAAATTCGGGAACTGGCTCAATTACTGGAGATATTTCCTTGCCAGGGATTCCCGGAGGAGGTAATATAATATCTCTATTTGATACTCTTGAAAACAAAGCTATATATATCCTTAGATAGTTGAAAAAGAAGAAAGAATCAGAATTGTCAAAGAAATATCTACTATTCAGGGTAGAAGATCTATTAATTAGATAAGGGTATATAGACAGAAAGCTAAGCAGTAGATATTAAGCAGACAGAAGACTGATTCTTGCCTTCATGTTCTATTAATATTAGGCTAACTTTATATCCAGAAGAAACCCCTTATTCTCCTAACAAGATAAGACTGACAAAGAGCTACTATATACTATTGAAAGTTAACGGATATGTAATCTGTCGTCGCCGCTCGGCCTCCGAGCTGTCTATGCACAACGGGCAGGGTATACGATACAGTCATCATAGAGAGTCATCATCGGATCTGTGACAATTTAATTAGATCTGTGTAGAATATTATATTATATTATATTAATTTATATATCTATATATATTTCTTATAAGTTTTAAGTTCTAACTTTTAAAAAATATATAACAAAACTTAAAAATAGAAATGAAATTATATAAAAACTTTATTTAGAAGATATTTAGACCGCTATCCAGTTATCCAAGAAAAGATTCAGCCATCTAGAGTATCATATACTGATATCTTAAATAGAAGCAGAGAATAGGTGTTATTATAGAGAGTCTATTATACTTGAAGCTTCAGTTTCTAGTATAAATACGGTGATATCTCTGCCAAATATTTTACTACTGTTTCTTGATAAGATATAAACACCGACAGTTTACTTTCCATCCTTCGCGACACAGCTATAGCCACCAAAACCAATAACCGCATTGGCAGTCTGTATCAAAACTTGATATAAGTAACGAACAATTGTTTCCTTTATCTGAGAAATCCTATATATAGGGTGACACCGCACTCTATTTCTATCTACAGTAACGGTTTACTCCCCAGTATTCAGTCGTATAATAGACAACAGTTATTACTTTGATCACCCCTTCAACTATTTCTTTTGTGTTCCTTCAGTTTTGATTTGACACATCAGCAAGATACTTTTACATAGCTGCTCTCTAACTCACCTATACATCCTATATATCCAGCTTCCTGAAAAATAAAACTAGCTTTATCTCCGCCTATCTATAATATGGATTCCTTGCTCTCGTCCCTGCCATCTACACTGCATTCAAAGTCTCCTCTTGTCAATTACCAATAACATATAACCTCACAACTTATACTACTTTCAACGCTATCAGTAGTCTGATATATCTTATATACCTTCCTGAGAGACTCGGAGCACCCGTATCCAGCTCCAAGATTATTATACATATTTCAGTTGTCGGTGCAGCAATAGTGTTATCCGAAAGGTTTTTAGCTGCGCACAATTACAACACAGTCTTTTCAATCGAGAAGTACAAAGGGCTGAAATAATAAGCAATCAGAGTCTATAATCTATCTTTTCTAAATTTCAAGATTGTCCGGTTCATATCCCCTGGGCTGGGTGGATGGTATTACCCTATAGTGACACCGACCCCTGCATAGTGCACATATAGAAGGATTGAGCAGCCCCTATTGTTGGTGAATTATGAAAATACAAGCGTATCCGAATTAGTTTCAAGTCCAAAATTGGCAGAAAATATACCTTACGTTCTGTAGCTATCGTTCGTAAAGGTGGTGTATGAGGAATATCTGTGAAGATCTATGAAGAAGATATGGAAAGAAATCCTGCGCGCAAAGTATTCGAAAAGCTTTAAATTGACCGGATTGTTCGCTAGAGGCATTTTAATAAACCAAGAGCAATGCGATGGCTTAGGACTCTCGCCGTGGATTTAGCCACTGACGTATTGGGAAACGGATTTGCTATGCATTTCATACGGTGATTTCCTGACACCGACTAGCTTCCCTTCACTTGCGCAAATTCAAAAAGCAAGAGCATGTGTTTTTCGCCGACCTAGCAGTTCACAAGATATTGCGTGTCACCGTCTGTCTCTTCTTTCTCGATTACAGTTATCCCGCCAGCATCGCGTTGGTAGTCGCTCTTTCTGCTTTAGATTGTATTTTGACATCTTATTTAAGACAGCCGAATCCACTCACAATGTCTTCATCCGAGTTTTCTGAGCCGACTGAACTCCTGTTGTCTTCATATCGGTCGTCTTCACTGTGGCATTCAGGGTTTGGTGTCTAATTTTGCGACATGTTTGAGCTTGAAAGCTGGAGACTTTAACGAGTACCCCCTTACAAGCGTTCTGACAGCGGATATGGTGGGCCCTGACTGGGGCACCGTTTATGTATACGAGGTATGCAATCGATATGATCCGTCTGCCAGGTCTCCAACAATGATGCCCTGTACTTTCTTTGAGGGGAAAATAAACCCCTGTTGTCTACTTGACCTCATGCATCATCCCCGGAAGCATCAGTCCCCAGTCGTCCCCAACTGCACTACGTGCACAATAACGAAGCCTATACAGTACTTCAAATCAGTGTCGGACACCGGCCCTAAAGACTTTAATTTGGATTACCGCGGCAGGAAAACACAGCACCACATTGTGTATGATTTAGGTGTGGGGAGCGAAAGAGGCCACAGTGATAGAACCCTAACCCTTCGGGGGAGGAGGGTGGTGCTGTTTGGTGTTTGACAACCTCAACCCTTGTATATAGTACGTCCACGCGAATCCCCCTTCTCGCTCCTCATTTATGAAGGGCTCTAATATAGAATCGAGTAATACATGGCTGCTAACATATACGGGGTCAAGTCGGGACACAGGAAACGAAAGATCGAGGGCCTCTATGCTGCTTATCTTTGTTAAGCCCTGCGTTTCTGAATATCTTTGCTAGACTAAATGAGAACCTTTCCCTCTACAGCTGCATTCGCTTCGTAGCAACTCTAGTACTCTATTGCAACCACAGCGCTGTACTGCACCATTGATATATTGTTTCCCTGACAAAACGACATACTGTACGTACGGCAAGTTTAACTTATATTTTGCCAAGTATTAGTCTGACTAGACTGCAAAAAATATAACGCAAGGGATTAAAAAAAAGCAGGTTCATATAATGCAAATTTTTATTTATATCAAACTTTTACTCATACCAACTTGTCCATATGGCAGAGTCTGAATGTGCTGAGAGGATACGATTAAGGACAACTGCCCGATCTCCTCTTGGTATTACACCTACTCAAGCAGCTAGGTTTTATTTTGATTAGCAGTATGAAATCATCCTAGTATCTGCAAAATATGTGATTATCTTAAGTTTTGTAAGGCTTCACCAATGCTTCTATCTTTGAAAATTTTATCAAGGAGTTGCGTTAAAGACGGCCAGAGCCTAGATCTGTCCTTGTCATGGAAACTTCCTCTTTCTATCACTGAGGTGTAGAGCAGGCAAGGGTAAAGCTAGCATGTTCACCTCTATATTTGCCTGGTATAGATCCAATTAAGGAGCTCTTCTCCGAGCTGAAAGTGTTTATAAAGCGGCACTAGCAAACCTACGAAGATAAGCCCCACCAGGGATTTGCGTCCTTTCTCGAATGGTGCATAGAAGCTGTTGGTAGAATGAAACAGTGCACAAGGATATTTTCGCAATGCCAGTCAGACAGGTGAAGAGCCGTGATATGAGATATTTATTCGGTCTACCGCACGCAGGCCGCTCAGTCACACGACTGCGCCCAGAGGTCACTGACTATAACATAAACTATCTTAATACAGTATTCAGTGGTGTTGGTGATCATATCCAGCATATGCCTTGAGATGAGCGATTCTGACCTATCTCCGTACGCCGACGCCTGATTAGAATAGTCGACGGCAGCAGCAGATTGGTTCCAATAATCATCGCCCCTTTTGCGGTGATGATGCTCTTCATACTAACATAAATGCTTACATTAGGGTCAACATTAGAAAATATTTGGCTATTTTGTCCCTACTGTAAGAATCAGCCTCTCCTGACACCTGGCGGCCTCAGGCAGCTACTGGCACCAAGGTGAAGTGTGGAGCGTCTCTTTAAATGTTCAAATTAGTAATCATATATCTGGATTATCAAATGATGAAGGTCTATCTTTCTCAACCAAACTGGAAAAAATTCAAATATACAAAAGAAATAAGCGACCTCGTCGGAATAGGCATCTTGAAGAGACATAACTTTTGAACCATAGAAATAGCAGGATCTCCGTAATCGGAGGTAATAGTTCCGACTTCCTACAAGGAAGGTATCACGTATAACTGGCGGTCACATGCGGTTGACATGAAGCTATCGTGATTACCCCGCTGCTGCTAACTTAGAAGCGTACAGGCTTCGCTGACATGAGACCTTGAAGGCTCACTGTCAAGGGTATCAATCTCCACTTGTTCATCCAAGATACTGACATGTGTCCTTTGCGCTAGCATTAAACAGAAGGCTAGAACCTATAGCTCCTGTACATGGTCATTCTTCAGCGGTTGTAGATTGAAATCTCCACCGAAGAAAGCACTGTAATGGAAACCTGAATTTCATCGCAGAGCCAATACAGATACTGACGAATTTCCGCAAGAGCATAATCGTTGATACCACAAACATGAAGGAAATGGTAACTATGGTTGTATGGTATGAGATTAGTATGGGTCTCGGAATCTTTATCAAGTGGTCTTCGATTCCAACCACTGTACACATACCAAGTCGGAAAATGACCATAACAATAGCCAGAAGTAGAGCATCTGGGAGAGAAACATTTTTCATTTTCTCCAGTATCACATCGTATGCCACGTTATATAGCCATGCCCTGATAACCCGAATACGTTTCCAGATCTCAGGAGCAGAGCGGGTGATTTCTAGTCGCACTGCAAGGGATAACCCAGCAG